>JAFIDM010012231.1:134652467-134705844 GCA_023159025.1 Thereuonema tuberculata | reverse complement strand
CGAGATTCTTTTTATTATAATGACCTTAAAATATCATACTAACAATTAAAAACGTTAATACAATCTCATCCTCACGATAATATTATAATCTTCTGAAAAATCTTGCTTTGTACCAGCAAGATTATTTATTTTTATATTCGATCATGTTTTGAAAGAGAAAGGGAGATGTTTCTCTTTTCTCTTTATTTTCCTGTATTAAGTTTTATCCTGAAGAAGACCCGTCATTGGGCTGAAATATAGATATGATGTTTTCTAAGATGAAGGAGTGGCTTTATATTTTTCAGAAAAATATACAATGTTAGATAAATGGGTAAATAAATGTTTAAATAGGTTTTTGTAATTTAAAAAGGTGTTCATCGTTAGATAAATGGATAAATAAATGTTTAAATAGGTTTGTATAATTTTGGACCGCCGTTAATAATTTGGGACCGCGTTCATAATTTGGGACCGTCCTTCGGAGTTTTGCCCACGTTTTAATCCTATAACCACGTGGGCCTATGTATTCGACAGTCATGCTGATTCAGAAATTTTAATATGTAAATGACATTAAAAACAAATCATCTGCAATTTACCTGTTCTGCAACTGTTACACTTTCATGCAACAAAGTATTGTCTTCGGATGGGAAATTCCCAAGTATGGAATTCACTACGTAATAATACTTCCATCGTGAAGGACTGCTTCCTGAAGTTCTTTGTTTCCTTTCTCGTCTGTGAAATTAAATACATTCTTGTTTACTGCATTTATTTACAACATATTTTCATTAAATAACAAACTGCATTTATGGACAGAAATTTCACGTACCTGAATTTCTTTGTCAAATTGTCAATTTTATTCTTGATTTCTGCCGATGTTTTCTCAATTTTGTAGCTTTCCTCCAATTCTAACTTCATCTTTTCGTAAATACGACGATTTCTTTTCATCCTTCGGAAGTCATCAATATTATCCCGCCACATTTCAATAAGAATAAACGTCTCTCCTTCTGTCCACTCTGTGTGCTGCTTTCGTTGCGGCGTGGTGATCACGTTGGCAGCCATGTTAGAAACGACTTTATTCGGTGTAACTACTTGTCAAAACTCGGACAGGGCTATCGACTTCCGGTCTGGCTGGTCACGTGGTTCTCAGAAACGAGAAAGTGCGAGAAATCGCGTTTTAAGTCGTTCCGTGAAACCAGGGTATTACTCATCAAGAGTAATAAAACTCACATTCATGTAAAGTTATTAATTACATTTTTAAAAATTAATATGTAGTTCATTTATTTATTTTTATGTTAAATTAATGTACATAATGGTGTTATTTATTTTTTATTTTTTAAATGTTTTTTAATGAAATTTTTAAATAAAAAAATTATTGGAAAGAGAAAAAGAAAAAATGAATAATAAGCAGTCTTCCAGTACATTATTTGTCATAATAAATGAATTGTTTCATATGATTTTTGGTATCTGGTTTACATAAAACTTTTTGATATTGATTTAAACTTTTGGATATTAAAGAGAAATATTATTTCTAATTTAAATTTATGTAGTAAATTTTTTATAATGCTTTTGTAATGCTTTTGTAAAATTTTTTTTCCATTAATAGCTTACGTAGCGTCATATGCAAATTCCATTTGACGCTATGAGGTCTGCACGGAGTCAAACCACCCCTTAAGTTTATATAAAGGTTTCCCAAATGTTGTAACATTCACTTGATAATTGTTCATCCTTTTTTGAACTGAAACCATGGTCGTGTTAAATTTTTTAATTTTGTATCTATATTTTTAATTAAATTGTCAATGTCAGTCAGTATACAGGTGCGAAGGCTTCATTTCCTGAACATTAAATTAATTTCAGCGCACGTAAAATCACTTGCAAACACAGGAAAGCTATTCCAATTTGTTTTTCCCATTTCTTGTTATAACCTGCTCAGGTTTAGTCCCACCCATGGTTCCAATGAATAAAGAAAATGCTTCATCACTTTGGAAGCCGTAGTGACGTACTTTCTTGTCTAAGTCAACAGAATTACCTGTACCATTAATGTTATATGTGTTTCATTAAATTTCACTTGATTTTCATTTAATGTTTCTTTTTTCTTCATTAATCAACTTATACTGATTTACAGGGTATTTTAAAGATTGGATGAGGGGATTAACTGTTGGATCAGTGATCCGACAAAATCACTAATCCGGACCTAGTGGTCCCAATGTTACCGGATTAGTGATGGTGGACCTGTACTAACCAAAATTCAGAGGATGATCATTTGCTGACCTCTGAATTCACTGTTGATAATCGCTTTTCTGTAAATCTCTGCAGTTGTTTATTATAGGTCTCCTTCACTCGCCTGCTCCTACTTGCCATGTGTCTCTATCGAATTACTACTTAAGATTATTTGTTTATGTAGGGCACTGACATTATAGAGGGTGCTTTTATTTTGGATTGTGACCATCTTGCTTTTGTTAATTGTGCATTTTTGTAGTAATCCTATTGCTTTGATAATTTTTTGAAAGTTCTCATATGCATTCTCCTTAGGATATTTGCACAACTATCGAGATTTAATGAAAACAGACCATCTGTAATGACGTTAGAGACGTCACAGTATCTATGTACAGATTTGCATACGGATCCGATTCTTCAAGCTTCAAAGACCATAAGAGAACTCGGCGGGAACGGGCAGTCCCACTACCAAGAACTTACCAGACCTAGCGAAGTGCGAGACGCCAGGCTGGAGAAGCGCACAGAAAACAATAGCCTGGCTGTCTGCTGGCGCAAAAGTCTCATCAGACAACGAATTCTGCGTTGGTGACGTGGCTCCTGACTGAGGAACCTCCTGTCCAGAGGTGGAAGTAGTCAACGGAGGCTGTCGCCTGGTGCGCGGACAAGCCTTTTTCGTCACCCAAAGATGTTTCTTGTTAGTAAAAAATTTCTTTATGTTAATTTTTCAAAATTTTAGGAATTTACATTACATTATAATATAAATCTACATTATTTTATAATTCCCAACTTTCAATCTCAACTTCAATATGTAATTGAATTCTATATGGGAGTCAAATCGAGTGGTGTTCCTAATTTTCTGAGAACTATTTAACAGGTTAACATTCAATTCAATTTTAATTTCAGAACAGTTAGCATGTAATCATCTTGAATAGCTCCCCCCCCCACTTTCAAAAAAAAAAAAAAAAAAAAAAAAAAACAGAGTCCTTCGGGTATTATTACAAAAAAAAAACACTTTTAAGCCAGAAGATAGTCTTTGCAATCATCTTCGAAACAATTCAGTCGTTTCAGCTCATTTCGGCAGTTGGGCAGAAGAAGATCGCAGATGGTTCTAGTGAAAATCGCTCGTATATCTAAGAAACAGTGAAAACATTTAAAAGCTTAAGCTACAAACATTTTAAATGTTTATAGTTTAAGCTTTTATCACAGTCATTAATATTATTATACATTAATATCATGCATTAACACATTAATGAAATAACTAATCATAAACATTAAAATAAACGCAAATGTATTTTCAGTTTTTTTGAACTCATTACGTACGACTTATCTTAAAAATGAGCATTTATTAAGGTAAGTATTATGGGGATTGAGTTAGGGAGGGTCGGAAGAGTCAATTATGAGAACTTGGAGGGAGTTGACCAAAATGATCTTACTCATATTTTAAGTTGAACCACAAATAATCATCTTTCAAAATTTAAAGAAATCCTTCCAGCCATTACATCGTGATGCGCTAAAGCAAACAAACAAAAAAAGCAATACAAGCTTGTTCAAGTGGAATAGTAAAACTTCGCTTATTTCGATAATTATTATATTTTATGATATCTTTTGTTATGTTTTACTCATTTCTCAATTTAGGACTTTGTGCTTTCCCTCAAATTAATGAATGGGGGTGACGATTTAGTAACTTCAAAACTAGTTTTAATTTCTATTAAAGTTTTTATTTTCTGTTCAATTATTGTTTCTCTTACACTAACTAATAAATAATCAGCAACTTTTGATTCATTTCTAATTAGCACTAATTGAGATATCAAAAACCTACACTCTTATTTACTTTTTTTTTATTGTTACTAAATCATTATTATTATATTCTATTGTATTGTTGATATTAATATCTTTACTGTTGATGTATACACTAGATAAATGTAATTTTTATTATATTTTATTTTTTTAATATTGCTTTGTTTTTTTTTCTCATCCATGTTTCTCTCATTTCTCCATTTTTTTTGGACATCAGTTATTTTTTTATACGTTGTAAGTTGTTGTTTTTTTAATTCATCTTCTTTTAATCCTTCCGTCTAATTCTTCCTCTCAGTTTTCGTTTTCACCCCAAAGGATTATTTTCATTTATTTCTATTTTTCGTGTTACCGCTGAGAATTTCTTATCTTTCATTGACTCTTTTTCTCTTTTTTCCTCAAAAATTAATTGCTTTTTTCTCTCCAAAAAAGAAAATGAACGAATAATGCACTCAAACTAGAAAAAAAAAATACTTTGATATAATTCTTATGTGGAAAATAAAAAGCAAAAATGAGAACGTTCCAAATAAAATAGATGAACAGATGAACAGATTTGTTTTCTATTTCCATTATTTCTTTGTATATTTAGTGTGCAATCTGCAACACTATGACTTTTATCGAGGGAGTTCGGTCTGATTTCCGGTGTTTTACAATTAACTTAGACAGGCTTATTTTATAGAATGCTGGAATTCACGTTTTGGATCAGCTTACACAAGCAGATATTTTCAAATCATTTTTTTCTTCTTAAATAAGGCAATAAGGTCAAATTATTTGTCCTAGTGAAATACTCGTCCTCTTTTTTAGTTTTTGTTCAATTTAGACTTTGGACAAATGTACCTGTGTAGTCACACTATTTTCTCACGACGCTTTTAAAGAAAAGTTGCAACCGAAATTTTCTATCTAGGAAGATCAGAATTTATAGCGGCTGGTTCATAATTTTATCTTCAATAAAACAGAAAGGCAAAATTAATAATGTACGTAATCTTCATCTTATTTATATGAACATATTAGGGTCTTAATAACAAGAAACATGGTATTTCTGAATGGGCAGATCACTGCCTAACAAATAATCATAACCAGATCCTTTAATCAATATACTATTTCAAATCCCTAATGAAAAAGACAGGTTTATGATAGAATCTTGTATCATAAATTCCTTTCCTTGAATGAATAAAGATAAATTCCTTAAGGCCAGTGGATATACACTCAATAAATTCAAGAAATGTGTAAAAAAACAAAGATATGTTTATATAATTTTTTTATGATTCTTTGTTGTTTGTTTGTTGGAAACAGTATTGCTTTGATCAAAACTTTAATTTGTTGTTCACCTAATTAAAGATAGTCATGAATTATGATGATAATAGTAGTGTGTTTATATAGGAAATTATTTAATCCTTGCAACGCCTCCCTACAATGGCGGTTTCAGAGTATACAAATGGTCATTTGGTAAACCTCAGGCAAAATTAACTAGATTGATCAACTTAAGAGTAATGCGAACATTCAACAAGTACACACCAAAAAGGAAAAAGTAAAAGATTTAATACTTTGAATTAAACTTTTAACTATCCAGAAAAATATTATCTTATCGATAATATGACTAACAATAACTTTCTAACAAGATAATTGGTTAAGGTTCAATAACTCAGTCAGTTCCAAAAAAATAGCTTAAGACCTCTGAGCTAAATTTACGTTTTATATTGATTAACTGGATTCAGCTAACTTGCTATAAATTGTATAAGCAACTTGTATTTAACGATTACAGTCCATTCGTCTCGAATCTTGCTTCTTAAATATTGGCACTCATCCAACTACAAAAACGATAAATAGTTCCTACTTACGTTCTTCAGTATTACAGCAATCGTGGCACCAATGAAGAAACGCACTGTAAGTGATTCTGGTTACTTAACACTGAATCTTTAGCTTTTGAATCGTCGAACTGCTGAAACGTGGCGACCTATGTTCCAATTCGTGGTAGCCCTATTGAGTCTGCCGTCGTCAAGGAAACAAACACTGCCTCTTGTTTGCGAAAATCCTTTTTTCACAAACTAAATCGATGAACTAAATTCATCTCTGGAATCTTCAAGTTGATTCACACACTGAAAGGCACAGAATATAAGCATTTACACCTTAGGCTCATATTCTTCGATGACATAGCACTTCATGAGAGGACTCTTTCTTCTCATTTAGTTTGGCACCACATCTTAACAGGAACTGTTTTGTAGCACTGCAAAACTCACACTCACACTGCAGTTGCTAAGTAACTGCCCGGTCGTTTCTTTTGCAACAGAGCATAACATCCGCTCCGTTAACAATTACAGGTGAACGTCGCAAGCATTATTCTCATTTGTTGAGCGTTCACAAATGCATGTACGTTGTTGGATTTTCTCCGGCAATAACCCTATTCACTTCAGTAGCACTATTTTGTAATTATCTGGGCAGAATGGATATATCATGGGAAATATGATGAGTAACTTAAATTCACACTATACATGTTGACTATAATTTCACATTACACAATCCACAGTTTACATACTAAAAGATTGTTATGAATTCTGATGATAGTAATAGTAGTGTGTTTACATACTAAAAGATTGTTATGAATTCTGATGGTAGTAATAGTAGTGTGTTTACATACTAAAAGATTGTTATGAATTCTGATGATGATAATAGTAGTGTGTTTACATATTAAAAAGATTGTTATGAATTCTGATGATAATAATAGTAGTGTGTTTACGTATTAAAAAGATTTTTATGAATTCTGATGATGATAATAGTACAGTAAAACCCCGCTAAAATCCGGCATCGGTCTAAGGGCTTTTTTTACACTGAATAAGCCTTCCGGGCGCTTTCGGCAGAGTTCGCGGGCAATCGGCTGAGGTCGAGCATACTCGGCAGTGATGACAAATCTTCGTCCGCCATTTTGTGTTGTCTAGTGCTCACTTGTCAGTGCTTCGGTACAGTGTCGCTTTGCCGTGAACGTTCAGTGTTGTGAGTTTGAGTTGAGTTTCTGTGCTATGTTTTCTAAACCAAGCACCTCTAAAGAAGCAGTGAAGCGTAAACATGTTACGCATACAGTACAACAAAAGCTAGAAATAATTGATCTGATTGAGAAAGGTGAGAATAGAAATAAGATTATGGAAGAATACAATGTTGGTTCTTCAACAATCTATGACATTAAAAAAAATAAAGAACAACTTAAAAAGTTCGCATCTCAAACTGTGGTGGTAAAAGACGTGGAGTCAGGAAAAACATTAAAAAAACCTAAACTAGACCAGTTGGATGAAATTTTGTACAAGTGGTTTTGTGCCAAAAGGTCTGAAGGAAAACCTGTAACTGGGCCTATGTTAAAGGAAAAAGGTAAACAGTTCCGTGATGATTTGGGGTTGGCAGAAGCTGAATGTGTTTTTTCTGAAGGATGGCTATATCGATTTAAAACTCGCCATGGAATTCGGAAACATGATTCAAGAAAACAAAAAGACACTACGTCTTATTTCTTACCAATGCAGTAAAGTACCGTATACATATACTTTCCAATGTTGTACGTATTATAAGTATTAACAACAATAATGTATGTACTTAATATGTAATATCTAAGTACTGTACTATATTACTTAATGTACGAAATAAAGTAACTATACTGAAATGTATGTACTGTATTAAATTACACTGTAATACTACATAAAAATATATTTTGTTGTTTTGTTTTTAACATTTTCCATCACTATCGAAATTAAAGAAATCACAATAGAACACGGAAAAATGGCCTGATACCTATTAATAGCCCTTTTGACTCTCTATTTTAGCGGTATTTCCGCTATCCTCGCAATAACGGCTATTTTTAGACTGCGCTCAGTTATCCGGCATTTTCGGTAATCCGGCACTGCCGAAGTACCGAACGTGCCGGATTAGCGAGTTTCTACTGTAGACTGTTTACATATTAAAAAGATTGTTATGAATTCTGATGATAATAATATTGTGTTTTTTATACTAAGAGATTGTCATGAAAAATGATGTGATAGTATTGTTTTTTCGTTACTAGGAAATTGCTATGATGTTATCAATTCTTTATTCATATAATAAGAAATTGTTATATTATAAGTTCATTTTGAATGTGAATTCTGTAAATAGGAGTTAAAGTATCTCCTAGATTTATTCATCTGAAGAAGTTTATCCGATGAGTATAAACGAAATATTATGAGTAAAGAGTTTGTGTTATAGTGATCTATTTGACTGTCAATAATTAATAATTAAAGTACGTTCTATCTATATATGATAGCTATGCTTTAATTGTTTAAAAATCGACTGTCAAGACAATTCTATGAAAACAATAGCTTTTCATTGAATTAGTAGTTAATAGCTAAATCCTTTTTGTTTATGCAATGGAACGAAATCGCGGAATGCACTAGTATTTATTTTAAATTTAATTATTCTTGACTTCGTGAATTTTCATTCAGCCGAAAATAATTTTTTTTTTGTTTTCCTTTATAATGTACCTTTGCAGGAATTCAGCAAGTCATTATTTTCCTTAGGATTCATATTTTTTTTTTATGAGTAACGAAAATTACTTATAGTTTTGTTCTTGTGTACGTTTATGTCTTACAGGTCTTCTTTTTTATTAAAATATTTTCGTAAACAGAAGTTAATAATCCCTATTTCGTTTAAATTCCAATTTCTCTTCGTTCCAGAATTTTCTGTGGCGAAGAAATAAAAGAAGAACTCCAAATCGAACCGAGGTTTAATATAAAGGATTTGAAAGCACCAGTATTTACGGAATGATGAACTGACGATGGTCGCAAACGTATTTTAAGGCCACCCACATTCAGCGATTGACGTCCTTTTGCCCTATTTCTTTTTTTTTTCTTTTTTTCCCCAAAACCCGGCACTTCGAAATTAGATTGTCGGGAATGATGAATGGTAAGAGGGAGGAGCTTGTTTTCACCATGCAGCCAATCGCGGGATTATATTACAAAGTGAAAGAAAAATAATAATAAAAAAGGAAATCTCAACGTGTCAATAAAAGATAATTTCAGTCTCAAACTGATGCGTTCAGTGTGCCTATAAGATCAATCATCATCTACTTAGAAACTTCTATCGATGTACAGATTTGATAATAAACGCTTTCAGAAGATAGTCTAATTCGAAAAAAAAAAAAACCCAAAATGGCGATGTTACGAAAAGGAGAAAAGAAAGCAAGATCCAAAAGTTACTTTCTTGAACAAATCACATTTTCTGAAAAGCCATTTTTTTCGTCTTAATTTTCAAATTTTCTTAGGGAAAAAAATATCTGAAGTAAAAATTTAACAGAAAATGTTATTAGTAAACTCATATAAACTCTTTTTATATTTGCTGGTAAGGAAAAAAAATGCAGAAATCAAGATAGCGTCAAGCCACTTTGGATGACTGATGAGGATTTGGAAATATGGAACTTAGAAAATTGAGTCTATAAAATTAAAAAAAAAAATTAAAAGTTCGAATTTTTTAATTTTATCAGAATCTGTACTTTTCTCACTTTGATTATTACAAATTTCTAATTAAAAATATTCAGTTTGCTTTTATATAATATTTAAGTTTTATGAATGACTAATGCGTTTTCTTAAGGTGAAAATAAAACGTGGCGCGAGTTTGTCCTGGGTCTTTCAATGAGCATCATGAGAGAATTATTGAAAACAATCTAAAAATTAAGTTTTCTGTAATATTGAAACAGTTGATTAGAGTCAATAGTTAGAAGAAGAAAAGAAAATTGGTGATTAATAAATAATATCTAAAAGAATTAATACTAAATTAATGGATACTAGAAGAGGTACCATAATTATTGTGTGCAAGAAAGACAAGTGTGAGGTAAGTCGGTCAAAATTCTGTTTAATATCGCAGGGGAGCTTAAGAATAATAAATATCTTATGCTGAAGATAGAAAATCCAAGAAATAAGGTTCTTTTTAAAACTTATCAGATGATTAAAAATTATTATTTTGTTCATTTATTATTAACCTATTAACTTTAGCAATAAATTGCAAGATAGCTGAGCATGCATAGCCCAACATTATTTCATATAAAGTTTATTTCTTGAAATTTAATGGAAATTGGAAAATGCAATCATTCTGGATGTTGACTTTAACTGGAACTTTCCCAATTCCCATCCAGGATACCAGCTTTGTTTGAATTATTTCAGTGAGGCCTTTTTTGCTGTACAGAGTGATTCAAAAGTACTGGAAGCTCCGCCTCTAGTTTAGCTTCACTGCTACACAATATGTCGCTTTCCTATTATCTGTGACTTTTATCTGCAAGGTTTTTGTATAGATTCAGCGTATGTTTGCATTAAATTTCTCGATAATCCCAAAGAATAATAGATTCAAAGAAGAAATGAATATTTTTTACATATTCAAAAGATATTAGAATTATTCCTCCTAATTTTGATGTTAACAGGTTTCTTACCCAACCGTTCGAATCAAAAGATAAACAAATAACTCATACAAAATAAATTCACAATTATTGCATCAATTTAAAAAAGCCATCTTTTTTTTTTTTAATGCTAATGTTGAATGTTGATTTTGAGTGACAATTTTTTAAACATTCCATGCCTTATTTTACTTTTTTTTACACCGAATTTGGCTTAGAAAAATATTTTGATGTTCGTTCTTTATAGGCCTATTTTTCAAATTATTATTTATAAAGTGAGGTTGAGGTTGTAGTGCTCAGCTGTGTACCTCTAAACCTTGACATGTGACCATCCTTTCCCAAACAAAAGCGGGATTCGTCGCTAAAGCCGATACGTCGCCAGTCCGTGGCATTTTATTGCTCTCTACTGACACCACTGCAAACGCAGCCGACAATGTTGAGATGTTAAAGGGAAGAGGCGTCTGGAAATGATTTCTGCAGGTGTCTAGAAATGAAAGACAGGGTTCCCTTGTGACGCTGCCACGTGTCGCTAGATAATGGACAAGGAAGCCATTGGATTTGTTCGGGCCACTCTGGTGATCAAACGATCTTCTAGCCTGATGGTCTGTCTGGGTCGCCTTGAAGAGGTGCCTTCACATGTCCATTGTTCCGAACACGATCAGAACGGCCTAAATGGAGGGCAATTCGCGGCGCAGCCCAGCCCGCCTCTCGCAACCCGATGATACTGCCTCTCTCAACCTCCGTGAGTTGTTCGTACTGACGTCTGCACGGCATATGGATCACTTACAGACCTACAGGATCACAGAGCATGTGAACTCCACTGCGTATGCCATACAAGCCTCACGGCTTGTGATTGTACGCCACTGTAAGACGAGCGGCCATACGCAATCGCACCAAACATTATTCATTTGCATATCTACCCTCGCCGTAGCTATTTACTTACTTTCGCGTTTATAGAATGATTTTTTTTTTTTCTTTGTGGGAAAATTTTGTAGGTAGGCAGTATTTTCAAAAAGTTTCAATTTTTAAAGGAATTTTTTTAAGCATTTCATTTTTTTGTTTTTTATTTTTTTGATGAATGTTAGAATCACGAATGTCAGAAATTGATTCCACTTTTTAATGGATTTAAAGAAATTCATTCTGTCTTCTTTATATTACATTTCAAAAAAAGATACATTTTTTCGATTGTTCTATTTTAATAAAAGATCATCAACATCTCACAATTAAACATAATATTTTACAATTATTATTAAAGCAAATTTTCGAGGCGAATATGCGTTTCCTCTTTCTCAAGCCTATTTACAACAATAAGTTAGCGAAATTTTTTTGAATAATCAAATTATTACATGCTACCAGTATTCACATTTTGTATTTGTCGTGTATACATTTTACTTCAAATTTGTGTATTATTTACGTAATTGTATAATTTATGTATGAATTACTTCATGTAATTGACAAATACTTCGTTACTAGTTGACCCGTGCGAATATTTCGCAACAAAAAAAACAACTTTGAGAAATAATAAACAAATTCAACAGCTATCGTGCATGTTAGTTAAACACATTGTCAATAGATGGCGTCTTCTCCATTTTTATAAAAAGGTTGACCCGTGCGAATAATTCGCATGGTATCTTGATCAGTCACCGAATGGTAATGTGCAAATAAATAAATGAACAGATTGTCAATAGATGGCGCCTTCTACATTTTTATACAAAGATTTTTAAAATAAAGTTTTTTAAGGAAAACATTAATTTTAAACAATTTATTTAATCTTCAAAATGATGTCTATTAAATATGATAAAAGTATTAAGGGAAATAATAAAAAAAAAACTTTTAGAAAATAATATATAAGAAGTTGACAAATTTTTTTTGTTTTTTATTGTAATAAATCGTTTATTTTTATTAAACTATAAATCTTTGTTTGTTTTTTATCTGTTTTTATTAAATAAACGATGAAATATCATTTTAAAGTGCATTTTTATTCAAAAAAGGGTAGATTTAAAGTCTACGACGCTTTAGAATTATTTGAAATGCTGTTTCACTTTCGAAAGATCAAGTCGCTTCTGTTAAAGCGTGTCTAGATTTTTATAAAAAGGTTTTTAAAATAAAGTGTTTAAATGAAAACATTAATTTTAAACAATTTGTTTATTTTTCGTCATTAGCGGAGATCAAAATCTTCAAAATGATGTCTCAATCATTGACTTTGATGAAGTATTAAGCAAGTTATGACGTTCCCACACAGAAACACCTTTGAGAAATAATATATCAGGATTCTTTATTAAATGAATTCGCAGATTTCAAAAATCATTTAAATTTTTAAGGCCTCAATGAATTTAAGAAATTTTTGTTCTTCTTTAAATTTTATTTATTTATTTATTTATTCCAATATGTATATAGCAAACCCTTCAGCAAAAGTAAAATGTTAAAAAAAAAATATCATTTTTATTCTGATGTCAGATTTTTAAAAGTTGATATGCTGGTGATGATTTACTATAAATATTTTAGAACTTTTTATAGAAGTTTTATACGACTCAAATATCAAGTTCTAATGTGAAGAGTTTACTGCAATAAATCAATATTTTCCTTGAAGCTAATGATTGTTTATATGTAACTGCTTCAAATAATCTTGTTTGTGGAGCTACTCTTTTTTTTTTCCAGGAACTAATAAGAAGTATCTTGAAAATCCGGGTCCAGTAATCAATGTCACATACTTCCTGATTTGATCTTGGTATTACTTTTTTATGACTCCAATATGAATTAGCATTTCTTACACGAATTTAACGTAAAATTGCAAGAATCCTAATAAGAGTGTTTTCAATTTAAGAAGATAGATTTTTATCAATATCCATTCACTTTTATTATCATTAAGTACAGTATTGGTCAAAACAAATAGTAGTGAAACATTCTATATTCCAAGCGATGATAGGGAGTGTCAAATATCTACAACGTCACTATATTTGAATATAAACTGTACAGTAAAGGATATTACGTTTTCAATCAGTCGAGGCAAAAATGATTCTCAGCACAGAAGAAAAAGTATTTTTAGTCGAGTTTTACAACTGATCTTGCGGTTTAGGACGAAGAGACGGATCCAGCCTTGCATATGTAAAGCAGCAGTTTCAACTTATGCTTCGGAAACAAGCAAGAATTGAAATTGGCCTCATCCAAAAATTCCGATTAACAGATAGTGTACTGGCACAGCATAAGGGTGCACGGGATGGCAACGAACCGTAATAACAAGCGAGAATCACGGCCGTCCCTTGGAACAGGTGCTTACTTGTCATACTGTTGTGGTGTGTAGGCAGTTTCTTCATGAAAATTTTCCTTGTCGTGTAATCTCAAGGTAGAAAATTTGCAGGAACGATATGAAATGTGTGTAATGGAGAACATTTAGAACATATTGTACACATCTTGGATGAATAAGGCTAAGTTCGGGTATTCCTGTACTATATAAATGATAATTAATTACATTTACTAACCCCACTCCTGGTTTCTGTCTTTCACTACTGTTTGTTTTTCCCAGTACTGAGTCATCAAGGCAAATACTATGGAGATGACGTCACAGTTATCCAATAAGCATCTACATATTTTTTGAAGAAGGTGAAATTCATCTTTCACTAATAAATTAAAGTATTTATCAGTAAAAGAAAGCGGAAAAAGTTACTTCGCCAAAGTATAATGGTGTCTTACGTAGCCCGGGTCTTGGAACATCGTGGAGCCATTCTGAATCACAACAACGACTACCATACCTTACTGCCAAACATGCTTCCTTCATCAGCATCACATTGTTCTCAATAATCCTATTATTGTTGGCAAGTGTTCTCATAACTTCAAAAGAAAATGCATGGAAACATAGAGGAATCTGTAGCTCTTGAAACTTTTTGGATTTCCAATTTCATGTATTTTAATAAACTGTACATAATTTTCAGCTTTGAAAGCAATTCACATAGAAAATGATACATAAATCAAACAACCATTATTTTTCTTATTTTGAATGCTTACACAATTCTGAATTTTACTTTAAATGTATTTAAATATATATTTTACTATTGTTTTGATTAACATATACTTGTTTTAATTTAAATTGTAAAGTTTTCTCATCGAAAACTTTTAAAGAATTTTGAACAAAGAATTTAATTTTAAATTAATATTCTCAAAGAATGAATGCATAAAAGTTTAGAAAATAGCTATTTATAAGTTAGTACAAAAGAGATATAGGAAATGTACTAATTCAAGATTATTAACAGATTACTATACGATTTTATTTTCAATTTGATTACAATAATGCAAATGCATTTTTAAAGAATAAAATATTGAGAGGAGAATGAATAGGAAAGGAAATGCAAGGGAAATGATGAGATAAGGGATAAAGATAAGAAAGGAAGAGAGGAAATTAATCTATTGCACATCCATCTAAATAATTCATAAACTCGCCTTGTCAGAAAGTTGATCACGAGAAAGAAGTGATCAGCTTTTAGTTCATGTTTACTCGTCTTCCCTAACGGATGTTCTAATAACTTTCTTCACTTTTAACTTGTGATTTATAAAATTACAATATAATAAAAGAAAGTATTGAATATATGTCGTTTAATTCACTGAATTGCTTTCGCTCTTCCTCTTATTTGCTAGATTCTTCTTTATTAAGGAATTTTGTCTGATAATGGAAACACAGTGGACATGGTTAAGATGTTAACTTTTTACCCAGAAAACTACTGAGTTTGTAATTTGTCCAGCAGCGTAAAAAGAAAGATTGGAATTAAGAATTTAGCCGATTGAATAATTGATGTAGATAGTGGCGCTTCCTCAAAGGGAAAGACATAGGATCAAAGGGAAATGCGTATCCTTTGCGCCAAATTGAACATTCAAAAAAGTGTATCTCGGAAACAGTTAGGAATAGAACAATGTTGCCATCTGAAATGCCTGAAAACCAGCTTAACTCATACTAACTAGTTTGGAAAATCTTTGAACATGATCTGAAACCTTTCAATTACATGCAGCTATATTTCGCTCTGGCTTCTACGATATTTCAACATGGCTACTTTCTCTACTCCTCAATTGTTTCTCGTCTCGGCAAGCTTTTGCTTTACATTTAATTTTATTGTATTGAATGTATATTGCAAACTTCTAAGAGATAATCATTCAGTGGCGGCTCGCATATAGGCACTAGTGGAACTGCAGCACCCCTATTTCCATTTGATATTATCGATAACATTTAATATAATGAGTCCTTTTTTCTTTAATTCTTTCTTTATACTTGTACAATATATAATCCTTAAGCTTAATGTCAGTAACCATCCCCCAGTTTATGAAAAAGATACAAAATCTTTGTATGGAACTGTGAAGCTTCACAGTTACAGTGGCGTGGGGTTTGACTATTGTGCGCTTGCGCACACAGAAAGCTACACGCGAGGCTGCTAGGGGGGAGAGATCACTGTCTTTTCCACAGTGTCGATTCTGACGTTCTAGGAAGCTACACGCAAGGCTGCAAGGGGGAGTGATCACTGTCTTTTCCACAGTGCCGATCCTGGGGGGCTGGTGGTTCTTTTTATACATGTTTGTTTCCTTTTACACAATTTTAAAACAAAGGCTAATAATTTTCTGGGGCAGCAGCCCCACTAATTTTGGCTACGAGCCGCCAGTGTAATCATTCTCAATCAGTCGGTGCCATTATCGAACTGATAATTAATGTAATATAGTGAATGTGGGTGGCTTGACAGCCGAGCACCGCGACCTGAAAGATCTATTGTGCTATCCCACGGAAAGAAGGACAGACGGAGAGAAAGACTGAGAAAGGATGGTGTGAGAATTGCAGGGGAAACGGAAGAACCCCGGGAAAACCTGCCCAGCGCGGATCGCCACCATCAATGAAACCCACATGAGAACCGAATCTCGGTACTCAGAGGTGAGAGTCCAGTGTCTTAGCGACATCGCCAACCGCGCGGCCTGAACTGATAAGTAACTTAACAGATATTAGTTAATCAACGATTTTCAGGATAAGGATCGAAGCTGAAAATAGCGATTGCTTTCTTCGATTCACAGCAGAACGAGGACGGGCTCATAGTGGTCAAGGCTACAGAAATTTGATTGTTTGATCTGTCTTGTATCCGATGACAGGTACAGGAATTTTATTCTAAAAATGAAATATCAACTGATGCTGAAGTCCTTCAGAAAATAATGATGATGATTTGCGTAATTTTACTTGAGAATAATACAACTGTTCTCAAAGTAATGATCGGTTTTACATCTGCCGACGACAACGAGATCCTGCATTGATCGGAAGATATTCTTTTATGGAACCGACGATATTTAAGGGCAATGAAACAATATCGAGAAGGCAGATGCATTTATTACCTGGATGAAACCTCTACTAACGCAGGTCATTCCAAAAGTAAAATGCGAATTGAAGATTTCGTTGATCAAATTGTGGAAAGTTTGAAGAGAAATTTAGACTTCCATTCCTATAAATACGATAGGACGTCAGCGGATTTAAAAAGTTGGAGTAAAAATTTGTTTAGAAAAAAAAAAAAAAAAAAGCAAGCAAGCAAACAGTCCTTGTCAGGGCTAACAAATAATGCGAAAGTAATCAATTCGTTCCTCGAAAAGGATTTAAAATAATAACAAATCATTGAACAAAAAAAAAATAACATTTCTTTTTTTTTCTTTCTCAATAACGATAATACAGACGACAATAACAATAAAAAAAAGCAATTGTAAAATATTGTGGAATTATACATGTGGAATTATTCGCATCAAAATTTATTCATTTATTATTTATCGGTTAACAAAAAAAAATAATAAATAAACTAAAAAAAAAAGGAAAAAAAATTGCAACAAAAATTCAAACTGATGTTTAAATTGATGATTTTGATTAAATTTTTAAGTTAATTAAATTAAATTCATTGGATATTTTAAATAATTACAAAGTTATGATGAAGTATTTTAGCAAAAAAAAAATTAAAAAGCTGATTTTGAATTGAGAATGATTGTGAATTTGAAATATCGCAGTAATCTCGTTTTTCATTCTTTAACTCTCTGTAAGTAATAACTCATTCGTTGGCGGAAGGATACAAGCTCTTCTCATTCGAGTGATTCCGTCCAATTAGAGGAGAATTGCAACTGTTAGGAAGTGGTTCCTAATACATTCATTAACAAAAAAAACGACGAACCTAGAAGGAGTTGTCCGATGGAGACAAAAATTGGTGGAGAGGAAGATTATGTACAGAATAGAAAATGATTAAAATTTCAGACAAATTGAATGATTTATTTCAGAGTTACAGAGTTACAAAGTAACGAGCTCAATAAGGTGTTGACCCACCTCTACCCTGAATGCAAGCTGCCACACGACGTGGCATAGAATGATAAAGCTCCCTGATGGTCTCCTGCGGTATTTCTCGCCAAATTTCCTCCAATTGTCGGACTAGGTCATCCACATTCCCTGGTGGATGCAGCCTTTCCTTCATAGCCCAGACATGCTCGATTGGAGAGAGATCTGGGGATCTGGCTGCCCAAGGAAGTGTTTCACAAGCTACAAGACAGGTCATAGCAACACGTGCCGTATGTGGTCTGGCATTAACTTGCTGAAAAATAAGGCCAGGGTTCTGCAAAAGGAAGGGTAGCAAAACAGGTCTCAGAATGTCGTCGACGTACCGCTGTGCTGTAAGTGTGCCGCTAATGACGACCAAAGGGGTCCGGCTATCAAGGGAAATGGCACCCCAGACCATAACTCCTGGTTGAGGGCCTGTGTGGCGTGCAATAGTGAAAGCAGGATCGGCACGCTGCCCTGGGCGTCTCCAGACACGTCTGCGACGATCGTCAGGACACAGTTGGAAGCGGGATTCGTCGCTAAACACTATACGTCCCCAGTCAGCATCATTCCAACCGATGAATTATTCATTCATTGGACACCAAAGTTTAATCATTTGCATGGGCGGTCCCAATGTCTTTGCATACGAAATTTCATTACAATCGGACAACTCCTTCTAGGTGTGTCGTTTTTTTTGGTAATGAGTGTAGTTCCAATGCTACTTTCCTAATGCTAGTTTGTCGCGATGTGTAGTTAGGCATTAGAAATGAGATCAAAGTAAAGAGTGAAACCCATAAAAATTACGAATCGACAAATTCATTTTTTTTATTCTTCTGTACAGAAAACCTTACTGTTGGATAATTTAAGTAGTTCTTCGAAGAAGATGCAAATTACAAATTGTTAAAATAAAAATTGAAATGAAAAAAAATCTACATTTTTTGAAGATTGCCACTCGATATAGACGTCCTCTGGTAGTGATGGATGTAAAGAGAAATAAGAGGATATGAGGAGACGTCAGCAAAGAAAACTCCTGGGAAATTGGATAAGAAGGAAGTTTGGTTAAGTCACTCAGGCATCTACCTTTACAGCCTAGCTTTTAATTATCGTCTTTTAGAAGATGTTTTCAGAATTTAAAGCAACTGAATATGTAAACTTCCTGATTCTGCTTCGCTATTTCCAGGCTTGTTCTGAGGATTTTCTCAATTTCCATTACATTCCATGCGAAGATCTTGCAATATCCAATCTCATTACCTAAATACATTTTTAGCCACTCCGTACTATTAAGGAAGCTATTTCGGATTCTCGTATCTCTATTTGTGTGTGTCTTTAGGAATGGTGTGAATTAGGGACCACTGACAGGGTCAGGAGAAAGTGGTAATTGGACAAAGTTGGGATCTATCTATTCTGAACCGACTAATCTGAGAACGAATGATACCTTCGATCCAATGTGGCGATTTCCATTTCAACATGACCACTGGCTACTTAGCGACGCCCAAAGATGCAAGTTGAGGATCTATGTGGACGTCACTTGGAATTGTACTCAGAACAAACAATTGTTACGCGCCAATCAATAGCAGTATCACTTATAACAGTTGTTTTACATAATTGAAATTGTTTTTCATTTTATGCTTTTCATTTTTAAATAGTGATAAAGAATATTTTTTCATACCAATCAACCTTCAGAATTTTAATTTTACTTATAATGAGTGTAATATAATTGGTTCAACAACGACGTAAAAAGACATGAAGAAGAAAGTAAGTTAAAAAAAGAAAGGAAAGTTATTCACTTAAGTTACTTAAATTAATTTTAATTAGATTAAAATTACTGATGTCTTCAGATGCATCATTAAGCTAAAAATTTCTAAGAATAACACATGAGTTATTTACTAAACATAAATTTTTCATTAGAGGAGTTATTCATTAAATATGTTTTGCGGAAAGCTATGATTTCTGAAAACTAAAACACTTCCAAGAAAAATTAAGGTTTGTCTTTAAGTTTTTGTCTAAGAAGTCGTTCTCTCAATGCAATTTTTTATAAAAAAAGTTATTCGTTTTTACATATACAGTACACGTAAATTCAAACGCTATTTCGATTTTTACATTTTCTTAGGAAGGTTTTGTAAACAAAAAACCTGAGAAAATGCTTTAGAAATGTCAATATGGTTATTTAATTCTAAATAATTAAAAAAATCTAATTAACCTGAATTTTTCTCGTTATAGAATTGTCATTCAGTTCAACCAGAATGCATTTCATTGCGATTTGATACAGAGTGGGATTTTGATTCTTGTGCTAGAGCAGTGCTTCCTAATCGTCAAAAGTTATTTGTTTTCCAAGACTTTGGATAGTGCTTCTCCTAATATGAAATTTAATTCATCTTTTCTCGTTGAGTCCAGCTCCAAACAATAGAAGAAATAAATTATCTAACCTTCAAACGAGAGGCACAAAGTGAAATGAAGTCTATTGATTCACTACTTGGCTGATTGATTATGATTACATATTATTTTACTGAAACCAAATCAATTAAGTCTGAATACAATCGCAAAGGTGGCTACAGAAATGAATGGATAAATAAGAAACAGAAAGATAAAAACCAAGATTTAATTTACACATTCATTCTATTTTATTTTTGCCTGAAAGACAATTTAAAACAGATCTCATGAATTTAAAAGTCTTTAAACTGCAGCACGAGTTTTTTAGTCATTGAACTTTTTCCAATGAAAATTTTAGTCATTGGAGATAAAAATTGGATTAAAAAAAAATAGTCATTGCCTCCCGCTCATATCTAGAATTACCACAAGAGGAAAAATACTTAATGATTGCATCCATTAAAAACTTTTAATAAGAACAAAATTACACAAATGAGAAAATTTTCTCACGTTGTAATTTTTAATTTTCGCTTAATTTCGGAATTCGCAATAAGAACTCCAAAAATTAATTTATTGATATAATAAACATTCAAATACAGATATAAGTTATTACGGAAAATGTAGATGTAGAAGAGAACTTATATTTATAAATAAAGTATTGCTAATTATTTCCTATTATCGGTATTCCCATCCTACAATTAATCCGTTATTACTTAAGTAATAAAAATGAATATAATGAAAAAAATATTATATTTTAACCAAGCAAATTATTAAACTTTTTTTTTCCCTGCCGAATTTTAAACATAAAACTTTATAATAGTAAGATTATATTTAGATACTCTATTTTTCTCTGACAAAATATATCTGATTTTTGTTGTCAGCAATCTTTCCGCTTTTTGCTGTCTCCCTCTTCTCAGCAGAAAAAAAAAATTGGCCAGAATAATCAGTAGCGATTTCCTTTCGGAAAATGTATGCTATGTATCAATGCTTTGGTCTTATGAGTTCAGGCTTCATTAGGTTTGTTGAAATTCCACTAGAGGCCGTTCCCTGTCATCTTCCTTTGTGATCTGCGAGATAGACGGCAAGAATGCAGGCTGTCTTCAACGACGTTTCCACCCGTGCAAGTTTCGGGCCAAAATCGATAAATAAAACAATATCGAACACGCCCGGGTTTTTAAATTCTGAATAATCGCAAGAGGTCCGCACATATGTTTGGTTCTCAGCCAGTTACAGCAGCAGCCATCTAAAACAGAAGGAACGAAAACCACAAAGGATGAAAGGAAAAAAGAAAATATTTGAAATGGGAAAAATATCATCATACAAAAAAAAAAAAAAAAGAAAGAACGAAATATCATTAAAAGGAGAAGGAAATGAAAGATACCGAACACAGTGGAAAACATTGAGGTTTGGAAGAAATACAAAATTCAAATGAATCGGTTTGTTTTGATTTCTCGCACGAGTGACAATTATCTGAAATTGATTATTCGGAGGAACTGTTACTTTTATTAAACTTCAAATCACCGGAATATTTTTTGTTGAGTTTTTAATTAAACTCTAGGTAAAATAGCTTTTGATATTCTTTTTTTCTTCTCTACAAAAATTTTGATAAATTTCATCACTTTTACAAAAAAAAAGTATTTGTTAGAGAAAAACTCAATTCACTTCAGTCATTAGATACTTAACAATAATCCTTATTGTTTGCACATAGAAAACGCACAATATAAATAAATCAATTCAATTTTACTTATATATAAAATAAATATATTGTTCTCTACAAAGTTGCATATTTTTAAAATTAATTGCAAATAAGGAATTTTAAAAATAGGGTAATTGTCCTTTAATTAATTATAGTAATTAAAGTTCACAAAATTTATAAAGGTGAATTTATATTACTGTTTGTGGGAAATACAACACCAAGTAAAGAGTGAACTGAAACTGAATAATAAAACCACATACTCGTATTAAATAACGACATCGCTTGCAGATGTTTGCGACGTCTCAATAGACTCATACTGAATGGAAACTTGGAAGTGGCATTGCATTAAACGCAGATGTGAAATTTTCTGGATCAGTTAGAGAATAAGGAAAAGGGATTAAATAATTAGAAGAAAAACTAATTTAATTAAAATTCCTAATAGATCTTTAAGAGAGAAGAAAGGATGAGATTTGATCAAAAGGAAGAGATTCTGATTCTGTCTAAGAAAAGTCATTGGTTCTATCCAGATTTGGAGGTCATCTTGAGCGGAATCTGATTGGCGACAGATACAGCGATCGTTTCTCAAGTGTATTCAACAGCCATAAGAAATCTGGCGAGCTAGCAGAGAGATTCCAAGAACATTAGACATCTATTATAGAATGACTGCCACAAGAGAGTCACAAGAGATATTTGAAACTATCTGCAGAATTTCCCACATGACACTTTGAAAGCTGTCATCGATATATCGTTGTCTATTCGAGATCCCATCAATACGTATAAGGCGGGAGCTTAAATCCAAATTAGTTACAAATGGCCATCCAGAGAATGTTCCAGGTCCATTCCGAGTCAACCTCGATCCGAGCTAAGAACTGTAGCGCGAATGTCTCTCGTTGACTCGATCGAACAACCCGAAGGGCACCAAATTTGGTGAGGAGATTAATGAAGACATGGTAAGAGGATACCACGGGAAAAAAAAGTTGTTTCAAAAGTCGCCGATAGAGGAAAATGAGGCGCTCTGCAATCTAAAAAGAGTTGCAATGAATAACAAAGTCGAAACTGTACTGAAAAATCCCTTTTTTTACAGCATATTATTTTCCCTCGTGCAGAAGTGGCCCAAATCCAATGTTGCCATCGTTCTTGTGGACCAAGAATTCCATACCATGCACAACATTCTCTACAGCCAAACGATATTCACCACAGCCCACGATAATTTGTCCTATATGATAGTCAGGTTCGGACACTGCCAAGATAGAACTTGGACTTCAAGTAACCGTACAACCAAAAGTCGCATGAAGTTAAATCCGGGGAGCGAGGCAACAATGCAACGGGAAAGAAGTGACTGATGACTGTAGTCCGTGAAATGATGCCGCAGAAGCTGCTTTACCGATCGAGAAAGGTGTGAAGTACTCCATATTGCATGAAAATTATCTCATCCAAATATTGTCTTTGCTGAAGTTGCGGAATGACGAAATTGTTCAGCGTATCGTGATATTTCTGTGTAATAATGAAACAGTTTACTGATCCTGTCGGAGTAATGTTCTCAAAAAATAATGGTCATTTTTTGTGAATGTAATGAGATTTTCTTAAACTCATGGGCTGGTTCGGATGCCCACATTCGACAATTCTGGCTGTTGACAGTTCCATTCAGATGAAAATGGACCTCATCTCCTCACAGAATTCTCCAAGGCCGAACATCGCCGACTTCCATTCTGGCAAGAAATGTGAGAGCAAATATCAGTCGCCTACCATAATCGTTGTGTTCTAGTTGCTGTAAGTAGCTGCTTTTGTAGAGATAAAATGTATAACTTTCCGCAAGACCTTCCATACCGTGGAATACTTCAAATCCAGTTGTCGCACTACTGTACAGGCGCTACTACTACCAGCACGGGTCCCCTGTGCCTTCGGCGATCGCATTTGCAACGTCTGTAATTGTCTTTTCTGGCAGTGGTTTCCGTCCTCTGTCAGGCGAACTGCTAGCGATCTTGTTTTTTCAAACTTCTTAATCATCGATTTCAATGCGTTTACTGACAGCGGATTCTGGAGGGTTCTAAACTCACGAAGAGCGGCTGCTGCGTTGGACTGGCGAAAATAAAACAACTTCACAAGTAACGTTCGGTGAGGTAACGTAAGACGCATGATGAGCAGAAATGTAATCGGAATGTTTTTCTGAAGTTTTCCCATCCCTTTACAGCACGAATTACTGGCGCTTTTGTTGCTACGTAGCCGAGAATTTACTTGCATTTATTTGCCTGGGTTGTATGCAAATTTTCAAATTCAATTTCTTCAGCTGCTTCAAAAGCCCAGCTTCGCAAATACCAATCACGAACCTGAACACCTAATTGTCTAGCATTTTTCAGTTTTCAAAATTTTGTGTGATTTATTTAATTTTTGTTATTTTATTTTCTTTGTTATCAACATAAGCGCAAATGCTATAAATATCAGCATACTGTTTATTACTTTTCCAATGGTTTTTGATGTGTTTTTGAGTTTTTCCTAAATGTTTATACCAATCATGTACCTTAACTATCACTGGACATTTAAATCGTTGATCAATTGAAGTTTTTGAATGCATTCGAGGTGATGGTTTGTATCCGCTAGACACGCTATCTTGAGAACTTGGATGATCCGGGCTGCTTTCACTGTCAGAGTCTGTCAAATTTTCGTTTTGTTGTACCTTTTATTTACTGTTTATGTTTTTTGTGTAATTAGACGTAGTTCACACCATATGTTATGTTGTTTTATAGAAATACCTACATTTTCCCACTATTTGGAGTATAGCTACTAATTATTACACCAAATGCAACAACTTACAGCAATAAATAGATAAAACATGCCAAATGGATACAATAAAAGATAGTTATTGATTTCCAGCAATAAACCTATCACATTACAACACAACATCTTGAAATCCATAATTTCAGCTATTGCTGTGCATCTAGAATGTGTAATTATGCAGCAACTGTAATCCTCTTCACTTGATCTGGTTGTAGTTTGTAGCATGTTAGCAGATTTGAGGTGTTAAAGAGCAGAGTATGACGAACCATGTGATCAGAAACATCGTTTTCCGGAAACAGGTGATTTTCAGACGCTAATATTTCGAGAACGGTTGAAGATAGAAACATTTTATCGGAGTACAAAATGTAAGAAATTTTGTCAGCTTTCAAACAGGTCAGAATACTTTTTTCTCCAGAACCTACAGTTTTTGAGTGTTAAGGGAAAAAACAAAAACCCTCAAAATTTACGGCCTTCCGGGCGCCACCCCCCCCCCCTTCGGCTCCCCTCTCAGGGTCGGGTACTTTTGGGATGTTTACCTCCTTCGAACACCAAACTCACCCCTGAAGTCAAAAATTCTGCCCCCCCCTCCATGCACTCTATAATCATTCGTTGACTGGACTATGTAAGAAGTTTGGAGACATTGCACAGATTTGAGGTTTGATTCCCAGTAACTGTCAGGATTTTACCAGAAGTGTTTCTCTGAAGTAGAATCTCTTTTCTTTTCGGGAATTTAAGCCTAATAAGCATCTTCGTCGTAAGTACTTTGAGGAAGGTTTAAGAATATACGAGTTAAATAATCAATTAAGAGTAAATATTAAGTGATAGGCTATTTATAATTCAAAGTTTTTCAGTATAGTAACTTATCAGCAGTTTTCAATTATTAAATTTTAATATTCTTTAAATTAGCGATTGAAATTGTATATTTGAACATTCTATTATTTAAAAACAATGAGTCAAATAAAAATCATTGTATTATCTGCTTTGAAACAATTTTTCTCGTTTTGTGAATATGTTTTTCTTTCCGAAAGAAGTTACTATTCAGCGCAAGAATGCTTAAGTTCAAATCCAAATATTAGAAACTTTTATGCCCGCGTTCGAAATGTCATAATTTTACGATAAGATTAAGTTACCTTACTTTAGTCCTAAACAACTTTCATTAAAAGATCTTAGAAGAAAAGAAATAGTAGAATAATATAAAGCAATCATAATCATTCGATATAAGGAGAGTGGATTCTAGAGTCTCGTTACAGAAGCATTGCATTCTACATATAAGGATTAATGTACTACAACCCTGTACGTCTAAACATTTACCTGAAGTATGAGGAAACAATCATCTCAGTTCTGGTTAGAAAGGATAAAATATTTATTAATATATATTTTTAACAAATGGAAAAGAGACCGAGTGTATTCACTGGATCGATCACTTGGTTGCAGGCAAGTCGAAACGTTGTGTTTCTATTTATATTTCTAAAAAATTTCAATTAACCATTTGTGTGTTTGGCCTAAATTTAATTATTCTTTTCTAATTTTCTTTAGTTTATTTCTTGAAAGGATTAAGCTATTAAGCAAAAAAATATTAATCATAGAAACGTTAGTCTTCTGATAAATTTCAGTAAATGTTAACGGTAACATTTTTTCCTTTATTACAAAAAATACTTAATCTTATTTTGAATCAAACCATCCTCTAGATTTGATTAAGATTATTTTAAATAAAGATAGCTTTTATATATGAATTTAAATTAAGATGATAAAAAATAATATTGAAATCGCGAATATCAGAAAAATATGCAAAGTAGGATCTTTAAGGTTGAGGTAAATCCTATGTTTTTCTTTTTTTATTTGAGGTGTCTGCAAACTTATTACATTTTGAATGTAAATGGAGAAAAAAATTTAATCTTTAGTAATAAATGTGAAACCAATGCAGTTTTAATTTTTGTAAAAGATTTTGATTTATAATTGACTGTTTTAATAATAATAATCTGAAATTTGTGGGATTAGGAAAAAAAGTGTTATCAGATTTTATAGAACAATCTGCCAAAAAAAATTATATTAAAAATTAAATATAATGAAGCGATGTCTTACACCTTAGTAATTTTTATGATCTAAAATTATCATCGACGCCAATTGACAGCTACAGGAACATAAAATTAAAGAAAAATAAAATTAAAATTAAATGGAATAAAATTAAGTTGTTAGTTTTATTTTCCTTTATATGCTTTTACAAAACCATTGTGAATCGATTTCCTAATTCTTTTCATTATGCTAAACCGGTTGTAAATAATAAAAACTAATTTACTGTCCTAATTTTTGAATAGGTGTTAAAACGATGACGGCAGGCGTTCAATTTCCGCGACATGTCATTGGAGACGGTCATCTTCTGCTCTTATAAATAAATAAAGAGCTGTCAACCGACTTTAGTTCCTTTGAGAGGAGACACACCTCACTTTATCTATTTTTCAAAAACTGTCGCCAGATGGAATGTGACCTGCGAAGGACAAACTTTGATTTTAGAGGAATCTTTCACAAGGAATCAGGTTCGCTGGTTTTTTCTTTTTCAGTCTTTTTCTGTGATTTTTTTTTACCGAGAAGGAGAGAGAATCACTAATGGAAAGATAAATTCTCCATTTCTCTTGTTTTGCTTTAGGCCAACATTTTGATGGAACAGAATCATTTTGGTGAATGTAAAGCAAAATCTAGCTAACGTTTTAACAGAAATCGTGAAACCATTACATGAATCCATCTAGTCTAGTTATGGAAATACTTGAAAGCTGAAAAAAATTGTTAACCACTAACATTTCAAAAACTAAAAAAAAACTTATGTATCACTTTATATTCAGCTTCACAGATTTGGTGTCGATCTGCGGTTTCCATTCCACGGTTCCTCAATCCTTGCTCTAACCTTAGAATCCTGGTAAGGTTTGGATGATTTTTTTTCTTTCTCTCTGCTCATTTTAGCAATTAAGGAAATTAATTACCTTTAAATTCTGTCTTTCAATTTCTTCCATTTGTATAAGTCAACCAAAACTATAAACCCCATCTTTCCTAATAAATTACGGATATAATAAGAACAAATCTACTAAAGTAAAGATTAATATACAGGGGAAATTATAAATCATACATGTATGGGTAGACATAATTTAGAAGCCAGCATTTATTTTCAAGAAACAAAAGATGACGCGATATATTGGATTAGTCTACCATACAAGCATACATAGTGGACTTGGTGGCATGTTTATGTTTATTGATTTTGCAAACTTTATCTCCGTTTTGAATGCACTTTTGACAAGCTTCTGATGAACTATTACTTTACTATTTGAATAAATTTTCCTACTTTATCTATGCAATGAACCTGAATCAAATAGATCTTCTTCAATTATCATTTATTGTTTTAATCTGAAAGTAAGTCCCCCCCCCCTTTTAAGTTTCCAATTTTAGTAACTTTATCTTAGATCACAGATTTATTTAGATCGGAAAGACAGCAAAATAATCAGGCAAAGTTTAATAGAAAATACGAATTAGGCGAACAAATACAAATTTGTTAGCCTAAAAATGTTTGAAAGGTTTTTAAATTTAAAATATAAAAATTTAAATGAATGATTCTTTGTCAATTTGAGCTACATTAAAATTGCAGGAACATTGCACATGATTATTTTTAATTTAAACCCATTTGGGAGCTATTGTATTTGTCTTGTGTCCGTCCGTTTCTGTCGCTCCCTAACAACTCCCGAATGGAAGGTCGGATCGGAAACGGATTCACCATCGTGTTCAGAGGCCGAAACACTGTAGGAATGGGGTATTTATTCCTGACTCTCTGGGTAAATGCGAACAGAGTCGACTGTTGGTTTCCGCAAGTTTGGCAATTTTTTGCTCGACAACTATTGATCCGATCGATTTGAAATTTGTATAAGCTTTAGTTTAGAGTATCTACCGTATAACCTATATTTTTATTCGACCGCATCTATAACAGTTTGCATCTATATATTTGTATAAATCCCTGTAATAGTTATAGGCATTCTATCCTGCCTATATCCTTGCTGATATTTCTTTATCTAATGTATGAAGTATAATTATCTAAAGAATGAATAATAATTATAATTATTACAATTATTTAATTATTTATGAAGTCCTAGGTATTTCCAATTCTTTACCATCTTTATTTGATGACCGTTAATTGTCAATGATGTAAAATTTATGGCTTGTTTACCAAACTTTGATTTTATTGGTATTTATTTATAGACCAATGCTTGTACAAACCTTAATTAATTCTACCTATTATTAGCTTAATTAAATCCAACACACAAGATTATGATAAAAAGGTCTAACACATTAAAAAACATTAATTAAAAATACAAAACCACGACCAGTTTCGCCTCTTGTTCGAGACATTGGCGAGTGATGAATGCGATTACAAGAGAGGGAATTTAAAGGTTTTCACAACCAATAGATTGAGAGTCTATGACGTATGAACAGAAGCCATCTGGTGAATATAGAAGATCTGCTGCGGTAATTAAAACTCGAATTTGTGTATTTATAGGAACAAATGTTCTGTTATCAAATCTGGAAGTCGGAATGAGTTTGGAGACATTTCATTTGGAGGAATTATATAAGAGTCAAATTCTACATTTTTAAAATCTGAATATTCATAAGAGCAATATCACTGGTTTCGAATAGTTTTTAAAGTTAGGGCTAAAAACAATTAAAAACTGGTTACTTTCAACACGAAGATAAAAAAGCCGGAGTTGTTTCAATTTCTTGACCTTCTATAAATTGACGATTATTATTTTAGTAATATTATACAGCGCACTAAAGTAGTAATTAAAAAAAAAGCAATCCCATAAACAGGGCGTGCAGGCACATGGGAGCGCGGGAGGTAAGGCTCCCAGCGTTTCGTGACCAACGGGATTAGAGTGTGGTCGGGAGATCAGCCCGACGCCCGCCCGCAAATTAGTAATTAAGGCAAATAAAATTATAGTATGGTCATGAAAGAAAATTAATTGTTCTATTAAAGGAGAATTTGCATCTTGGAAAGAAATGATATAGGAAATGATATAGATCATTTGGCCATTAGTTATTTAATAGTAAGACTGACAGGCCGCGCGGTTGGCGTTGTCGCTATGACATCGGCCTCTCACCTCTGAGTACCGGGTTCGGTTCTCATGTGGGTTTCGTGATGGTGGACGATCCGCGCTGGGCAGGTTTTCTCGGGGTTCTCCCGTTTCCCCTGCACTTCTCCCACCATACTTTCTCAGTCTTTCTCTCCATCTGTCCATATTTCCGTGGGATAGTACAATAGACCTCCGGTCGCAGTGCTTGGCTTCTCTGCCACCCACATTCATTACATAACATAACATAAGACTAACTTGATTATTATAAGTATGATCGGCCGGAAAGATATTATTTTGTCACTCAATAGAAGAGGGAAATTGAAGAGAAAAATCTACTTGATGTTGGGTTAATATGGCTTCTCTTAGAATACAAATTTAAAATAGTACGGCAATAAATGAAATTGTACACCCAATTGAAGAAACTACATGTGAGCTTATGTAAGTATCAGGATAATCTGCATACCGTTTGGGAATTCCTGTAAGACCTAAAAAATGTTGGAAAAAGAAGGTAAGATTTACTCCTAAGAATATTACAAAAAAAATTGAATTATTATGGGAAGTTGGATTTATAGAAATTCCTAGAAACAAGGGAAATCAATGAGTAATTCCTAAAAGAATCGCAAATACTGGTCTTATTGAAAGGACATAGTGAAAGTGAGCTACAACATATCTATCATCTATGATACAACATATCATCTATCTATGATATCAATAGATGAAAATTAGCTAAAACTACACCTGTTAAACCACCAAAGGTGAATAAAAATACAAAGCCTAATGCTCGTAAAAGGAGGGTTACATAAGTGAATTTTGACCCATAAAGAAGTGGCTAGACAACTGAAGATTTTAAATTCTGCTGATACTGCAATAATTATTGAGGCAGCTGAAAAGTAAGCTCGTGTGTCAAAATCTATATCTACTCGAAATATGTGATGAGCTCAAAACAATAAATCCTAGAAGTCCCATAGCTAGTATAGCATAAATTATTCCTAAAGCTCCAAATGGTTCCTTTTTTCCTGATCGTTGACTAATAATATGAGAAAAATAATATGAGTTGATAGCAGATTCATTATTCATAGGCTGTATATGTATATGACTAATCTTTATATGTGCTATGTCTATTCCACTCTATTCAAGTGCCTTCAAAATTTTATTTATTTCTATTGTATCGAGTTTGTAGATTCGTAATATTAATATGTCCCTGTAGCAGATATACGTTTAATAGAATAATCGTTATTTCAAAATACATTAATGCGGTAAGCTTCGTAATTTGTATGCTAATAAAGGGAAGATGATATTTATTAAGCATCAATTCAGATTTCAAAATGGCAATTTCTCTCTAAAGCGTAATAAATATAGTTACTCTATCCTTTACACAAGGATTGTTGTGAATTTGAATTGAACTTTGAGACAAATTTATCGTTTTATTAGGAAGCAGTAAGAGCTTCAAAACGTCAATAAAAAAACTTATAGTTTAGATAAAAGGCTTGGCAAAGAAAATCAATCATCCAAATTAACCCGTTGTCAAATCTCACCAACTTGATAACGATCAATGAAGGGTGATTATAAAAGTTTTATTGATAATTTTCCAATACAAGCTCCGACAAAGTTGAAGATTCCGAAATATCTATTTATTTCATCTACTTACATCCTATTTATGACGGCCATAATTAAAGCATCCCTATTAAGAGCTCTCTGTAAATCCAACTAAAACGTGAAGTGCCACAGAATTAGGAAATAAACTACTCCAGCTATCTGGAGAAGGATTAAGTAAAAAAATAATTTAGTTGTTTTTCAGAATCTTCCAATTGAGTGAAAAATAACGCTACAAGAGGAAATATCTGATAAATTATCAACAAATTTTTCAAATTGCAAATTTTTACAATAGCAAAATTTTACTTGCGTGATACATACAAAACAAGAAAAATAAGCCTAAATACGGACACCTAAGAACGCTATGAGTACTGGGCAAATCAAATGCGAGAGGTGGGAACCTGCGAATAATCTGTCTTGAGTTCCCGGTACGAAATTTCCAAAAATAACTCAGTGTATCTTCAAATGTGGTGTTTTTATGCTTATTTTTCTTTTTATACAATGTGTCACGCACGTAAAATTTTACTGTTATGTATGTCTGCTTTACAAATTAATCTTTTACATGCTAAGCGTTCTGCTGGCGAGGATTAATTTATTACCTTTTTATTCTTAACTTGTTTTTTTATGTTTTTTTTTTTTTTTTTTTAACTTAAGGGTCATTGTTTTGTTTAGTTTTGTCTTTTAGTTTGTTTCTTTTGAGTCCCCTGAGTTATGAGTGCTGGGCGAATCCAAGTGACGAGAAGTAGGAACTTCGAAACAGTCTGTTTTTGGTTCCGGTACGAAATTACCAAAAATAGCTCAGTGAATCTATAAATATGTGCGTTTTTATGCTTATTTTTCTTCTAATTTTTAGGTTTGCTTTTTTTCAACAATTGAGACTGAATTATACGCTAGAGTCAAAGCTCTAAACTCACAATCGTTGATGAAGTTGATTTTCAAATTCTATTGTTCTGCACCGGAAATTGCATTCGATACACAATTGTGCTCGACTACTGAATGCAACATCTCGGAAGTAATGTTCCGCAAATGCTGTGCTTTGTTCTTCTCTAAGTAAGACAACTAGATTAACGACATTTCCCCGATAGACATTGGCCTTCAGGTAACCTTACAGTTAAAAATCACATGGTGTAAAGTCATGCGAGTGTAGTGGTCATGCAATGACTAATGACTGTTTCTTCACTAAATTAATGTAGGAACAACTGCTGTACTGGTCTTCAATATGAGAAAAGACCATCATCTTGCACAAAAATTATCTATCCAGGCATCGTCTTTTCTGCAGTACCAAACTGAACACCATACGATGTCATTCTTTTGCTGTGCAGGATGATGCAATTCCTAAAAAAAAAAAGAATGGCCCTAAGATTAATTTGAAGTAAATCCGCATGATACGGTGAGTTTTGGGGAGTGTAGTGGGTTTTGCTGAATAACATGTGGAGCTTCTGAAGCGCATATGCCTAATCTCCCCACAGAATGTTCCATGGCTAGGCATCGTCCTCTTCCAATCCAAGATTTAGAGCAAATGACAGTCGTTTTTCGGAATCAAATGCTGGTGGTTGATCTTGTATTATCCACGCAATGGAATAAGCGACATTATGGGAATTACCTCCGCGAGCGCTGCTAATTCCACTAGCTCTATCCATGGATCGGTCAACAGTTACAACTTCCTCTGATACTTTAGGTGAAATACGCTTCCTTCGTATTCTTAACTTGTAAGGATCCAATTTTCTCAAATTTATTAATCATTCTTCGAACTTCAAAGCCGATAAAAGACCTTACGGAGTTGAAATTCAAGCTGAGTGGCTACTGCATTGCATACTTTTAAGTTAAAACAACTTCGCAATTAAAGTAGATTCAGGCAGAGTGAGACATGTTTTTAAAAGTAAGAATACGTTTGCAATATTCGCGCTCTGCGTTTATAGCTCCCTACATAACTAAAAAAAATTACGGATTTCTTCTCTCAAGCCAGGAATAGACTATTTCTTAATTCTTGTGACATTCTGTTTATTAGTGGAACTGCAAGAACTCTTTAATACTTTAATAATGGCGATCTGATAAAAGCTCAGTGTAAAATAAAATAGGCGAAAAATTCTAATAAAATGTTACGAAAAATTGCACTAAATAAAGCATGATCAGACTACTTTCTGGAAGAAAAGAGAAATTAATTTGTCTAATTCACTATTATTTTGATATGTGTCCATTTTTTGGATACTTAAGAGTCGATGTCCATTTCGAAACTTTATGTTCTTTTTATTTTATATATCGAATCTTTTTTTCAAAATCTATATAGTATTAAGCAAAAACAACTAAAATCAACCACAACATCCAGTTATGCCATAAAAAGCAGCTTGTAGTCTATGCAGTACTACAACTTTAGAAGAAAACCGAAGGAAAAATAGAGTTATGATTGCTTATTAATTTGTTTCGATCTTACTCTTGCAAGTATAGTATGGAGCAAATTTTTATAGTATCTACGTAGCGAATGATATCAGCATTTTTGATTTATAATTATCAGTTAAAGCATTGATTACAAAAATATCAAAATATCTTAATTTTTCTTGTACATAATGTGTTTTCATTACTTACAATATTTTATAATAGTAATATTATAACTATGATTTTAATAAATAAATACCCTTATTTATAAAAATGTAAGTTACCCAAAGTAACTTACTTTAGTTTTTAAGTAGTCTTGTTCCAGCGTAATGTTTGACCATAATAATGCAGTATTTACGAGGCAAAATGAAAAATTGAAGTAAATTTGTCTCCAGAAGCTCTTTAATCAGAACTTTAATTGCGAAACCTAATGGTTTGTCAACAGCACTACACATTAGGCAATGTCACAACAAGTCACTTATTACAGTTAAGCGGTATTGCATTCTTTTATATATTTTTCTTTATAAATGTTGACTGCTTTTAACATGCATTGCAGCAGAACAATGAGTTGTCACTGTGGTTAGAAGTAATAAACATCTAAAATTTATAGGAGAATATTTTTAGCTCAAAATAAATCATGACGTGACACGTAAAATTAATCTACTTCTGGATAGACAGCTTGAAATGAAAACGAGGATAATTGTTGATGATGAAGAATGAATAGGCTGGCCTGGGACATCATGACCATTCTGTTAAATGGATGAAATTAATTTAAATAAACGCAGATATTACAGCTAGCGAAAGGTGCATAAAAGATGGACAATATGTATCACCACATGATAGATGACTTTGATGATCACAAAATCTGTGAAAGATGAATAGCACAACATAAAACGGAGCAATTCCACATCACAGATCTAGATATCTAAGGACTCCAAAACAGAAACAGCGCTAAAAAAGTAGATCTGTAGCAATTAATTATCGCTGGGTGATGAGATGTGGACATTATTATATGTGGCGAGAGTTCCATTACTCCACAACCAAAAAAAAAAAAAAATGGAATTACAACTTAAAAAAAAAAAAAAAAAAGGAAATAAGCTGACTGGTTGGGCCCCTAGGCTGGCTGGTGGGGCCCTCCCAGGCGGGGGTCCGGGGCGGACCGCCCCCCCCCCTCTTGGTACGCTACTGACTGGAGGTCTACTGGTTAGCAAGATGCCCGCTGGCCTTTCATGAAAGAACCTGGCACGCATTTAACAGAGATCTGGGTAAACCCAGGCATCCGTCTGGAAGAGAATTCACGGGGAAAATCCCAAACCGTCGTGGAGTAAACGCTGCTCCTTGAGGCAGTCAAATGGTTTACCAGGTTGACTACCGATCACATAGATCATACATTAGACCATATATTAGATCGTAAGAAATCATATTAAACCATAAAATTTATTCCTTAAGAGAAAAATGAAAGTAGAGAATGAAAAATAGACCAAAATGAAAAATAGATTCATCTTTAAAGGCATTATAAATAATTTTTTGGATGAGTAGTATTTTCCATTAAACTGTCATTGGTTGCATTTATTTATTTCTATTTTAGATACGCTATACATACACAAATTACGGAATAATTGAAACAATTTTCTTATTTTTAATTTCGACTTTTGTTTCTTTTTCTTATTAATAGTGGCATATAATTAAGAGGGCATATCAAGACAATATCAACATCTTAACAGCAATAGGTTGTTTTTTTTTTTTACCCGAGAACAGAATATTTTTTAATAATTATGTTTTCTGAATGAACCTAAACAAATAAGTTTAAATGTATGAATAAAAAAAACTCCCAAAAATAATAAACAGAGAAAACAGGGTTTGACAGTTGCAAGCTGTACATGGCGGTCATTTCAATGCAGTATGTGAGGAAGGAGGTGATTAGCAAAAGGAATGTGGTAATTTGATAACGACAGGAGGGATAAGCCTTATGAGGACAATCTATTTATGCAATATGAAATATATCGGCAATCATTTTCCTTAACATAATATCATTGGTCTTATGAAGTGGTACTTTTTTTTTTTTTAGATAAACTGTAGACAAAGAAATTTGGAATAATTTTTACAAGTTGCAGTGACTTTAACTATATTCTTTTTCTTTTATTTTTAAATTTTTATCTGTTAAATAATAAGTTACAGAAAATGTTAAATATATATCTAAAAATATAATGCCATTTTAGGAAATTAATTAATTCGAAAACTTTAATTTTTTTCTTAGAATGATTAAATTCGAGAGAAAAATCTACATTTTTTTCCTTCTAGTCTTTTCTTATCATGACATCAAATATTACTTCAACGATTACTCCCTGTAGAAATGAATCAATCACAATTCATTCAAATTCAATCAATTAACTTTAAGTTGTAAAATTACTGAAGAGAGGCTTCTAAGTCCCATAACATTTTGAAATTGATCAGTTTCGAACTATCAAATTGAATTACTCAGATCATCATTTCGCTAATTAACATTCATTTTTAAACTCGAGATCATTAAAACGCAGGAAAAATGCAATTCAGAACTGATGTCTTTCAAAAGAATTGATTTGTCTCTCTAAATGAAACGCCTTCACAAAGTCTAAAAGAAATTGGCAGAAAACGACAAAAAACGATTTTCCACATTTCCTTTTACTTTTCCTCACACGTAATTTCTCTCTTTAACTTATAGTGTGTGTATTAGTTGGATAGCATCTTTTAGAGCGAGTAGCTTTGGGATAGATTCAAATTCATGTGTCCTGGAGCAATTAGACGTAATTAATTTTATTATTTATTAATTAATAGTTAATGAATAATAATGAACCCAATTTACAGCTAACCATATACTTTATTATATTTCTTACAATAGCACAAATATAATTTAACTTTATCTTTACTTTTGTGAACAGTTCGATCAATTTTTAGATTGATTTTAGATATAAGATTAGGACTATTATTTTTTAAATGTATAAGAGCAATAAGAGTATATAATAATTCATCTCTGTTCAAATTTTCTTACTCAGGTTGACTATGTAATTTGAATTTTTATATCTCATTATCTGAAGAAAGTTCCATTATTAATTATAAATAATGAAGCTAAGATTATATTCCAAGAAACTCAGTGGAAATTATTGAATTATCAAATTAGATTTACAAAGCATTGAATAAATATTTTTCTACAAGAAAAAGAACTAGAACTTAACAGGAAACTGAAAAATATTCTCCTAGTTAGTATTTACAGAGACTTTATGAAAATGGAGTCACAAAAGTTTAATAGAGATCTTATAGAGCTTAATAAGAAGAGAAAAAAAAAGATAAAAAAATAGATCAATAGCTGAAAATTTAAAATAAAATGTGAACAACACTATAAAAATTCTAATTACATAGTCAACCAGAGGAAGAAGAATTTGAACAGAAATGAATTACTTGTCCTTAATAAAGGTCTTCACTTTAATATTAAAAGGGTTCATAGTGTCCATAGTAAAAGGGAGCAAGATGATCGTCAAATTCTAAATCTGGCAGCAGCATTTGAGGTAAGAATATCTTTAATTTTATTAAGTATTGTTATTTTTTACTGAGAGATGTAATTTAATAGAATATAAAGATATTCAGAGTTATTAATGATTTTTATGTATTTCATTTCCTTTAATAATAATATGGTTACTTATTATATTAGCTGAGACTAATCGAACACCATTTGATTTAGCAGAAGCAGAATCAGAGTTAGTATCAGAGTTTAATAGTGAGTACAGAACTGGAGGTTTTGCTTTAAATTTTTATGGTAGAATATGGCAATATTTTATGAATGAGAATAATAATAGAATTATTATTTGGAGATGATGATGAAAGTGTAAGGAATAATTGTATGGGCTTTTTTTTTCTTTATATTTATTTGAGTTCGAGTAAACATCGTTCTTGATCTATTAAAATGCATTTTATTTATTTATTTTTTCAATGTATTTATTATTTATTTTTCTTAAGAATTTGGAATAATTATAGAGATTCACTTTGATGGGAATAGAGAAAAAAAATTAAATTCATTTCTACACGTTATGTTTTTACATTGTCATTCTGAAGGGTATATAATTAAAAAAAAAACAAAAAAAAACAGTAATGTAATCTTAAAAATATCAAAAGATTTCAGGATAATACCTGAAACTCATTGGTTTGGTTCAACAAACCAAAATCTATTTAAGCTTAAATCTAAACACTTTGATGTCATTAATGCTTTATTCAAGTACAATAAAGGATGTACAAGTGAGATTCAAGTGAAAGAAATCTTTACAATTCATCTTAAGGAAGCACATTGTCATTAGTTTAGAAAATAACACTAAATTCTATAACCGAAAAATTTGAGCTTATCATCATTGTTATTTGACTTAAGACTCCAATTTAACCCGTATATTAAGTAGTCCTAAAATTAATTAATACAAACAAACATCTAATCGTACGTCGACGTCAGAAGTTAATCCCCTAAATATGGTTTTGTTATCTACTGATTTAATTTGTGTTTGTTTGAATTATTATCTATCGGAACACATATTCGAGGCATTTAACCTGAAAAATTGGAATATTTTCGATTTCCTGACTTCCCTTGTACAAAAAATACAATATTTTGATTACTTTGGAGTAGGTATCGTTTCAGATGTTGTTCATTTGCAAATTGTACAGTAGTCATCCTATATTTCATTGTAGGCTTACGATTTGATTTCTCTGCTAAGAATGGCATACTTATTTGCAGATGAGAAATTTTCAGCTATGAAGAATCTGGACAAAATATGAAACAGGCATTGTGTTGTATAGTGAACGGTTTCCCAAAAGACGTACTCCACCGTCTAGATGTTTTTGTCGTGTTGTGCAGCAAAGTGGAAATGTAAAACGCAAACAAAGGAACCGCAAAACACTGAACCAGCGAAAATAAACAAAATTGCAATATTAGCTCATGTAAGCTCATGATCCTCTTGTAAGTTCTCGGGCATTAGCTGCTGATTATTTTAGAATATTTTAGAAAAACGTCCTAAGAATATTAATGCAAAATAAGTTTCCTCCGTATCATTTGTCGTTACATCAAGATCGTCATGCTGGGAAATGATTTCCACAATCGAGTGGCGTTTTGTCAATGGGCACGAGAAAAAAATACAAATTCATAACCATTTTTTTCTTTCGGTGCTGTTGTCTGATGAATCGATGTTCACTTATCATGGGCAAAGGTTAACCTACACAATATGCATTATTGGTCAGTTGAAAATCTTCGATGATTAAAATAAAAATATGCAGGAGCGAATGCGAAATGCTTGTGCAAACATTGATCAAGAAACGCTTTTAGCTACTTATCAACGTTTTCTTCAACGTCTCGAAAAATTTATCGAGGTAGGTGGTCATCATTGTATACATTTATTGGAATAAGTTACTCATTAAAATTGTTTGTTTTGTATTGCTAATAAAATTATTGCTTTCTATTTTGAAATGCAAAATGTTCTTAACCTACCTTTCAAATTGAAATGGTATCGTCAAAAGACGGTTAAGAGAAAAATGTTTGAGACAAAACTTACTAATTTTTTTTTTTGCGTAGATTCAGACGGCGTTAAAAAAAATGGTTTCCATTAAAAAAAAAATAAGTTGAATATGAAATGACTAGGAAACGTTCATCAAATAAAAAACTAATAGTGCTATTTTCTTTCCTCCTTTCAAACACACAAATTGTATTTGGAACATTTTTCCTAAACAACGCTTCCTTTCGGAGATATTCCACTTTTTCACGTTAAATTCCTCACCCTGTATAAAGAGTTATTAAAATTAAATTACAAACGTTAGCTTAATTAACTTATATAATCTTATCAGAGGTGATAAACCCTTAAATCTGACATTTAATGAAGTTTGATTTGTTATTGTTGTGTTATGTATACATGTTCTCTATGTTAAAGTTGATCTCAACTCAATCTCCGTAAACCCAAATACAATCATGCATATAAGTGAATCTTAACTAATAAATCTGAACTCCGATATACATCAATAGCTTTACGTGAAAGCATATTTATGAAGAGCTGTCTTGTGTAACCGTTTATAGTCCAGGCAATCTGTGACTTAACATGGGCAAAATTGCAACAGAAGCTTTTTAAATTGATTTTGAATCAGTAATCATTGCTGAACAACATATCCAAAATCAGACAAAATCCAACCATGGGAACCCCCTGAAAAACGGATTTGAAAATGGCGGATTGAGTGAAGTGTCATATTAGATTGTTTAGCCCAGGCAGAATAGGAAAAAACGCGGAATAAACCTACGTAGTTCTAAAATTTGCTGGATTGTGTAGGGGTAGGTTCCCTGAACAACGTCCAATAAAGTCCCCTCTATTATAGGCACCGCGGGGGATGGGAGGGGGGGTTAAAGGTCCCATTTTTCATTGTTTCGCTCATAACTCGAAAACAGTGCACCTTAGCGACAATACCTACGTAATGAAAATTAAAGCTTAGTAAATTTCCCCCAACTTTGTTCCTATATATAATTACGGAAAAACGCGTGGTTTGCAAGATATGCCCTATCCAAAGTACGTAATTTTCACAAAAATAAAATTTTCGTAACATGTTGCATCAAACTGACCTTTCTAGGTCATCACTCGGTCGTTTCACAGAAACATCGTTAGAAAGAAAATTGTAGAGCATGAAATTTCCTTTAAGAATATATATACGTATATATATATACAGTTATATTGAACACGTTTAGAGGTATAGCGTTGAGAAGATTGTTGCCAAAAATAGTGAATTTGCGAGAAAACTGCTCAGATCTGTTTGACATCAAGGCGGGCGATAAATGTCCACAGAGCGTTACACAAATGGTTTAGATATATGTTTAGATAAACTTATTATGTAGTGTGTGTGTATTGAACAAATAAAATTGAAAGTATGTATTATTTTTGAAACAAAGAGAAATAAAGAGAATAAAGTAGTAAAGTTGAACTTAACACATTTTATTGGCAAAAAAGGGTGAATATACTATATAAAAACATTCCACAAATCTTCACTCTATCGCCTCAACCAGGTCCATCGCTTTTATCTTCTTCCTCCAGATGGTCGTCCGCATGGATTGGTGTGCTGTTGAGGCAGGCTCCAAACTGACGAACGGTGTTTCTGCAGCCACACTTAGTACTGCAGCCGGTATCACAACGGCAAAACATTGATTCAAGAGCTCTGGCAGGAGCAGTAGGTGTGTTGTTTTGATGGGATTGAGGACTCTACTATCATCTGGAACCCAACCCCACCGTTCTGGATGGTGAAAGTTACCCAGCCATATCTGCATTTGTAAGTACATTCTAAACGAGTGTTGTTGTGCTGCACCTTTGGTTGGTGGTAAGGAAGTCAGATTGGCCCTCACCTTAGTGGAGGATTTCACAAAGCAGTTATAACGGTGACTGTTCAAATCGTGTTGGTTCGGGGGGTGCATTGTACATGATGAGGAACATCTCCTCCCCAGCTTTTGCAACAGCATCCCGTGTTGAAGTGTGTTCGTGAAATACCTCAGCTATAGCTTTGGTTTCCCTCGGCATTTTGGTGAAGCATTTCAGGATAGACGCTTTGCTTTTGCCGAAGATGCCGCAAGTTGCGTCACACTCTGTGAAGCTGTGAATGAAGAGGATCGATCCACTAAACGGGAGCTTCTGTAATTCTGAGATGGAGAATAATGTGGTCTCGGTGTTTCCTCTTCCAGGCTTCAAGAAGTAGATGTTTGTGTTTGGTGGTGTGAGGGCTATCAGCAGGACAGGCAGGTCTACATCTTCTCCAATCACAACAACAGATGAATAAAAAGTCTTCTTGTTCAAGTCACATCCTACAATACAACCATCAGCATCTCCCGGGGCGGTAGTCGCCTGTATCCATCGTGCGGTCAAGGTCACCACCAGCAACGCTATCAGCTTGGTCTTGTTCTTATCATTAGCAAGGAATCTCTGGTATGTTTTGTCTGATAACCATTTTCCACAAATCCATAACGTATCCATTAAACTTGGTAGAAGTGCATCGTGGGGATAGGATTTAAAGTTTTCACATCCTGCACAATAACATTCGTTAATCCCGGTTTTGGTAAGTTTACATAACGTCAGCAGTTCCAAAACATGCAATTTTCCCATTTCAACACCAGGTGAGCTGTTGTCAGTTGTTTGATCTCATCTGATTTCGGCAGAGCGACTGCTGGTGTCACACATTTCATGTCTCCCAAACTATGAAACGTTTTGAGGCCAAAAAGTTTTCCGCGGGCACAGATGTCTGCTGTTGGTATAGGGATTACATTTCCAGTTGTGCTGCTTGAAAATACGTTGCACTAAAACCCAAGCTAGCTAGCAAATTTATCAAATTCCTGGACCCAAATTTCCGGTGTGTGAAGTAGGCAATTCCTGTGAGGATTGGCGATATAAACGATCGTGGACGAATGGTAGAAATAATGGCATGGACAATGCCCACTTGTTTCCTCGCAATTTCCTTTTTACCCTGTCTTTGCTTTGAGATCAGAGCCTCCACGAAAGCTTGTAGCGTAGTCGGTACCATCTGGTCAGCGCCATTCAAGAAAGCATTGCTTGGAGGGTAACTGTTTGTATCATAAGTAACTGTTTGTATCATTGGATCTGTTTTACAATTGCAGCAGCTGTTTGTACTACTCTTATGCACTCTTCCTCATCGTTATCAGTTCGAGATGCATACAACGCAGAGTTCAAAATGTTCTCACCAACATCACGAAAGCATACAACCGTTTTATGTGGAGCCACCGTACTGAAAATGATCTTGTCACTTTCAAACTTCACTCACTTCATTTGTAACTTTTCCCCACTTATCAACAGCACACCAATACATGCGGACGTCCTTCAGGGGAGGAAGATGGGGCGATGGACCTGGTTGATAGATTGAAGATTTGTGGAATGTTTTTATACAGTATATGCACCCTTTTTTGCCAATAAAATGTGTTTCGTTCAACTTTACTACTTTATTCTCTACAATTCTCTTTGTTTCAAAAATAATACATATTTTCAATTTTATTTGTTCAATACATACACACTACATAATAACTAAACATATATCTGAACATATATATCTAAACATATATCTAAACCATATATATGATGCTCTGTGGACATTTATCGCCCGCCTTGATGTCAAACAGACCTGAGCAGTTTTCTCGCAAATTCACTATTTTTGGCAACAATCTTCTCAACGCTATACCTCTTGACATGTTCAATATAACTGTATATATATTCTTAAAGGAAATTTCATGCTCTACAATTTTCTTTCGAATGATGTTTCTGTGAAACGACCGAGTGATGACCTAGAAAGGTCAGTTTGATGCAACATGTTACGAAAATTTTATTTTTGTGAAAATTACGTACTTTGGATAGGGCATATCTTCCAAACCATGCGTTTTTCCGTAATTATGTATAGGAACAAAGTTGGGGGAAATTTACTAAGCTTTAATTTTCATTACGTAGGTATTGTCGCTAAGGCGCACTGTTTTCGAGTTAAGAGCGAAACAATGAAAAACGGGACCTTTAACCCCCCCTCCCACCCCCCGCGGTGCCTGTAATAGAGGGGACTTTAGTGGACGTTGTTCAGGGAACCTACCCCTACACAATCCAGCAAATTTTAGAACTACGTAGGTTTATTCCGCGTTTTTTCCTATTCTGCCTGGGCTAAACAATCTAATATCAATCTAATATATTCTGCCTGGGCTAATAACAATCTAAACACTTCACTCAATCCGCCATTTTCAAATCCGTTTTTCGGGGGGTTCCCATGGTTGGATTTTGTCTGATTTTGGATATGTTGTTCAGCAATGATTACTGATTCAAAATCAATTTAAAAAGCTTCTGTTGCAATTTTGCCCATGTTCACGGTATTTTTCATTTAGTTTGCCTGGACTATTATTAGATCTCCGCTCTGAAGATAACGATCATTAATTAAGCCGTCGTAAAATATCTCTAATTCCTTTTAAATTCAACTTTGTCTTTATCAAGGATGAATCCTAAAGACGTAAGATTAATTTTTATTTTTTTTAACTCTTTGTTTCTTCTTGGATTTGACTATGTACGAAATCAATAAATTATTCCCATTTGAGTCAGTCCATTGATTACGTAACTTTTTTGAATGATTGTTAAATCTTAATCAATCGATAAACGATTTTCATGATCTGCTATTCTGACTACACTAGTCACTTTTTTTGTTTTTTTGTTTTTAATCAGTCTTGTGTTGTTATAATTGTAAATTGTAAAAGATTGAATAAGAAGATACATTTTTTTTAAATTGTAATCAACCGAATCTGTACATACCAACTTAGTTTAAATTTCACATTCTATTTATTTATAAAAAAATAAAAAGATTTTGCAAAACTACCTGTCGATATTCCGATTAAAAATCAGGGAATCAATCATAAAACTTAGAAAACAAAAAAAAAAGGGCATTTTTCGGAAGTTGTGTAAATGTAGGCATTGGGATATGATCGCTTGAATTGTTAAAAAAAAAAACCACGCACACACACAAGCGTACAGATATATATGTGTGTGTGGGTCTACAAAAAACACGTCATCAGTCAGAGGCAATGATCACGGAAATCAAGGGTCGGCAAAAATCAGTCAAGCGCACTTTCAGTCGGACATCGAAGGCGTCCTTGCAAATTTGAAGTTTAGGGATAATTTTCCGGCGATGGTCTCATGAGTCAGCTGTTTCGTGCGGTGAAAGATGGGATGATTGGTGTTCAATGAAGGCTTCTTTTTCTCCATTGCTTTTTTTCTGTTCTTCACTTGGGAGTATTCTTTTTTTCCGTCTTTCTCGTTCGTTTTCTTACGCTTCTATTTCATAACGATTGACAAATTATCTTTATATCTGACTGCATTTTAATGAAGATGAATGGGGATGAGTTGCAATGGAGCGAACTCTTTCGTTGAAATTTTCCTTAAAGGGAAGTCTAGAAAATTGATATTATGAGTAAAATGCGAATTCTTATAAAACTAACTTGTACTTTTTGTCAAGCACTTAAAATAGTTTCACTGTACATCAATTTAATAAAGTCCTTAAATTAAGAAGCTTTTAAGAACAGATAAAGGAATAAAAGAGTAGTAAGCTTTATCATCTGAGAAATTAACATATACATGTAACATTGCCTGAGGGACTTTCCTACTCCAGGGTGATTTGTTCGATATTTCGGCTGCGTGCCTTCAGCCTTCTTCAGGAGAATTTGAGAACTTTATTAAAGTCGTGCCGTTATTGTGTCAAAATTGTTGTTTTAGAGCTGACACTGATTTCTTTACAGTATCTAGGACAGGAAGATCGCAAGCATTAACGACGTTTTGAGATAGTTCTCACATTTCTCCTGAAGAAGTCTCAATATTTCTTAATCGAAATATTAAACAAATCATAGGGAGTAGGAAAATCCCCATCCAAGCTTAAATTAGTTGCGTAAGTTAATTGATATCGTCTACTCTTCCTTCCGATTTAAGTTTTTCGAGAAATATTCGATAATTAACCTCTAATAATGAATATTTCATTCTAACGGCGAAGATTGGCTGTCAGACATAGTTCTCTTTAAATGTTTGAATATGAAAATGTAACAATTCCATTCCATAACAAAAGAGGCACTAACAGCAATATCACAAAGCCGCCAAGGAACTTCATTATACTATCTAGCTTATTTGAATGTTCATTGACTTTTCTATGATTGAACAGAAATTACAATTTAAAGGGCAGTAAAGACTAAGCAGTAATATGTTGTCCCAGCTTAAAACTTTTCTTAAAACTTTTCAATAAGATATTGTAAACATATCTTAAATTACAATAATACTTAAAAATAATAAGAAATAAAAATGCTGTTGTCTGAGAAAAAGGCAACCAACGCTTCTCAGTGTCCATTACTGTTGAGCCATTTCATTAAGTAGCACCCAATTAGAGTCTTGTAAATCTAAAGACACGTGACAACTCTTTTATGGTAAACAATTGAGCATTAGTTACTTCGCATACTTTCGTTTTAATATGGTTCTAAACATGGCTGCTGCTGAACACACACCGTTGTTCGATTGTGCCAACAAAACTTTGAAGAGTCAATCGAGAGGAATCATTTGGAATATTATTTTTTATTTCAAGTCGTCTATCTCTATCGTAAAGCGACAGGTATCTCTATCGTTAAGCGACAGGTATTTCATCTCTGTATTTGATTCTGGGACAAAAATGCCAAAAATAGCTTAGTAGATCTTTTAATTGTTGTGCGTTTTTATCTTTATTGTTTATTACTAACTTTTATGCACGTTAAATTTTTGCCATTAGGTATTTATCTCATTCAGTGTTCAATATTGTTAAGGAAACCGAAGCCTCGCTTACTATTAAGCCTAGCCCGTTGCTTGAAACGCCGAGCTAGAAAAGAGAGCAGCTGGCATCGATAACAGAAATGGACGACTAAAAACTTTTTTATGAAATTGAAAATAAATAAAATGAATAAATACATAAATATATTCTTAATATTGAAAAACCAACAAAAAATAATAAAAATTAATCATTGTAGCGTGGTGACGAATTTGATGTAAACATCGGAAGTAACTTACAACGATATTCCAGACGCGATAAGCAATAACTTGAGTGAAGAAAAGAAATGATAATCATTGGTTAACTGAGATAACGTGTATTCAGATTTACAGTAAATGGACTTAACAACTGAAAGTTAAACTTAAAGAAGTTTATTTACTACGTAGATTCACAAGTGGGACAATATTTCACGTTGTTTTTATGATTGAACCCGTTCAGACCAAACGAAGAGTATTGTAAAATAATATATAATTATATAAAATGCTAGATAATCCAGTTATTGATGTAAGACCAAAGCCATAAAATTACATTAGATTAACTGAAAGTGGGTGGCGTGACTGCCGAGCACGTCGACCTGAAAGATCTATTGTGCTATCCCACGGAAAGAAGAACAGACGGAGAGAAAGACTGAGAAAGGATGGTGTGAGAAATGCAGGGGAAACGGGAGAACCCCGGGAAAACCTGCCCAGCGCGGACCGCCACCATCAACGAAACCCACATGAGAACCGAACCCGGGACTCAAGAGGTGAGAGGCCAGTGTCTTAGCGACATCGCCAACCGCGCGGCCAACAAAGCCATATAAATGCAGTATAATTATGGTAAACGATTCCACATCACATTATCAATCTACCGGTATATTGTAAAACTATACATCAAATTGACGTGTGTACAACATACTGTATATTTAGAATGGACTAATTTTCTAAACAAAAAATGATATACTTTAAATAAAAAAGAGAAAATAAATAAATAAATTTTTTATTTAAATAAAAAAATAAATTTTTTTCTTAAATAAAGAGAAAAATTATTAGTTCTATTCAACTTTTTTTTTCTAAATTTATTCAAAATAACTTCCTTTTATATTTTTATGGTAACATTTCGATTAACATTGCATGTAATAATTCTGACTTGTAACTCTCTTATTTGATGCAGTATAAAGCAAATAACAATAACAAAACGGTGAATGTCTTCTTGGCTGACATTAAATTTGTAAAATAAATGTTAAGTAAAGAAACCTGTATGATTAAAAAAAAACTCCGTGTATGCGCGTGCGTACGTCCTCACAGCAATTGCGAATTGCTAGGCAACAGAAATATTGTTCAAGGTCGACTCCATCTGCAACACTGAATTTTCGCACGCGCATTGCCCGATAACAGGAGTATTGGTCAACTGAAATGCGCAAATGGATTTCAATAATGTATTGCATAATATGTTTTAGAATTTAAACTTTAACTCATTTTTCGTTTGAGTTTTAAGATTTAGTTTTTAGTTTACTTGATGTAATTTGTTTGTATTTATTCAAACAAATAAATAGAGGCTTCCAGAAAAAGCGATGGGTATCCGTCTAGTGACTAATAACAATTGATAAGATAAATGTGGCTTTTTCTCTCTCCTTGTTTTTCTGAATATTGAGGAATCATCTGGAAGATGTCAGCTAATTTTTCTCTCAAGAAAGCAAAAGCATTCGATGTAAAAAGGATTTGCCACAACTAATATTATGTGGATAAGCCACATATTGTTTCTTTTTGTCAAATGCCGAAGAGGGGGTAATACATTTGTATTACATCGGCTAATGATACCGAATTGACAATTAAAGACTTCAGCATGGTGCTTTTCACATGCTTCTCTTTCTTATTTCATATTTTATCACTTAGCTCTTAAATGAATGAGACCTATAAGTATAAAAGCAAGATGATACCTCCAAAATTTAACACAAACAAAAATGCCTCATTAAAAATAAAATAAAATAAAATTCATGTGCTGACCTTGCCAGCCTCGATGAATTTTCTATGAGCAATTACAAAAAAGCGCCTAAATATGTATATAAATACTTTAAGATGTTGAAATCAAATATTTACTAGGTAATATACCAGGACAGCTGGTAAGCTGTAAATGTATTTTACGCATACAGGGTGTATCTGAAATATGTGTATCTGAAATGTGCTGCCAAACTTAAAAGTTTATTCAATCATGCAAAACAACGAATTAATGTTATATAAACATGGGTCTGGAAATGCGTTATTTCCAAGATATAAACGATACAGAGGTGTTGGCCTTTACGTCATATCGCAAATTGCTCCTCAGTAATTGCGACATGTAATGTTCAATACCCCTCCACCAGAAGTGAACAAATCTCCCACCACCACCACAAGTGGACAACCCCCCCCCCTTTCCAAACAAAATGGGAGCAGTCTTGTTGAATGCATTCCAGGCGTCAGAATCGCCATAGCTTGTTCTAGAAAAAATCCTGACTACGAGCGTACAGCAATGCAGAGATAGCCGACATCCATTTCACTTATGGAAAAGCAAATAGAAACTGCAGAGAAGCTGCACCACTGTACCAGGAAGCCTTTCCGCTAATACAGTGTCCATCCAAGAACACATTTAATGCGATTCATCGTCGTCTAGCTGAGACAGGATCATTTACGCCCGCTACTGTCGATAGAGGCAGAGACCGACACATCAGAACAACACACATTGAAGAACAGGTGCTGAATGAAGTTGCAGAAAATCCTGGAACATCCACTAGAAAGATAGCCAGAGAAGTTGGCATATCCAAGCAAAGTGTGCACAGATTCTCCAAAAACAGCTTCTACACCCATATCACGTACAGAGAGTGCAAGGTCTGTCACCCACTGATTACAATCCACGTGTGGTCTTTTGCACATGGTATCTGCAACACTTACATGGTATCTGCAACACTTACATGGTATCTGCAACACTTACATGGTATCTGCAACACCTACTTTTGCGCAGTCTGTGCTTTTGACCGACGAGTCTTGCTTCACGAAAGATGCCATTATGAATTTTCATAGCGTTCACCTCTGGTCCGATGAAAACACTCAAAGACTGTCTATCACACACTCACGGCACCAACAAAAATTTCCGTAAATGTCTGGATTGGTATCATCGGCGACCATCTCATCGGGCCAGTGTTTCTGCCAGCTAGACTAACCGGCGATGTCTACAGGGATTTCCTGGAAAATGAGTTGCCTACATGCCTGGAGTATGTTCTTCTGCACACTCGTCGTCACATGTGGTTCATACATGATGATGTGCCACCTCATTTCAGCTGTACAGCCCGACGACTTCTGAACCAACGTTTTCCTGACCGTTGGATAGGAAGAGGGAGACCAACAGCATGGCCTGCTCGTTCCCCTAATTGAAACCTCTGGACTTTTTCGTGTGGGGTTATCTTAAAGCATTAGTGTACACCACACCGGCTTCTGACGCCCGCGCACTGCATGATCGCATAGTGGATGGGCGCAACACAATTCGACCTAGCATCTTCGACCGTGTTCGGCAGTCGATAGAACGACGTTGTGTTGCGTGCATTGCGGCCGGTGGAGGACATGTCTAACACTTTCTGTGAAATTGAGCGACTACACGCCCAACACCTCTGTATTGTCGCATCATTCATATCTTGGAAATACAGCATTCCCAGACCCATGTTTCTATGACATTTATTCGTTGTTTTGCATGATTGAATACAACCTTTAAGTTTGGCAGCACATTTCAGGTATACCCTGTGTAAAAAATTATATATAAAATTGATAATAATAATGTTCCCTGAATCAGCTGCCTGATTGGGGAATGCTTGGATTTCAAGGTGAACTTTGTTTCCATTTTGCAGAAATGTGAGCTGAAATTCTTGTCTTCCGTCGCTGTAGCACGGTAACATTAATTGTTTCTGCAGGCACAAATGTAAACATATATGATTTTACATTAACCTAATAACAGCATAGATAGTTTTTCTAAATAAAACTAAAAGAAAAATTTCAGTCTTGTCAAACGTTGCAATTGACAGGAAAATTCGTTAATGTTTGTCAAGTGATGAACTGATTTAGCTCTAAAATGGAGACCTCACTGGATTGTGATGTTACTCTGTGGTTCTAAAAGTCAAGATAATAGATAAAAGAAGCTTATTCTAACAACTTGCTATTATCAACAAACTTGGATCTATTTCGAAAAAGACTTGATATATTTACAAACACTTGTTTAGTCACTGTAGAAGAAACGTCATATCAAAATAAATGCCGTTTCAATAAAGTACTCTTTACTAAAAGTATTTATTTGATGTAATTAATACTGCTTCTAACAACAAAACGAAATAAAGACCACTCAAGAAATAAAAAGAAGTAAGATTGAACAGCTAAATGTGAAGTGTAAAATAATTAAAAAAAAAATAGAAAACTGATTCTTTTAAGGAAAATATTTTTAAGGAAAACGTTTCTCCCATTTGTGTTCTTAAAATTAACCTTCTCAAAAATTCTCATGGGGAAAATTAGGTCGACGATAATACTCTATACAAATAATCTACACAAATTGGCATCTAAAATCTCATTTTAATAAATATCTAGTTGTAATATTTATTCTTTATCGTCGACTTACTATAGATGTATTATCCATTTTCCATTCTCTTTAAATTACTGAAATATAAAATAAAAACTATGATTGTATGTCTTATTTCCTGGCAATTTGCAATTTTTAACTCTTTTATTTTCTTTGTTCTATTTTTTTTCTGCTTAAATAAAATTATTTGCTAACTTTTGAAATAATTATTTTATGAAATAAAATATGAAACTACTAGTGCATTCTTACTGTTTCTAAGAAATAATTAGTTAAGTAATTCCTATTAATAACATCTATTCTTTCTCCTTCACCCAAAATCTTATTCCGATAATTCACAAACTAGAGCAATTTTAAATTTAATAAAATGATCCTGAGCATTAGAAACATAGCTCAACATATTAAAAAATGACTGAAAAAAGTTTCGACTGAAATAGTTGTATTTGTGGTGAACAAATCCACAATATTGGCGTCCTAACTTGAAAAGCTACTTTGTATGGCGCTACGAAAACTAACTCTAATAATTTGTTTTCGGTTTCAGTTTTGTTAATAAGGAAGAATAGGTGTTATGGTTACCGAAGTTAACTTAATTATTCTGTTATTAACTTCTTGATTTTACTTATTTATTTTATTTTTTTTACTTAAATAAAAGAAAATATACAAATCTTTATTATGAACTTGATATTTCCTGATATATACTGAATTCTAAATCATTTGTGCTTTAATTTATTAAAATATTCAAAAATTAATTAGTAGGCGACAAAAACCTCCATAGAGAAGCATTAGAATCTAAATAATCGATTTTTATTCTATAATTGTAATATTAATAATTAATTCTTTAATCTAATTTTTCCACTTTAATTGCAGCAATACAAAGATACACAATATGACAGTTTGACGGAACTTTTGAAGATTACATTTTGCAGATTGAGAAAGCTCTATAATTCATTAGTTATAGAACCTGAAAGTCAATAAAGAAATATAAATTTTGACATAAGTATCAATTGCATATAATGTTTTTTTTTTTTCACAATAAGCACAATTATGCTAAAATTCATATCAGTAACGATACTTAAAACAAACAAAAAATGGTTATTTTACATATATGCAATTAAAAAAAAAAAACCTAAATCACTGAAGCAATATAAATAAGGAATATATGCTTTGAGAGTCACTGAAGGTGCTTTGTTGTGTATAAATTTAATATATAAAATGGTGATAAATTTCTCCGCTACTGCATCCATCTGGACTCGATTCCTTGCCGTTTCTTTTAATTATTACTTCAGTTAACACGATAATATTTAATTAGTTTCCTGCATTGCTGCATTCTAAACAAACAAGAAAGCAAAAAACAAAATTGAAAATTAAATCATGAATCATTAAATTATGAAACATTAAACAAACAGGTTTAAATTATAGAAACTGAAATTAAAATATAATACTAACAATAACTTCGTGATTTAGAATGTTCTTTTCTTATATAAAACTGAAACCGAAACGTTAGGTTACAAAGCGCCATTAAGTTTGTAGTTTCATGTTAAAACGCTATAGTTTCATTTATTTTTTATTTTTTATTTTCTTCCCCCCTTCCCCCGCTGCCATCTATTCATAACAATCTTTTTGGTTTTTTTTTTTCTTTCGTTTTAATTAACCCTTTTAAATCGTTTTAAATTATTCCTTCGCTTTTCATTGCTAATTCAACATTCTCATGAATTCTACAAAATTTACAGCACTTAAACTGGAAAGTTATATCAATTTCAGGAATAATATTAAGAAATAATAATTACAAAAATAACAGTATCAATAATAACTGTTTGGAGATCTCTTTTCTAAACCAAGACATTAAGTATGTATTATAAAGTCAATGAAGCTTGTAATGAAAGCTCTTGTCAATACATTACATATTTTCTTATCCTAATTGTTTCCAATCAGACAAAACGCAGTAATTCAGACTTATTTCTGCTTTGGAAGCCAAAATTTAAAACGGTTTCAAAGCTTTCTCTTTAAAGCTGCAACAATACAATACATTAAAAAGAAGTCATAATTCCAACTTAAGTTATTAAGAATTAACAATTTAAAAGTTCAAAATTAAGAATAATTGAAAACTGTTTTCTTTAATTATCGATAAATCATCTCTTTTACTTCATATTAGAAAAATGTATGGCTAACATATTTACCTTTCACAATGTCATTATACATAAGCCTACATTTTCTCTATTACATTCTATCATATTCAGACTTATTCCAATTTGTCATTATAATCCTATATAATTTTCTAATATGATTTCACTTATCTATACATCTATCCACTGTTTATTAGATTGCATTGCTTTTATTGTTTTTACTGTAGTAGCTATAGGTTTCTCATTCAAATTTGAGCAAAAGAAATTGAACAAAAAAAAAATTAACATTCCCTGTCGTGTTTTATTTTTTATTTTTTTTTAAAGGTATTTTTTTTTTATTGAAGTGTGGATATTGAAAAAAAATAAATAAATAAATAAATAAATTACATTTTACGAAAATAAAAATATTGTTGTTTTCCAAATGGTAAATTATGACTGATACTGTGGTTTTATTTTTTTATAGCTGAAATAATTATTATTTACTATAATTCTGTAGCTCAGACTTAATTATCACATTATCAATACTTTGGGATCACTTATTGCTATTAGAAAGGAACCAATTAAGATAAAAAACTTTCAATTATTCTGATTTAAATACTGATTTTTAATACTGCTTTTTGTACGGTACTAAATATTGCCTTAACTCTGATATATATATATCAGATATATCATCATGATATATATCAAAAAGTAAATTCCTTTTTTTAATTTTCAAAAAAAAATATCCATCTAGAGGCAATATATATATATATATAT
>JAFIDM010012231.1:134628669-134649973 GCA_023159025.1 Thereuonema tuberculata | reverse complement strand
AGAAAGAAAGAAAGAAAGAAAGAAAGAAAGAAAGAAAGAAAGAAAAGGAATCGTTGTACGGATTTTAGCGCCACAAAGAAAAGCGGACACCCATCGAAACCTTAATATCAGAGAGCAAACGTAGATGGCGCACTCTATCTACTTCCTTAGTGAGCGACAGTATGCGCCATCTACGTCCGCTGTGTTTTCAGAAACGAGGATTTTTCAAAAAAATAAAACAATCCTGAACGATTATACCAGGTTAAGAATTAGTTTTGGATTATTTAATTAACGCCTGTGTTCGATTTCTCGTTAATTTCCTAAATATTGAAAGTTGGGGTCAAGTCATATTTTGGGAGCACGTTTACCTCGGAACTAAACTAAATAGGTACATTTGATTTCATGTTTTATTTCAGTTTTCTCCAAAGCATCTCTATTTGAAAATTAAAAAAAAAAAAAATCTAATTATTAGAGCCTCTTGCCAATACGGAAATACATGGTTTCATATTTGTAGAAAGCCAACAAACAAAAAGACAATTACAATGCATAGGATTTGCATAGCTTTCTTATCTTATAACTATACATGTGGTAAAAAGCCCTTGATATTTCTCCACAACACTTATTTATTCCTAGTGACATTCTCACATTCAAGTAAAATCAGTGTTGCTGTTAATGTTCCAGAGAAAAACGACGAACACTTGCAGTATTTTCTGAATAAATTAAACGAATTCTTTAATTAAAAATATTTTGTGTATATAATGTAAAGTTGCTAAAGATAAAACTTATGAATAGTATTAAATGTAGAAATACTTTTCTTGAGTTCAATTTTCCAGTTAAAATATTTTACTCAGTTTACTCAAATTTTTTGCTTTTTGTATATGTATATGTTTACTTTTGATAATTTTAATTTTTTATTTATTTAGTTGATATGAAATGTAATCCTATGGTATTAGAACTTTGTAGAATATTTAGGTAACTTGAAACAAAATAAATATATTTTAAATGTATTTACCAGATAAATTTAATTAGCAGTTTTTGAAAACAAGAAATATTAAAAAAAATATAAAAGCTTATGTGGTTATTTAATCTGACGGTTTACTGATATTTAGATTTTCTTCAGTTATTTTACTTTGACCGTCTGATCCAGTAAATTCCATGTACTTAAATTGAACCTAGTGACGATAGATTACTTCATTTCTCAGTTCGTTTCTATTTTAAATGTGTAATTTATTGATCATCATTTTCAATCTTTTTTTTTCCTCATTAGAGAAAAAATGAGAGGTCTTGCAAGTCATTTAGCCATACGTTTGCACAGACATGGCTGCACTAATAGGCCATTCTATCAAATTGTGGTTGTGCAGAGAAGACAGTGGGATAAATCTCCTATTGTTGAACAGGTCGGTTCTTATGATCCATTACCAAACAAATATGATGAAAAATTAGTTGCCCTCAATTTTGAGAGAATTCGACATTGGATGGCACAAGGAGCTTCTGTCAGCACTCCAGTCTTGGAATTGTTAGGTTAGTTTTCATTTTCTGTAATGTTATAGTTTGTATTTAAAAAAAAAAAAAGAAGGTAAATTTTAATTCCCTTTTAATTTAATTGAATGTTTAAGGCAAGCCATCAGTTTTGTTCATAAGACACTGCATTCTGTTTATAAAACATTGATGTAAATTATTTTGAAATTTATCCTTTTTGTTTTTTTACTTCAGAATTATGATACTTCTAATTTGCATTTCGTGTCTAATTATCTATGTACTAATCATTGAATGTTAAATTTTATTTTTTAAAGGTCTTTCTGGATTTTTACCAATACATCCTAGAACTTACATGATGGCATGGAGAAACAGAAGGGAACAGAAAAAGAAATCGGAAGAGATTAAAGAACAAGAATCAGAACAATCAAAAACAGAATCTGTATCTAGTTAGTGCATTTAAATAATAGAGTACTCACTACAAACATACAGATATACGTGTTTTCAGTTTTTAAATCATAATTAAACCAGAGTTTATTTATATTGTCTGTTGTATAAGGTTTCAGTCTGTTTAAAATGACTGCACCATTTCAATAGAAGACACTGCAATCATTATTGTTCAATATTCAGTATACTGAATTCCATTTGCTTTAAAATTAAACAAAGTTAGTTAGAGATTTTAAGTTATAAAAAACTGTAATGAAATAACAATAATAAAAAGAGGAAAGGCTTTGAATTTGATAAGTTTCATTCTCATTAGTCCTTTCTTTTAAGCATTTTGAAGTGCAGTTTGAAAATCTTCTGATTTTGTTACACTTATAAAAGTTACTGGGCTAAATATTTGAATTGTTTGCTTTAGTGAATTAAAAAAAAAAGAAACAAAAACTTTAAGCATTAATTCCTTCACTAGCTTGACTACAAGAATAAATTTAATATAATTTCCTTAACATAAATCTGTAAAATTGTTTTGCCTTAATTCCTCTAAATCCACAAACATTTATTTAAATAAAGGTTATCTAAAATATATGAGTGAAGAAATAAGTTACAGCCAACACACAAATTAAGTTAAAAAAATATAACATAATTAAAAATTAAAACCATACATACATTCTGGAGCTTTCGAGCTGCCTTTGCGGAGCTCTTTTTCAACAATTTTACAAAAGTAATCGGCCCTATATAATAAATGTATACAGATATGGAACTAATTATGACAATCTTATTCCATTGGAGTGCTCTTCTTGTCGCTGCTCCGACTGGATTGCGGTGGGTCTTTCCCAAACCTTTAAAATAAATGAGCAGGTTTGGAAAATAAATTATGTTGAAATTTTATTGACAAGGAATTTGAAAAGTTTTTGTTATCTTTTCATCAGATATTTATCAGATCCCAATAGCCGTGTTTTCAATATCTGCAGTTTGAGAGAATGGCCAAAATTAGAGCTATTCCAGAATCAATTACTGATGTCATTGGTGAAGGAAAATAATAATAATTTAAATATAAGTTGTAGATATGATTTTATTATGCTTCCTGTAGTTATTAAATTATATGAAAATAAGAATATATCCCAATATTGACACTACATTTCATAAAATCAAAATATCATTCATAACAAAAAATTCTTTACCATTGACATAATTTTTACCTCCCTCCCTAACACAATGAAACATCCCAACTTCTCATTGGTTAATCAAGCACATATAATACTCCACAATATACGAACGCATCCACTCCTTCCCTTCACCACTGCACTTAATAATAATAATCAGTATCTGTGGATATCCGAAACATAGGAATTAATCCCCCACTTTCACAAGTTTTTAATCTTTTTTTTCTTCTTGACACCCAAATTTGATTGGTGCAATATGTTTGTATAATTTTAAATATTGTCACTGTTTCATATTAAAACTTGTTAATCAAATACTTTAATCTATTTGCAAATTATGTTGCTTCAAGAAAGAATAAAAATTGTAGGACTGGATCTTATTGACCACTCAGACTTATTACAAAAAGAATTCAGCCATACACAATGAGCATCCATAGACAGTGTTTGTTTTCAAGCTAGAGGTAGCATGGTGCAGTTAGTTAAAATGCCACGAAAAGTCTTCTTTTGGTTATTGCAATACATAATTGTGCTTTGAACACTTTTTTTTTTTAATATAGTTTCACTCAGTTTGATTAATTTAAAAGTTTCAAAAATAGCAAAAACATTACAAAATGAAAAAAAAGCTAAACAAAAGATATATAAATAAATATAAAAAAGAATAAAAAAAGGTAAGGAAAAAGTCAACAAGAAAATAAGTGTTAAAAAATAAATAAATAAAATCTTAAGCAGTAAATGAAAGCAAAAAAACATGAACAATGAAAGGTATTAAAGAATTTCAAAACAAAAATAATATATTTGAAATAAATATATTTTAATATAGAAAAAAAAGAACAATTTGAAATATGTCAAAACTTAATAAGAACTATAAGCCTGTGTCAACACCTGAACCGGGTCCGGTAGCCGAGTGAGTAAGGACACTTGATTGGTGGTTGGAGGTGGTGGGTTTGATCCCCAGCCTCGGAGAGGGCAGGGTTTTCCCCCCATGCTCTATTCTTCTCCATACAGGTCCTAGGGTCTATCTGGCCCTATGTTGAACGGGTACTGGATTTCTTTTCCGAGGATTAAAGGCAGTCGGGCTGACCACCCGACATCAACTTAATCCCATTGGTCACGGAACGCCGGGATCCTTATCTCCCGTGATCCCAAGGGTTACATAGGACTGTAGTGGGATACTTTAACAAGACTTAAACCTATTCACCTCGCTGATGCAGCACTACTTGGTTTAGTATCCATTAAGAGCCCATTTCTGTTTTTTTTTGTTTTGTATATTTGCTTTATTAGGGTTTAGTTTTAAAGACCAAATTTCTTGCATAATATGTTTGAATTGTCCCTAAGATTTCTCCCCTTTTCATATTTCTTCAATCGCAAAAATTTGATAGTGGTCTCATTCCTTAAATATTAGTACTTCCCTTGTTTCTACAGAAATCTACAATTAGAAGCATAATAATTATTAAAAAAAAATAAAACTTCCTCTTCTAGGTAAGTTAGCTGCTTCATGTGCTTAAGATTTTATTTGTGAATTAAGAATACATATTTTTTACTTTACTGAACAATAATGTAATGTTTTGGGACTCAGAGAAAGCACTTATCAGTTCTTTCTTTTGAGCTACATATCTAACAGCAAGTTGTTTAAAATTGACTACTTTGAAATGTTTCATGAAAATTTGGCTGTATGAAACTATCTCATGAAAATTTGATTTCATTATCTTTCATGATTTCAAAATCCTGTTTTAGGATCATGTAGTCAATGCAGGATATATGACAAAGTTATTATAAGCCGTGCTTGCCTATTTTACAGTCAGATTGCAGGGTCAGAAATACTTTAAATTAGATGAAGACTTATCTGGGAAACTGTAATAAAAAAAAAAATAGTTCTATTGTATTTATTGTACTTGTTCTTAAATGATTATCTGTACTCATGTGCTGCGTAAGGTCTTGAAGGAAATTTTTGTTTCCCCAAATATTTTAAATTTGAATCTTTTGTGACCTCTTTTAATACACATCCAAAATTCATCTTCTTTTTGATAATATATCTCCAAACTTCTGAAATTTGATCAGAAATGAAAATTAGTGTAAATGAAAGGGAAAAAAAAAACTTCATCTGATGATAAGATTCTCAGAAAAACAAAATTAAAAAGAATATATTCACTGAATTGTTATTATTAAAAAACAGTAAGAGAATGAGATACCTACAAACAAGTTGTAAGTAGTTTTTACATTTGAATGATAACACAGGGAACTGTCCAATACACACTTTGTTGCGACTGTAAGAATATTTATAACATAAGTTTTAGGTTCAAATCTCTGTTTGTAGTTTGCTGAAAAATTCAACATCACATTGATGCCTGAAATCAATTTGTTACATTTGATTTCAGTGTTTAGACTAAAATAAGTTAGTCACTGTTGAAACATTGAACAGCAGTCAATGACAGAGCTGTAGACAAGAGAACTATGTACTGAATTCTGTGGACTTGTCTACTCAGGCTGCTTCGTCGATTAATAGATTTTTTTTTTTTTTTTTAGTTCTTACAGATTACGTACTTCGTGACATTTTTAATGGAAAGAAGGGATTTCATTGTTTTAAATTTCAAGTCATACTTTGAAAATGCTCTTAAATGGTCTGTATCAATTGCTGACAGCAGAATAATGCTGTGTGTAGAATTAAAATTTCTTAAAATTTAATGAACCTAAAACTTATGTTATAAATATTCTTACGTCGCAACAAAGTGTGTATTGGACAGTTCCCTGTGTTATCATTCAAATGTAAAAACTACTTAAAACTTGTTTGAAGGTATCTCATTCTTGGAGACAAAAAAATTGCTTCTGTTTATTAAGTGACTGACTACTCATGGAAGTAGACTAAATCCAGTCCCCATTTGAAGGTAGGCTTTCATGCAACATTTAGGTTATCAATGAAAGAGTTTGTGACAATTGAAAGTTGAGGAAATTGAAGGAGAAGTAGGTAATTAAGGAACATAGATGGAATAAGAAGTTAATTAGAATTAATGAACTAAAATAATTTGATTAGATGATATTAAAATGTTAGATGTACATATTACCATTGCAGCAGGAATTGTAATAAAAATAACGTATATGCTCCAATAAATGCCGAGGATGTTATGGTCGCAGGCCTTTAATAAGCGCCGGGCTGCAGAGTGGACACAGCCAAATACATTCATTACCAAAAAAAAACGACGCACCTAGAAGGAGTTGTCCGATTGTAATGAAATTTCGTATGCAAAGACATTGGGACCGTCCATGTAAATGATTAAACTTTGGTGTTCAATGAATGAATAGCGAGAACTACAGCGTATCGGAACTGCGCACTCAGCAGGTGTATATAAGAAGCTATTCTCAATCTGATGGTCAAAATTTCTTTTGCATTGCGAGTTAGGATACCTTTCAACGACTGAAAAAATGCCTCGCCGCAGGATTCGAGCTCATTACGTGCAACTGTCAGAGTTTGAAAGAGGTCGTATCATTGGATTGAAAGAGGCAGGTTGGGCAAATCGGAGAATCGCTTGTCATATGGGTCGAAGTGATGCAGCGATTAGAAGATGCTGGCAGGAATGGGTGGACAATGGCAGATTTCAGCGTCATGAAGGTAGCGGTCGACCTAGGGCCACAGCAGAACGGGAGGATAGAGCGATTGTCAGATCAGCTGTCACAGCGCCTGAATCATCGTTATCAACCATCAGACGTGCAACCTGCACACGAGTGTCCACCATGACCATTCACAGACGGCTGACAGAGCGACATCTACGCTCGTACCAACCGCTACGCCCCCTGCCACTCACGTCTGAACACCGTCGGGCCAGATTACAGTGGTGCTTGGCTCGATCCGGTTGGAATGATGCTGACTGGGGATGTATAGTTTTTAGCGACGAATCCCGCTTCCAACTGTGTCCTGACGATCGTCGCAGACGTGTCTGGAGACTCCCAGGGCAGCGTGGCGATCCTGCTTTCACTATTGCACGCCACACAGGCCCTCAACCAGGAGTTATGATCTGGGGTGCCATTTCCCTTGATAGCCGGACCCCTTTGGTCGTCATTAGCGGCACACTTACAGCACAGCGGTACTTCGACGACGTTCTGAGACCTGTTTTGCTACCCTTCCTTTTGCACTACCCTGGCCTTATTTTTCAGCAAGATAATGCCAGACCACATACGGCACGTGTTGCTATGACCTATCTTGCAGCTTGTGAAACACTTCCTTGGCCAGGCAGATCCCCAGATCTCTCTCCAATCGAACATGTCTGGGATATGATGGGAAGGCAACTGCATCCACCAGGGAATGTGGATGACCTAGCCCGACAATTGGAGCAAATTTGGCAAGAAATACCGCAGGAGACCATCAGGGAGCTTTATCACTCTATGCCACGTCGTGTGGCAGCTTGCATTCAGGGTAGAGGTGGGTCAACACCTTATTGAGCTCGTTACTTTGTAACTCTGTATTTCTGAAATAAATCATTCAGTTTGTCAGAAATTTTAATCGTTTTCTATTCTGTACATAATCTTCCTCTCCACCAATGTTTGTCTCCATCAGACAACTCATTCTAAGTGCGTCGTTTTTTTTTTTTTTAATGAGTGTAGTAGCCAATCTCTAACAGTAGCCGGGTCTTTGATATTTGCTTACCGGTACTAGTGTAAGCGTCCATATCTTTATAGTTGTGCGTAATACCTTACAGTACCTTGCCTTACAAAATGCCACCGAAACGGTCATTTGACATTGCCTTTAAGATTCGCATGGTGGAATACGTAAAAGAAACTTCTGGTCAGGCGGCTGTTTGTGAATGCAGATTCGGACGACGAATAGCAGCGAAAGGTACAGAAAGACATTGCCATTTATCTTTAACAGTCTTATGTAGCATGTGAAATTCAAATAAAGTAGCTGTTTGTAATATTAGTCAGTATTTATTTGTAAAAATATTGCGTTCTGAAGGTTTTTGTTAATAATGGCCAGCCTCTAATAGCAGCCGGTCTCTATTAAGCGCCGAGAGCCGAGGCTAGTTTTGCAAATAAACGCCGGGGGCCTCTATTGGAGCATATACGATAATCAGAAAGTTTCTCCACAAAGCAATTCATGTCACAAATCTAACTCATTCTGAAAATGAAATTTGCACAAAAGTCGCACAATAAAGATAAGACTTCCAAAATATTTTCCAAAATAATTTACTCTTAAACTATATATTTTGTTCTTCATAATCTTCTTTATTTATATGACTATATTTCAGCCGGACAATTGGCGATCTTCAACGGGTCTTTACAAAATATCGTTTAAAGTAATGTTTCAGTTGTTACTAAGAATCTATTGTGGTGAGATGAGATGTGCTATTCTAGTAGTACACACATCATTTAGCAAATTGTGATATTGTTTAAATTTTAAATTGTTTTATATTTCAAAACATGGAATTTTGTAAAGACCCATTGAAGACGGCAATGGTCCAGTTGAAATATAGTCATATAAATAAAGAAGATTATGAAGAACAAAATATAAAGATAAGACTTAAAGAAAAATAGAAATAAATAAAACACACTTACTTACAAAAAGTTGAGAGAATTATATATGGTAATAATCCGACAGTTTCGGAATACTGTGCGTATTCTTTCATCAGGGACGGCACAAACATATAGGACATAAAGACAACATTTAGGATGACATGATGAGGTATGTTGAAAGTGAATATGTTGAAGATTGAGTATACACACCATACTCAATCTTCATAACTACCCCTCCCAGCTGTTTCACAGCTGTCTCAATATCCTAACACATAAACTCAACAAAAAACCCAACAATACTACCCCCAAACCCCCTGTCAAATACATCCCCTTCCCTTACTATCCTCCCCTCAAAAGCTTCATCAAAAAATCACCATCCTCCAAACTTACACATGTAAAATGAACTACATTTACAAAAACACAGCCCAGTTCCTTCACCAGTTAAAAGAAGTTAACATTCAAAATGAAGACATTTACTCATTAGATGTCATATCCCTATTTACATCACTCACCTACAACACCATCAAAGAAGCACTTTATGACTTCCTAGATGATGATACCCTTTTCTGCCAATTCGACATCACCATAAAGCAAATAGACTTCCTCATCCACACCATTTATAACAGGCAATATTTCTCTTACAACAATAAAATTTACCTCCAAACACACGGCCTATTCATGGGCCTTGCCATATCTGGACCCATTGCAGACATCACACTACACTACATCGAAAAACAAATGCTCCCCATTCACCACACACACATTAAGCTATATGGAAGATATGTCGATGATATCATCATCATCATCACTACACACAATCACATCACACAAATACAAAGCCATCTCAACTCAATAGATCCCCATATACAATTTGAATTGGAAACTCCTTCAAACAAGCACATCAACTATCTTGATGTATCCATCTCCTACAAAAGTACAAATCAATCCATACAAACCACTGTTTACAGAAAACCCACTTGCTCAAACAGATACATACATTATAACTCAAACATGCCCCATACATAAAAAATTAATACAATAGATTTCCTTATATGCAGAGCACTTAAAACATGCTCTACTAAATCCCCCCTACACACTGAACTTAAAACTATACACACAATACTCAATCTTCACAACTACCCCTCCCAGCTGTTCCACAGCTGTCTCAATACCCTAACACAGTGTTTCCCAACCGGTGGGTCGCGACCCACTAGTGGGTCGCGGAAGGGTTACGGGTGGGTTGCGACTTGATCCTAAAACTATCAGAAACCATCGAATAAACCATCAGAAAAGATAAGAAAAATCGATAATCGATCATATATAAGGAAGGGATACGATACAAATATGGTTTTATTCTATATCTTCTATTCCTATATATATGTGGAGGTATTCCGATAAGGAAAGGTGGGTCGCCATATGAAAAAGGTTGGGAACCGCTGCCCTAACACATAAACTTAACAAAAAAACCAACAATAATACCCCCAAACCCCCTGTCAAATACATCCCCTTCCCTTACTATCCTCCCCTCGAAAGCTTTATCAAAAATTTCCTCCACCAACAACAATATGCCCCTGCCTTCAAATTACACAACATAAACATAACACAAACTAAGACACCTAACAACCCTTCCAATACAGTATACTGGATCCCATGTGGCCAATGCTCCTCTGGCTACGTGGGACAAACATCCCGACCCCTATCCACACGCATCAAAGAACACAAACAGGCCTTCAAAAACACAGATCCCACAGGCTCATACACCGTTACCCACTTTAAAAGAGACAGGACACACCCCTAACTTCTCAGCTGCTAAACCCCTTTCCCACCATAATAGACTATCCCACAGTCTCCTAGCTGAATCTTTCTATATAATCCAGCTTAAAGCTTACAACCCAATAACCGGTGGGCAAAACGCCCGTCACTATTGCTAAACTTTCTTAATCCTCTTACTTCCCTCGCTTTCAACATACCTTCCCTCATCATGTCGTCCTAAATGTTGTCTTTATATCTTATATGTTTGTGCTGTCCCTGATGAAGGAATATGCACAGTATTCCGAAACTGTCGGATTATTACCATGTATAATTCTCTCAACTTTTTGTAAGTAAGTGCGTTTTATTTATTTTTATTTTTCTTTATTTCATTTCACGCACGTTAAAGATAAGACTTGCTACAAAAACACTATAGTTACTTATTCTTGCATCTTTCAGCTAAAACTATTATGGTTTTGAAATTAAAACTATAATATTTCTTACTACAGACATAAGAAAAAGCAAAATTTTGTTCAATCACAAGATTAAAAGTTTTATTTTCAATTTTGAATACATAATAATAATATCGTTGATAGTAAATTGCTGAATGTATCTAAAATTTGAAAGTAATTTACAAAAATAATAATATATCTGAAATATTAGAAAAGAATGTTGCTGTAAATAAAAATACCGACAGCAAATTGATATGAGAGAGACTATTTTTATAATAGCAAAACCATTTTTACAAGTTAACTTACAAGAGTCCCAAATGCCCATTTGTGTTTGTAGGGTGCATGGAGACCCATGATTTAGGAAAGATTTCACTTGCCACTTCAATTCCCAACCTGTTTTATAATTTGCCATTTCCAAATCTATCATGTTGTCCTTCCCATTGTCTACAGTCCTCAATCTGTCATACTAGGGGATGCCTTTCAATGTCCCTAATGAAGCAGTAATATCCATTCAACTTTTCACAGCCATTTTACCACCTGCCATGTCATGCTTGAGTTTTCTTATACTGTGTTATCGCGATGATTCTTTGTATCAGTGAACCAAAGGCTTATTTTATGATCTCATCATAATTAGCTAAAACATTTTACACATTATCATCTTCTGTTTCTCATTATGTCAGACTTTCCGAGAATAAACTTGTGAATTCCTGGCCAAATCTGATGCTCCTGTTATTATAAAACATGAAATTTCTGAAATTATTCATTCTCAGCTAAAGGCACTTACAGCCAACAGAAGCAAATTTAGTTCTATCAGGTTTATCTAATAGCTACTCTTGTTTAGTTAATCCTTCCCTAAAGTAGAATGTGTAATACTCTGAGAGCTAATGTTCATTTTGAATCTTATTAGTTGTTTTATCGTTAATAAAGCATACTTCAATTAGTAGTGTTTAAAATTATTAGTTTAATATAAAATAGTTAATTGTTAATTGTAAATTATAAATTTTAATTATTAATTAAAAATAAATGGCTTAAAAATAATAGTTAAATAACAAAAGCATCGTCATCATCATCACAAAAGATTTACACATGTAGACAAGCACTTAAATTCTTTAGTCTCCTCCAATAAACCTCCCTCAGAATGATCTCCAACATGCAGCAATACAATATTTACACTTTTTACAATATTTACTTCAGAAAAACCTACTTGCTGTAACAGATACATTTATTGTAATACCATTACCTCTCTCCCTCCAATATTTACCAAAATACAATAGACTTTGTTATACACAGAATAATTCATATATTGTCCACCTACAAAATGAACTAAAACCATAAAAGACATACTTCACCTTATAACTGCCTAACAGGTCACACCCTGTAAAGAAAAGCCCACAAAGTTCAGTGTCACTCACACCATCCAAACCAGCTTCATAGATGACTCCTCTTTTCTAGTTTAATGCTTACTTGCCGATGTAGGAATATCTGATTAGATTATGGCTCCATTGTATATGGTTCTGCATGGCCATCTGCTGTTCCCATACTTTATCCTGTTCATTATCAGGCCCTCTATTTATGCTTTTTGCACTTCACTTATCCAAAACTTTTACTCAAAGACACTCAAACGATCACTAAATTTTCATCAGGAAACTATTTCTTCAGTAGTATGCACTTATTTCTTCTTCTCCATTTAATCCTGCTAACCTATGTTAATATTCTCCCCGTCAAAGACGACTTTTTAACAATCATCCATCCATTATAATGCCATTTGGATATTAGATGAAGAAGTTGCTAGATGCTGCAACTCATATATCTCAAAATTATCAAAGTTATCATTTTCCATTAGATTTCAGGTCACGTCGGCGAAGTCTATCCATTATAATATGTTGAATATCATGCTTTTAATCAACATCATCACTGTTTTTACCCTCTTTTTTAAATTTACGATTCTATTCCATATTCCTTGCTTTTAAAAGACAATGATCTTTTACCTATCTCATCGGTTTTACGATTTGTCTATGTGGTCTTGCCACCATCTTATAATTTTTTAAGTTTTTACTGCTGATTTTTTTTTTTTTTTTTTTTTTTTTTGTGCTTTTATACTATAGGTTATTTTTATGTTGGTTTTGGTTTTAGCGCTATTATTTTTTTCTTTATTTTCTTGTTTTAGTAGAAGGATTTTTGTTTTTGTTTTTATGTATTTACATATTTTTCTTTTTACTTTTAACCTTTCTTGGTGCAGCTTGGCCAAAGATGATACATTAAATATAACCAAACAACCAAGCAGCTGTTGCACAGCTATCTAAAGAATACTCAATCAAGCTGACTAAACTTATGACTATATCTAAATCGATCATCTACATCTAAAATTTACCTGTGAGAGATATCATTAAACCATTTACCATAAATAAGCATTGTCGTTACAGTGGAGAATTTCGATAGACATTTTATTTTTTGAGAGATAGACGGATTAGAAACCAAAACATTCGTGCTTTTATTTAAGTTGCACCATAAGTAAGCAACATACTAAAATTTAAGGAAACCAGTCCTGTCATTTTAGCACGATGGACAAACACACATTCATAGAAGAAAATATTTAAGTTTAATAATGTGGATTCACAAGTTCAGTTAAGTACTCTGTAAGGGATCAGTATCAATATTTTTAATACAAGGAAAAAGTTTAATTGTAGTCGAAAGCCATAATCTACTGAGGTTTTCAATAGAATGAGTTTAATTACTGAGTTCATTGTAAATCTCAGTAGATTAGGGCTTTCAACTACAGTTGGTTATGGGGCCCAGGAAACGAGTCCAACTGCCTTAAATAAATAAAAGAGTATTAAAGCTGATGAAATTATGCTTTCTTCGTGAATATTTTATAATCTTTAATACTCTTTATTTCTTTGATTAATGCAGGTGGACTTTAATTTACTCTTTCTTTGTGAATAATTAAAGTGGATTAAGCAATGGCAAGTCTCCAAAAAGAAGGACTATGGAGACTATGCCAACATGACCTTAGTCATAGATCAATAGATGAACAATAGAGGATGTTAACTTGATTGATAATACTAAAGAAAAAAATGAAGATCCTTGAAAAGATGAACAAGACTATAGGTTTAATAATGTCAAAAATGGATGATAAATTTGTGTTATTAACAAAGAAAAATCAAGAACCTAAGAAACTACTACAAGAAATAGATGAAAAATACACTAAGAAAGACAATCTGAGGATAACTACGACTGAAAAGAAAATTATATAATATGACAGATTATTCAAATCATGAAGATATAGTCAGCAATTTATTAGTAAAATTACTTATAATTGAGCTAGAACAGCTAGGTGGGAATGTGCTGGAACTTTGTTGGATTGTTTTATCAGAACCAGATGCAACTTTTGATTCCTGTGCTGAAAGTTTGATGATGATGGAAAACTCGCCAGACTTTAATTTTGAAAATATGTGATAGGATTACATATGAAGCCAATAGATAAAGTAATAGGGACCTTATAAATAACCACATCTTATACCAATAAATATATTTAAAAAAATACATTTTATTTAATTTATTTATTGGTGTAAGATGTGGTTATTTATAATATATGATAACTAGAAGAGAAGATATTAAGAAGAATTATGGACTTAATACTTATAATAGGGATCTTACACATCAAAACAGAGAAGATGTATTAACCTATAAGGGTAGTATGAAATATGAAAATAGCAAAAAGGAATCAATGTACAGCAATCGACAAGATGATTTAAAAGGAAAAGAAGGTTACTTCAATCAAAGAAAGTGTTACAAATATGGAGAAAAAGACCACATAGCTAAAGAATGTAAAATAAAGGTAAAACAAAAGAACAGCAGTGAACATAAGAAAAACATGTTGGGGGGAAAGGTTACTTAAAATATGAATGATGAAACCCAAGAAGCTTTTGATGAACAAAGATGGATCCTGGACACAAGGTCTACCCATCACATCTATTGCAATAAGTCGTGGTTTGATGGATTTCGTAACTTGAAAATCCAATTAATGTACATAGTGCCACTTCAAGTCCGGCACCAGCTTAAGAGATAGGAAACATATAAATGATCATTTTCTTTTCTTTTTTACCTTTCTTGGCGCAGCTTAGCCGCAGCTGCTTTTGCGCCATAAAACACCAACCAACCATATAAATGATGGCAACATTAGGAAATGATAAACAAATACATTTAGATATTTGTGATGTATCTTACGTACCTGACATGAATATTAATTTGTTATCTGACAAAAAATGGTTTTATAAGTGTATAAAGAATGGTTCATATAAATTATCTGATAAAGTTAGAAGATGAATTGAACCAGTAGTTGCAAAAACAGGTTAAGTCATTTTGTGTTAATTTTTCGCTTTCAATGGATCTACAGTGTTCATTTGGGTCCGCATTTACTGAGCAAAAACCAGCTAAGACAGATCAGCCACCACGATAGTAGAGACCAGCTCCATATAGTGTCAATTGCAAAAAACTGACTTGCCTGGTTTTTGCAACTTAAACAAAATTTTGATTTACATTTCGGCAGACCACAGGTGGACGTATGTTCGATGTGTGAAGAATTTTCAGTTAAATTAAAATTTGCTAAAACAGCCGAAGAAAAAAAAAAGAAAGTTACTGCTAAATACATTGTGCAGAAAAAGTCGAGCAAACAACTTTTACAAAAAAATACAAATAGTGAAAAAGATGTGTGAAGAAGATAGTACTAGAAGATAGCTAAGTGTTGTTTCATCTGTCCTATCCACTGTTATTGAGTATGTGAAGGTAATAAAGTTTAAACTTCGGGTTTTTTTCTTCGCAAACATGAATTCTTATACTTGATATTTACAGTCAGTCGGCAGGCTAAGTCAGCAAAAAATTTATTTTTTAGAAAAATATCTAAAAGTCAAAAAATTGTCCGTTGTTGCCTTTTGATTCAAGAGTTGGTTAAATAAATACAAAAAAAACCTGTAGCCTACCAGCGAATAGTTTATCATTAAAACAATTTTTCTGTTTTTTGGAAAATGGAGAATTTTGACTTACCCTGTTTTGAAACTACCGATTCAATTATCGAAAGTATCTTAAAGAGAAGTTTGATTGAAGGTAAAATGTAATAAGATTATTGATAATGTGAATGTAAATAATGGTAATAATGAATTAAGTTACGGCATGAACTGTTAGATCATATTTCAGTAGAAAAAAATAAATATGATAATGAAACAAAATGGGAGAAGGATTACATAATATGAATAAAATTAAGAGATTTAATTGTGAATCATGTAAAGAAGAAAAAATAAATATTCAACATAAGAAACTTGGTAACGTTGAGACACACAAACCACTAGAATTAATCACTAAACATTTACAATAGGGGGAATATAAATTATGTATTAACCTTTATAGATTAGTCGAAAATCATTTGTATATTTCATTAGAAACAAGAGCCCAGGGGCCTGGTAATCCAGTCTGGTTCCTGGCCCATCCCAAGCCTGGATAAAGAAGGAGGGTTAGCATCAGGAAGGTCATCCGGCCATAAAAACATATTGCCAATACCATGATGAGTTGTTAACAAAAGGTTTTAGATAAGACTAGGGCTTCCATTCCCTGGAAGCGACGCACAGATCCTTCACCCGAGGACTGTACCAAATGGGCAGGGGTTACCGCATCAAGAACGGATGCGATTAAAGAAGTTAGCTCAATGCCTACATTTGAAGGTAGCCTCGCTAAATGTAGGAACCTTGACGGTGGAGGAAGAGAACTAGCAGACGTGATGAAGAGAAGACGAATTGACATTCTCTGTGTCCAAGAAACAAGATGAAAGGAGGAAAAGCACGGGAATTAGGTGATGGTTATAAGATTTTCTACACCAACGCGAGTAAAGAGGGAAGGAATGGCATTGGAATAATCCTATCGGCTAAAATAAAAAAGAATGTTATAGAAGTTCAACGTAAGAGTGATAGAATAATGGGAATTAGACTAGACGTTGGAGTCATATTACAGATAATCAGTGTTTATGCCCCACAGGTTGGAATGAACATTGAAGAAAAAGAAGCTTTCTGGAGAGATATGGAGGAATAACTATGCAAGTTTAATGAGATGGAAAGAGTTATTATTGATGGTGACCTAAATGATCATATAGGCCAAGAAAAAAAAAAGGACATGAACGGATACATGGTGGTTTTGGTCATGGCATCCTAAATGAGGAAGGAGAAAGGATTATTCAGTTTGAGGCTGCTTTCGATCTGACGCTGGTAAATTCCTTTTATAAAAAGAAAACAGAACATCTGATTACATACAAAAGTGGGATAAATTGTTCACAAATTGACTATGTCTGGTGTAGGTGGAATTATCTTAAAGAAGTGCAAAACTACAAAGTCATCACAAGCGACCATGTAGCAACTCAACATCGTACTTTGCTCATTGATTTCTATATTAGTCGCCTTTTGAGTAGAGAAAAAGATGAAATACAAATGAAGAGAATAAAGTAGTTTAAGCTACAAGAGCCAGATTTGAGGAAAAGATTTAAGGAAGATGTTCTTGCAAAGATATCCACAAATTATGAAGATGTCCAGAAATGGTGGACAAGAAATGCAGATATTATTAGAACTGTTGGAGTCCAGGTGCTAGGTGAAACGACGGGCAAGCAATGGATAAATAAAGAAAGCTGGTGGTGGAGTGAGGCAGTTCAGGCAGCTATCAAGGAAAAGAAGATGGCCAAGAAGAAATGGGACACCACGAACTTACCAGAGGAGTTCCAAAGATATAAAGAGAAGAAAAATAAGACTAAGAGGATCGTTGCACAAACAAAAGCAAGAGCTTACCAGGAAATATATGAGGACCTGGAAACGAAAGAAGGACAAAAGAAAATATATAAAATTGCAAAGAATAGAAACAAGATAACCAAAGATCTCACTCAAGTGAACAAATCAAGGCGACTGATGGAACGGTTTTGAGGAGAAATAGGGAAATACAGAATAGGTGGAAACAGTATTTTGAACAATTGCTTAATGTGGAAAATGATCGGAAATATTTTGAGGATGGAGAACCAAATGAGATGGAAATTCAGATGATAACAAGTGAAGAGGTCAGGTATTCTTTAAGGAAAATGAATAATAAGGTGACAGGACCGGATGAAATCCCTGCGGAGGCCTGGAGAGCCTTAGGAGACGAGTGGGTTGACTTGCTCACTGACCTCATAAATAAGATCTATATGCAGGAAAAAATCCCAGAAGCTTGGAGAGACAGCATACTTGTACTGATACACAAGGAAAAGGGAGATATACAAAATTGCAAAAATTATAGAGGGATAAAACTTATATCACCACACTATGAAAATTTTTGAAAGGATAATTGATAAAGAGACAGAGAAGTAAAATTAAAATTGGAAGGGAACAGTTTGGATTTATGCCAGGACGGTCAACTACTGATGCAATTTTTGGGCTGAGACAGTTCATGGAGAGATTCCGTGAATACCAACAGGAACTTCATTTGATCTTTATAGACTTAGAAAAAGCTTATGATCGGGTGCCTAGGCAGGAAATCTGGAGATGTCTAAGAACAAGGAACGCTCCTGAAAAGTATGTCCGACTTATTCAGGAATTGTATCGAGACGCGAGAACAAGAGTTCGAAGCTGTCTTGGAGAAACTGAAGTTTTATGGTGAAAGTGGGGTTGCACCAAAGTTCAGCCCTGAGTCCGTTATTGTTTAATATTGTAATGGATGTGTTAACAGAGAAGGTACGTGAAGAGCTTCCTTGGAACTTTATGTATGCAGATGATATCGTTTTGTGTGCAAAATCACAAAGAGAGACCGAAGAAAAACTGGAGAGATGGAGAGGAGGACTTTGGAGGACAGAGGCCTTAAAATTAGTAGGAGTAAGACTGAATATATGGCATGAAATACGCAGACTCAACAGCAAGGAACTATATCAGGCTGCATGATGCTGACATTAAATGTGTTAAGCACTTTAGATACCTGGGTCAATGGTGGACATGGATGGAAAGACGGAACTAGAAGTCAATTGCCGAGCCCAAGCGGGTGGAAAAACTGAAGGGATACCTCTGGCGTCCTTTGTGATAGGAAGGTCCCAGTGAAATTAAAAGGCAAGATATACAAATCACTAGTGAGACCGGCACTGCTGTATGGAACAGAAACCTTGCCTTTGAAAAGATCCAACATCCAATACCGAAGGTGGTGGAGATGAGGATGCTGAGATGAATGTATGGGATGACGAAGAAAGACAGATTAAGAAATGAGTATATTCTGGGAACTACGAAAGTGGCAACTATTGAAGATAAAATGCAAGAAAAAAAGACTCTGGTTTGCACATTTAGTAAGAAGAAAAGAATATTATGTGGAGCACAGAGTAATGAAGATGGAGATACAGAGAGAGGACGGCCTAAGAAGCGATGGCTAGACTTAGTTGAGGAAGATCTCAAAGCCAAAGGGATACGGAGAGAGTGGGCGCTGGATAGTAGACGATGGAAGCAGCTCATCAAACACATCGACCCCATCTAAAATGGGAAAAGCTGCAGAGGAAGAAGAAGAAGATTAGAAACAAGAGCGAGGCTGAAAATATATAAAATTATATAATATATTCTCAACATTTGTTGAAAACCAACTAGATTTAAAGATTAAATCATTTAAATCTGATAATAGAACAGAATATGTCAACAAAGATGTGAAAGAATATTTTCATAAAAAAGGTGTAGTGCACAAACACTCATCACCTGGACAACCTGCTATGAACGGGATTGCTGAGTGATTTAATAGGAATATCTGTGATTTGGCCGGAACATTACTGTAGGATTCCAAACCACAATTGTCATATTGGACATATGCAATCGACGCTGCTAACTGTTTATTAAGCAGATTGCCACACAGAACCTTGGGATATGAAGTATCTATTAAAAGATGGTTCAATAATAAAAAAAAGACCTAATTTAAAATGCCTAAAAAAATGTGGAACCATATCTTATATCAAGAAAGCACCTAAGAAATGCCGAAATAAGTTCGATAAGAGCCGTACAATACGAATTTTTCTCGCTTAGTATTTAACTCGAGGATATCGGATTCTAAATGTAAAATAAAATAAAATTGTAGAAACAAGAAATGTCATAGATAAAAGAAAGTTGGGAGTCTCATTATGTAGTCTCCAATGAAGTAATGAAAGTCAATATGACAACTTAATAAAAAATCATCGTAATGAAAACAAAGATACAGATACATCTGATTATGAAGAAATTGAGGAAGAAGAAGCAATTGAAAGTGAAAATGAGGAAACTCAGGAAGAATCATAAGATGAACAACAAGATCAAATTAATCCGGGGGAAAAAATCATGAAAATATAGAATGTGATTAAATTGTAATGATCATAAAGAACAGAATTACGTACAATTGAGATCAAGAAAAATAACTAAGAGTTATGCCACTAAAAGGACCGAGAATTAATGAGTACAGTAGAACCTCATTATAACGGACCCTATTATAACGGACGTCGCTTATAACAAACAGTTTTAAAAAAAAAATTTTTAATAATAAAGGATGCATATTTTTATCTGACGAGTTTTACATTTCCAAGCAAGCGATTAAACATCAATCGTTGTGTTGTTTTGCGTAAACATGGATGCGCTGCATAACTCTGAAGAAGCAGAATCTTCGGAGGATGAGGAAGAAGAGGTAGGAGACACTACTCAGCCTATAATTAAGGTGAGCGAAGTGAAAGACCATTTAAATTTTGTTATTTAATATGTTAAATAATCGGCAAATGAAAATGTGTTTGCATATTATGAATACTTACGGCACCTCCGTCAGTTATTAACTGAAGAAATAAGCAGCAAACAAACCCAGCAGAAAATAAATTATTTTTTTCAAACCAATGAATGTAAGCAATCAACATGAACCCAAGACCTTCTTGTTCTAAAGATTAATGCAGTGTATACGTACACATCATAGACAGAAATGTATAAGGTTAGTACAATAATATTTGATAGGCTTTCATAAAAGGAGTGAAGGTACCTTTGTGCCAAATTTCATTAAAATCGGAGAGGGTCACCTGAGAGGCATTTGCTGATTTGACGTAGAATGACCCGAATGGGAAGAAGCCATTCAAGAAGAACTTAATAGTCTTAAAGAACTTAATCCATGGGCATTTAAAGTCAGTGCCACAGGATGTTTATGGGTCATTCCATGTCAAGTGGTCTAGCGGTCCCCGCGCGACCATCTCCGATTTTCATGAAATTTTCACAGTTTATACTACAAGGCCTTAGATGAACATCTGCAAAATTTCAGTTCGAAATATACATTTTTGGCTGAGCCAGGGTCATTTTCGTAGAGGTCACTCGTTCCACATAGTCGTCGTAGTGAAAAATTTTGCATTTTTGAGCTATAATATCACGGTAAGTATTAGAGCATTGAGCCTGTAAATTCATTTCTAAGGTAAACCTCATGCGTAGATTACGAAAATTATAAAGACAAGTTATGAAAGTTTCATCTTTTGCCTACATGGGCCCCCAAAGTTGCCGAAAAATATTTCGCCGAAATTTTTTT
>JAFIDM010012231.1:134513323-134618669 GCA_023159025.1 Thereuonema tuberculata | reverse complement strand
TAAAAAACATTGAAGTTAAACAATTAACTCTCATTGATGAGGAAAACTGAATTGTTTTGGAGTCTTAAGCCTAGTACACACCAAGGGACAAAGTCGCGGAACACGTGTCTCGGGACAGTCGCGATACATTGTCCTTCGACAGTCGCTATATAATGTCGCGCGTCCACACCTAAATAGCCAGTTGCACTACAGATATCAGAACGCGATGTCCCAACAGATTGCTCTCTGTGCGTTGAATTTGTGTTTAAATAATTTAATGTTGTTAAAAAGGAAAAATCGTAAACCTAAACGGAACTGGAGGAGAACTCTGTTTTCGGGAGGCATTACTGTTATTATGAATCTTCTCGAAAAATTAAAACTGGAAGATGGCATGGGTTTCAGAAATTTTTGGGTTAAATGCTCCATAGCATCCTTCCTTTTATTTCTGTTTTTGTAATCTAGACTTATTATATTCCAAAGACATGGGAGGGCTTGAAAATCTTTGATTATTTTCAATGTTGTTTCCATGGCGGCCAAGTCGAAACTGAATCAGAAGTCTCGGAACACGTACAGACTACGAAATGTCGCGCAACATTGTTTCGTGTTCCCCGTTTCGATGGGGAACATGAGACTTGCGACTTTTGTATCGCGACAGTCCCGGAACACGAAAAAACTGTATCGCAACAGTCGCGGAACAGCCTGCGACTTTGTCCCGAGACACATGTTCCGCGACTTTGTCCCTTGGTGTGTACTAGGCTTTAAGAACGAGTGATATGTTTAACAGTATGTCTAATGATACCTGTGTACATCAAGTAAATCTTATAGCATGTTTCGAAAATAATCTGCTTTCATTTCAAACGTTAATCTTATTTACATTATAAATGTAATGAAAGACTGTCCAGAGCAACCTTTCCAGTCCCAACTAAATCTGTCAGTGTAGCTCATTAGCAGAATTACAAATAAAGCAGAATAACAACAATAGGTTCGAACTGTTATTTATAATTAATTGTTTATAGTAAAAACAAAAATAAAAGAAGCAAACCATTTAATAAATTATTCAAGAAGTTGTTTGAAAGAAATTGAAATCTATCTAATTTTAAAAGATTGCTGATCACTTATTGACATATCTTTGTTGAAATAAGACAATGTGTTAGCCGTGATTGCTACCAAGGCTTTCTGGAGCATTAAATGAATTAAGGCAAGATTTTTTTTTTTTAGTAAAGAATTAAATCAATCAGCTTAATTTTTTTATTTAAGATTAAGTAGTGAAGCCGGAAAACAATCAGTTTCCTCAAAAACCTGATCTCTTTATACACAAACCGAGGGAAAAAAATATCTGGAAAAGTTCTGTTAAACATAAACATTATAATATTGTGGTATACACCTAAAGTGATGGTTAGGAAATAATTATTATGTAAACAAGATATAATGGCATCATAAGGTTGTGGAGATGGCGAGAAAGGGGTGGGAAGTGTAGAAAGTTTCGAAGCGATCTCACAATTTCTTTTTCATCCACATCAGAACATCTTTTTTTTTTTTTTGTTAACTCGTAAAGAACGGGTATTTCAGTTATATATAATAAATAAATATATATAAAGTAGTATTAATTGAATTCATTTTAAATGGGATAATATGCAAAAATAGTAAGCTATTAGAAGTTTATTGATTTATCTGAATTTCTGTTTTCACTTTCAGGTAAAAACAAGGTAAGATTGAAATTAAATTTATTTGTAAAGATTTGTAGAAGATTAAATAATACATATACAATTTATGAACGTATCGTCGTTCGGGCACAGCCGATTGGTGAAGGCGACGCACTGCCTTGCAGCTGATAAGCTCGAATCTGGGTTCGTACCCCGGCGGGGCCTTGAATGTTTTCTTCTTCACCTGTGAATGTTTCTCTTCTAGATTACATAACATGTTCGTGGCGCAGTTTAGACTCTGACGCTTTTGCGCCATTAAAGAGAATCGCACACTGGAAAGTATGTGCGATCGAAGAAACAAACAAAGCAATTTATGAACGATGCATATAATATTAAAAGTAACTTATTTTCTATATTTAAGTGTTAATATTAAGCAAAGTTCAGAATTTAAAAAAAGTGCTGATATGGAAATGTCTTATTTAATCATGCGATGAAATTATTTAAAATCAATATTGCTAAAAGAAATAAGCTCAGATGGCGCTTCTAAATACTTCCGCCTGTCGCATTCAACAATGTGAATAGGATTCTTCGCATTGTTTAAACAGGAAAAATGCTAATCGATTGGTTGGTTTTCTTAAAAAAAAAGAGTTATTGTGCCTAGAAAATACAGAAAGAAAAGAAAAATTCTTATGATTGCAAACCCTCGATATGTTAAAATTGTTATCTCTTAGGCGTAGCTTTTCATCCCACGCTACCATCAACTACAATTTTCATTATCACTTGCAATGGTAGTATTTTTGTTTATTAGATACACAAACTTTGGGATTTTTATATTTATAACTCACTACGCCCTATCAAGCGATCATAACGACATTTTGAAATCAATACTTTCAGGAACCATTTCTCTTTCATGAGAATAGTAATGTTATAGAAAATGCACGAATAGAGTAAAAGGGATCAATTACTTCCTTTCTCCCATCTGGCTACTTCAGCACTATGGGTTTTACTAAAAAAAAAAACTAGAACAGAATAGCATACTTTTTTGATGGAAAATTATAATTTAATTTTTGGCTTTTATTTCAATTAAGACATTATATTTCATGTGCATATTTTAAAAAAAAAATCTTCTTTCTCGATATTAAGTGATTCTATAACCTTGAAAATTGGTAAATATTTAAAAAAAAATAGTGGGGAAAAATTATAATTAATTGAATTTTTTTAGAAAGAAATTTTGTTTTGAAGAAAACTTAAACTTTCATTATTCATCTACTTCTGAATACGTCAGTGTGTAAGTTTTACCATTAGCTATTACTATTTACAATATTTGAAAACATTATGAATATTTATACTTTGAATTTATGTTAACTTGATTTGAACCACAACAAAGAACAGCAAAGTAACTATTACTGTATAAGTCATTGAAAATAGAGATGTCTAAATATTTCGAAAAAGATGGATATCCGACTTTTTAATTGATATTCAGTAAGATCGAAATGTTGATGATGTTAATGATTATAAATATCACATTCATTTAAATATCTTTTTTTTTAATTGAAAGACATGACACTCTATCCCTACCCAAATGTCAATATATTAAGCATTAAAAAAGAAGCCAATTTCCGATTAATGTTTTTTTGTATTAATAAAGTAACATGTAATGAATCATTGGAGAAGGTTCAGAAGAGTTCACGAGCCTGGATGTGATCGATTAACATCCTAACAAAAAATTACACAGTGCCATTCATGGCAATCTCTTTCCTCAACTTACTTTGTCATTGGTATCCCATCCAGAGGAAACATTCACAAGAATAAATTCTTCAAATATAATCATCAGACAACACATATCTTCACCCAATATTTCGATTTTTTAATCAAAACTCTTTATCAAGGGATATTTACATCATATAGAAGAGAAAACTATCTTTCTCCTTCTAAAAACGATCAAGATTGTTCGTGCTTCAGAAAATTCATTACCTTAGCTTCAATAATCAATGACAATGCTGTTCAGAGGTTGTCACAATATTACGAGACAACAACAATGATTTAAGCATTAAACAACTCACTTAAATTCCTGTACAACCTCATCAAGTTTTCTTTTCCATGAATACTTCCGTTTACTAATTTTTTCCGTTATTTAACGTTTCAGTGTGTAAGTTTTAATTATTTATTTTAATTATTCTTTGAATTATTTCTGAGTCAAATATTCATTGAATTAAAAATTTTAATATAATTTATTCTTCGGATTTATCTTAATTTGTACAATTAAATTTCTTCCTAACAATTTTCTTTTATTTAAAGAGTAAAAGTTCACTTGTATTCATTACGTAAATGATCATAAAAATATTTCACACAAAGAAAAATAAAAATAATGTAAAATAAATAAATAGAATAAGGATGTATCTTCCAGTGTTTGCCAAGAACTAAATATAATAAAAGGAAGTAAAGAGACTTATTTGACTTGTTGATACTTATTTTCTAAATTTTCTTCATTAATCTTGTGAAACTATTACTCCAGCAGGTTTCAACAAAGTTTCTATTTTAATATGGAAATCTCAACATCTATTGAGCAAGAATGTACTGCACAGTTTCACATGTTTTCCCATATAATACAGCAGTTAAATAAATACGAGAATAATAAGTACAATAAATTATACGAAAATACAATAAATTATAAGATAATCAAAACTAAACGATAACGTCGGAAAATTTGATACGAAGAACACATGTTGTATTTACATATGATAGCTTCAAGATCAGATACTTTATTGGCTGATCCTTCATCGATATTATTACGTAATCCAAAAGTGCTGGAATTGATTGAATTGCAATATGTTAAGTATTTTATATTTAAAAAAATCAAGGAAGTTTAAAATTTATTGAATATCGTAGGGATTTATTAAGCTTTTTATGTAGCATTTTTATATTAAATTCCCTATGAAGCTTTAATAAAGTTTGTCTGCCTCTAACCCTTTATATTGGTATTTTATTTTGGTACTTTTCAATAGCATATCGCTGTGTCAATTTTATGGGAATTGGTAAATTTGGTATAGTAGTGAAAGTAGAAAACAGTTGCCTTTTAAAACGTAGTCTAATAATTGTACTTTACAAAATATGTATAATGCCAGACAGTGATGTGGAATTTGAAAAAGGCCAAAACAAAAACCATAGCACTGTTTCTGTGAAGATACGGCCAATTTATCCTCACATCATCTGCGGCATAAGTGGAAATTAAAATTTAGCAAAACAAAAACGCAATATTCTAAGACTATGCTCTTTTTATTTAGTTTTTATATCAGTAATATTAATGTTAGTATTTAAATTTTAATTATTACAAATTTATTTCTAGTTTTTTAAGTATTTCTTTTATTTGTGCACTTCATATTTTTTATATATTTATAGATTAAAAATATAAATTAGAAATTAAAAAAATTATAAAAATTAAAAAGAGCATAATCTACAATATTGAGTTAAAGTTATAAATTATAAAGTAAAATAAATAAATAAATACCTTAATAAGAAGCAATAATACATTAACTTCAAAATTAGAGTTAAATATCGAACAGGCAAAAATCAAAACTGACCCTTCGAGTTTCGCAGAGCAAAGATTTCAATCACTCTTTTGCAATTTAGAAAATTATAGAATATAAGAATAAAATTAATTTTTCAAATTCCACATCACTCCGGATTTATATAGTTTAGTAATATAAGTTAATTTATAAGTTAAAAATGCAATAGTTAAAATAACTGACAGGCTATATTGTAAAAAAAAAAAAAAAAAATTAAGGAAGAATTTTCCTGCACACGAGATTGTATTTAGGTTCTCAAGAAGATTCCTTAATATCTTTCATAAAAGATGTTTCGCGGGGGTTGTAACTGTTAATTGGAAGAAATAGGATAGGCAGCATTCATTGATCTGTTCCCAATCAAATAGAATTCGTTTTTATTTCTAAAAGTAAATAAAAGACTGAAAGTTTAAACAATTTCTCGTCGAATAACAATCATGAATTTTTTCGCGATTATTAAATATAAATCAATAATAAAAAATAAAAAAATCATGCTTTCTTATTAGCTACTTCACAATCTCAGTAAGTCATTAGATTGTTACACAAAACTGATCCATTTACTACAAATTGTAAAACATTTGAGAAAATTTATTTTTATCAGAAATTCTGCTCCAAATAATATTTTTTTTTTTTTTTGTAAAAATGTGTGCCAACCAGATGTGATATTTTTCTTAAAACTTCGTGAATTTTTGTTGTCATTTTCAAGATTGGAAATTTGGATTGTAAGAGGCAAACATTACTTAAATGTGGAATCATTGTTAGCTACTTCTTTTTGGAGAAGTTTGAGTTGTCTTCAATTATTTGTATTTGATTGCTATTTTTTGATAGCTTCGTAATGTGAATTTCTGCCTTTGTATTAAGCTGCAGAAAGCATATACATAGAAAACTAATTCATCTCATCATCAGAGATATGGAACCAAATTACCTGAGATTCCTCTTCTTCATCATATTAATGATATATTTAATCACGCTGGATAAATCTGTTATATGATCTACATTTCTAAATATTTAAATATTGGTATAGTATATCAAATTATATCAAATTTCTATTAAAGTTTTGAAAATACATACATGTACATATATATATAGTTGCAGAAGAACATTTATTTACTTTTAGGATCATCAATACCGGTAATTAATTTACTATTGTCATAAAATTTTTTGATTTTCTTTTTTTTTTTAATACTAAATGTAGTATGTAAGTAGATTTTTTGTTGGATTACATCAATATTTATTTCTTCCATCATTTACATATTATTTACATTTTTTTAAGACAATTCTTTAATTTTTGAAATGATTTTAAGACATTATGAAAATGAGTGTTGGCTCTACTGCAATCACTAAACAACACTGCAGGAAAATACAAAATAAGAAAGTGATATTGTGTTGAATAGAAAAATTCATTCTGATTTTTTTTTCTACTGCTATCACTAAAAAAACTTAACAACACCAAACAACACTTCAGGAAAATACAAAAATAAGAAAGATGATATTGTGTTGAATAGAAAAATTCATTCTGATTTTTCCTCATTTGCACAAATTATATCATGTACGAATTAAATAATCAGTTGAAACTAGTAAATTGTCTACAGATGTATTATTGTGTCGTTTATTCATAAATTTCTTTATTATACCTATTGATTTGTATTACATAAATAGTATTCCTCGAAAATTTATTTTAAAGTGGAAAATACTAAAGTGTATTTCCGACATGAAGCTTTATTATTTCAAAGCAAAAAAGCAGAATCAAAAAAAGATTTTTGCAGTAAATGGAGAGAATCTGTAACCGATAGAACATTCCACAAATGCTTTGCGAAAGTTAAAACAATCGATTTTTATTAAAAGATGCTTCGCAGGGCCAAATACTGTCGAAGATGAAGAGACAGATCGAATTATCGGTTCAACCAAAATAATGAAATAGTTCTAAATTTTCTAAACAATCTTTGACTTGAAATTATGAAAATATTTTAATTAAATAATATTAATGCCTTATTTACAGTTAAATTTATAATGCTTTTAAAATATATGTATATGTATTGCTTTTCAAATTTTAAAACATATTTCAGTCAAAGCTACACCAATTGAAGTTCTTATATCGATGACAAAACCAATAAATGGTGAACTGATATTGATGAAACTTGGTGGAAAAATACATTACAATGGTTTCTTTGAGATATCAGCTGAACTTGTGTACAATTTTGGAAATTAATGTAGAATCTTCCCACTGGTACTTCTTTACAAGTGTCAAATCAGGTACGCTTATCGAAAAGATGATCTGGATAATCTTTGTGTTACGGCATTCCATACGTTTTCCAGTTGTACTCTCTACGCAATGAATGAGAATACAGGATAGGTTAAGGCTTTGCAACCATGTCCCACTCATTTTTGTTGGGGCAAAACTTGGAAATGTCATGGGTCGTAGGACGATATTGATATCTTGAAAAGCACCTGACAATGTTTAATAATGTGTGAACAGAAATTATCCAGATAGAAAATCTTAATTAGACTTCATCTTTGTTGGTGAACAGATGAGATTTTTTTTTTTTTTGCGAACACAAAGGACGAGGAAGTAAAAGAATGTTAATATTACTTAATATCTTAATATTAATATCTTTGTTATGATTGCTTAGATCTGTGCTATTATTGAACATTTAGAACTATTGTTATGGATAAAATTTATCCATAAATGGATAACAAATTAGAAACAAATTCATATTTTAATTTATATATCCACTCATGAATAAACAATTGTATAAGTCTAAGCTCTAGTTAATCTGAAATGATGTTCGTCCACTTTAATCTCCATGTCAGCAGCAATCTAAGGATAAAGAGGATTTAATCAACAAAGTTGGAAAAAATGAATAATTTTTTCATTTATTAGAATTGTTTTCGCGATTCTTGGATATGTTTAAAAAGGTATTCTTTTACTACTGGATAAAATTATCTGAAACTGTAATGTTTATTCTATGCATCATATCTTATATTTCATCCAACTTTGAAAATGGAATACTCAGAAAAGAGTATTTGGACCAATTTCTGTCAGATAAGAGAATGACAAGTTTCTAAGAAATCGAATTTAACCTGAATTCCTTTCCATTCGACGCTTTCGATTCTTTCTTCCATTAATCCATTAAGATCCATTAAAATCCATTAAGATTTGAATTTATTTTTATAATTTTTAGTTTAGTTAATTTAATTTCAGATTACTCTTTAAAACAACCTATTTATTTATTTTAATTATATGAATGAAAATAAGATTTACCTGATCAGAAATCATAATGATTTTTGTTAAAATTGTGCTGATATTTTTGTTAATATCATATCATAATATCATAATTAATGTTACCATTTAGATAAGAAGCCATTTTTGAAAATTTAACTCGTATTTTGCTGTTGAAAGTGAAATTTAAAAATCGTGAAAATGCAGGTGACATCATGTGTCTTGTGCAATTTTTTTTTTTTATATTCGAGATTGGGTAACTGTTGGTAGGTGAAAGAGCATCAAGATGCGATTCAGAATAGAAATTGCTTATATTCGTGTTCTTCGGCTGCTTCTTTTTTTTTTTTTGGTTGTTGTTGATGGAAAAGGAAGATGTCCACTCCCCTTTATGATCTTTGAAAAGTAATAAGTTTAACAATGCTAAAGTTACATCCTTAATAATCATGGAATTAAAACAATGAGCAGGAATTTATATAATAATGACAACATTACATCTTATTTAATGTCATATTCAAGCGCATTAAGAATGGATATCTCAGTATTGTAACAAGGGATGGACTTGGATTTAATAATGAGCGATTCATGAAATTTTTGGAGATAATCATCTTTCTCAATGGCATAAACAATTGGACTGTTAATTAATACTTTAAGAAATAGTCCTGAAATAATGAACTATGATGACTTTTTTTTTTATTAAATAAATTTAGGATGTAAGTATTAATTTATCCATAACTACATACTTTTCTTTGATATTTCTCATTTTAATAAAGTACAGTATTAATTATGAAAAGTTGGGTCTAGATAAAACATTGTTTTAATTAAAACTTTGAAAGCTCTTTTTTTTTTACTAAGTCCAAAATACTGTTCGTTTTTGAAAGCCAGACTAGCCACTCGCAGACGATTCTACTCCGCAGAGGGGTGATACGCTGAGATGGGCACTTTCCTAAGATCTGTTTTCTTTAGTAGCACGGGCCACTGAAATAAAAAAAATGTGAAAATGCCCAAAATTCTTTTAGACATTTTCGCTTTTAAGAAAAAAATAACGGAGGAGCATTTTTGCAATAGTATTTATTCTTTCCATAATTCTTTCCCGAAAAGCGCAAATAGAACGCAGCTACTAGTAAACTAACACTGATAAAAAGTAAACATCCCCTTTATTTCTCCTCACCCCTATTTTGATGAAATTGACGTGAGACCTGACGCATGCGCAAAAGCGCCGAAGGTTCTCGTAAACAAAAACGAACAGTACAGTAATAGAAACACAAACAAATAAGCATGCAGTATTATTTGCAGAAAAAAAATCATAATACTGAAATGTGTCATAATAATAAATGAATACAGCTTAAGTTAAATCAATCTTTAGATATTTCAGTTTTCTTAAACATTGAAAATTTCAAGTAACATCAGCAGTAATAATTACAAACAGTATTCGTAATAAAATATCGGTCTGAAGTTACGATACAAGTCTGTTATTTTCAAACGACTAATTTGGCAGTGTGTACATTTTTGAAGGTTCTAAACGCATATTTAAAAAATGATTTCTAATTAGAAAATCTTTTTTTTACTTTTATGTGAATAATTTCTTAGGTTACATCAGCTTACAGTTTCAGATCAGAAAGTTAATTAGCCTAGAGTTCCAAATATCTACCATAGTTTTGATTTTCGGGTATTTCCTCCCATTTCTTGATGGTGTAACTGAGTTTTCTTAAATCTATGTTGCTAAGACAAGTGTACAGAAATATGCTAAGATCACAATAACTCAGTCGTAAAATATGAAATAATGATGTAATCATTACAATGTAGCTATGAAAGACTGTCTCACAAAAATAGCTCCACGATCCGTTAATTTGCGACATATCTGGGATTGTCTTCATAGAAACATGCTGAACTGTTTAGCACAATAAAGTTGAGGCGAATACAATACATAAAATGAAGATGAAGTATTACAATCCATTCGTTTCGGGAAATGTAAACTATTGATATTTAATAGTGAAAATAGACCATATACACAAGGAAACCAACAAAAAAACATTTAAATAACATGTTTCGGGATTATATAATCTCCCATCATCAGATTACAACATAAAATAAAACTTCGGAACTTACCCGTCCCGAGTAAAATATTTGACATCAAAAGAACAAAAGAATTTGGAATGTAATAAGTTTAACAATGCTAATGTTACATCCTTAATAATCATGGAATTAAAACAATGAGCAGGAATTTATATAATAATGACAACATTACATCTTATTTAATGTCATATTCAAGCGCATTAAGAATGGATACCTCAGTATTGTAACAAGGGATGGACTTGGATTTAATAATGAGCGATTCATGAAATTTTCGGAGATAATCATATTTCTCAATGGCATAAACAATTGGACTGTTAGTTAATACTTTGTGTCATGTTGCCTTATGATGGATATTAGTAAGATATTGCTTGTTATTATTCTCGATGGCTCTTCTATGCTCATTCATACGGAGACTAACCCTTCTTTTAGTCTCGCCAATATATCTGCCTGTTTTAACGCCTCCCTCATATTCTATTCCATAAACCGCCGCCATCTTGTCTTTATTATTAATAGATATTTTATGCGAACGTAATATACTACCAAGTGTGTTTTTTGCTTTGTGTGCCAATTTTATGTTAACATTCCCTAATAATGGAGTTAATTTAGTAGTTAAATTTTCATCAAATGGAATGGAAACATATCTTGTAATAAAAACATGCAGATATATTGGCGAGACTAAAAGAAGGGTTAGTCTCCGTATGAATGAGCATAGAAGAGCCATCGAAAGTAATAACAAGCAATATCTTACTAATATCCATCATAAGGCAACTGGACACAAAGTATTAATTAACAGTCCAATTGTTTATGTCATTGAGAAAGATGATTATCTCCAAAAATTTCATGAATCGCTCATTATTAAATCCAAGTCCATCCCTTGTTACAATACTGAGGTATCCATTCTTAATGCGCTTGAATATGACATTAAATAAGATGTTAAACTTATTACTTTTCAAATTCTTTTGTTCTTTTGATGTCAAATATTTTACTCGGGACGGGTAAGTTCCGAAGTTTTATTTTATGTTGTAATCTGATGATGGGAGATTATTTAATCCCGAAACATGTTATTTAAATGTTTTTTTTGTTGGTTTCCTTGTGTATATGGTCTATTTTCACTATTATTATATGGAAATACACATCATGAATAATTTATTGATATGTAATTTATCAAATATGTTAAAAATTTATTTAATATCGAAATATAAAACTAGAGAGCAATGACAATTGGAACTTACACTGTTAAAAGGAATAATAATTAATTTAAAGTACATTCTTTTATTGGGTTTAGAGAATTAGGTTTAGGCGCAGACAGAGGATTAAGAAACTTAGCCTAAAACAAGGATACAAAAAACCGGTTTCATATACACTATGTTATATACGTAGAACCGTACATGTTTCATGTTTTAAAATAATGATTTAAAAAAATCTAAAATAAAATCAAGGGTAAATCTGGCTGATGAATCATACCAAGGACGAAAAGCTGTCCCAGATTCCCGTCAATGATAAGCTAACCTATGTGCAAGTTTTTTATTTCCATCTTTATAGTTATTATCATTTAATCACTTGAATATTCTACATAATTCATATTTATTAATTAAGAATATATTTCTTTGAAATAAACTTTTAGCCCATTTAATAAAAACTAACTAAATATTTATAATTGTTCCATAACTTATTGTTGTAAATAGGCTTGAGAAAGAGGGATCGCATAATCGCCTCGAAAATTTGCTTTTTAATAATAAATGTAAAATATTACGTTTAATTGTGAGATGTTGAAGATCTTTTATAATTAAATATTTGTTAAAGAATAAAGATGTTTGTAATTAAAAGTTATCTGTTCTCTTTAAAGTTAGAATCCCAAAAAAGCAATTACCGGATTTCTAGGGTTTCATCTAGAAAAACCAAAATTACTGTCTCCAATCTATGACAATCCTTTTAATATCGTTAATCTTTATTATCTTTAGAATCTTTAATTTCCTTATTATATTGATAGATTATTATTTTCATTTAGATATAATTTCATCCCAGCAGAATTATTAATATAAAATAAAGATCGACTTAATTCCCTGTAACAAATACATTACTTTAATAGTTAAAATAGTAATGGAATGTTGATTAATCAATTATTTTAGTTTTATTTCTGTTGCATATCTTTATGATTTATTAACTTGATTTTTTTATAAAGCTTTATTTATCACTGTTTTGATTCTTTTAATTGTTGTTTTTTTTTTTTGTTTTTTTTAAATCCCTTTTATTTTTTTAATTTTAATTTATAATTACTAATTACAGATATGCTTAGGAAAACATTTTTCAATTCTTTTTTTTTTTTTTAATTCTCAGTTATTATCTATTTCAAGTTTCCATAGACTAGTGTTAGTTTGTTTAATAAATAATTAAAAATATTATTCGATTTATAAAAGCTCAAAGATTAAATTGGATGGGTCATATCGAAAAAATTCCTGATGAAAGAAATGTCAAAATTTTTTTTAAATGGAAACCCGTTGCTACGAGACCTTCTGGAAGACCTAAATTAAGATGGATAGATGATGTAACGAATGATATTAGAACGATGAAGATAGTAAATTGGAGAAAGTGTGCACAGGATAGACGACAATGGAAGTCTATTGTTGAGCAGGCCAAGACTCATAAAGAGTTGTAGCGCCATTTAAGAAGAAGGAGAGTGTTAGTTTGTTAGAAGGGTATTATTGTCTACTTTCTTTCTAGTATCTCACCGTAATAATGCATTTTAATCTTTACTATTCAATTTTATCGTGATCTAACTTTAAGATGTTTGTTTAGCAACCTACAATGGACCGAAGAAATATGAGATGAACTAAATATCAATAGTATTTGTATTGTACGAATCATGTAATAGTTTTAAGTTCAAAATATCAGTTATATTTTTAAAACTAACAGTTTTGTTCTCATAAATATTAATTTTTCTTATTTATCTTTTCTTGGCTAAATAAAAAAAAAGGAAGTAAGTTCCTAGATAACTCAAGATTCTAATTTTCATAATTTTTATATTTTTTTAAACTCTAATTCGTTATTTATTAAGAAGAGAATAAGTATAAAGTTAGAATAATCAGTTAATAGTGGTTTTACGTAAAGTTGAAAGTGAATTAAAAGTGGCAATAAAAATAAGAGTTCAATTCCAATGTTTTTATCTCAGCAAAATCCCTAAATCTAAAAGTTTTACGTTCGAGGTTTTACATTGGTATTTAAATAGTAATTGTATTCTATTTATATTTAAATAATAACGCTTTATTTTATTCATCCATTTAATTTTTGTTTGATGAATTTGATTATTTTTCAATCTTATTACTTACTTTAATTATTATTACCAGTTGCGACCCGTGAAATATTTACGGAAGTAAAACAAATTCAACATTTTTGAAAAACACAAGATTGAAAAATATGTTCTAAGCTAATTTTTTTAGAAGCCATGACTTCCACAACAGCCCATATTTAATTTGAATATCGGCTTATTTGATAAAATAATATAATATTGTTAAAATAAAAAAAAATAAAAAATTGATTTACCACTTTCATAGTAGCCAGCGCTGCGGTTTCTCATTATGAAACACAATGGCAACCTTCTGCCCTAAAAGAATAGATTCGTTGAAATTGAAGCAATATTAACGGAAGTAAAACAAAGGCCCCATTTTTGAAATATCCTGAAATTTTTAAAAAACATAAGATTGAAAAAGATGTTCTAAGCTCATTTTTTAAAAGCCATGACTTCCGCAATAGCCCATATATCATTTGAGTGACTAAGCCAATTTTTGTTAAAATAAAAGAAAATAAAAAATTGATTTACCAGTTTCAACAATAACATTAACAATAACGAATGTCCAACAGCCAATACCAATAATCCTGTCTGGGCAACAATGAGGGCACGTGCATCGTCATTATTCCCTGTTTCGTTGATTATTGAGAGAGCGGCGACACAGCCGAAATTATGTAAAAACCGAGATTTTACAAACTCTCTTGATAAATTTTGATGCATGAACTTCATGCATTTCAGTGTAAACTTCATTTATGTGGGAAAGAAAATCTCAATACGCTGATAGTAATTATGTAATCGCGATTCGTCGTGATGAAGCGGAGAAAATAGTAGAGACGCCATCTTTAAACATGGGCATGACGTCATGCCTGACGTGTTCCAACGCTGCACTGTGATGGGTTATTTCAAATTACAAATTTACAAATTTACAAAGATCGTACAACTTTTGCCTATTATTAGGATGATTATTTTTAATTTTAACATCTTTAAACTTTTAGTTTAAAGTAACTAGTGTTAAAATAAAATATTAGTGTATTTTATTTTATTTCAGTAACTAGTGTTACGATAAAAAATAGACGATAAACAAACTTAAATGTACTAATAACTTTTAAATCATTGTATCATTTATAAATTCTCATTAAACAATCTATGTCGTGTCAATTACTTAATATTCACCTTATCAATGAAATTAAATAACATATTTGCTCTATATATAGGGATGAAAGAAATAACGAACATAATCATAAATAAAAATACAAACTACATGTAAAAACTGTAAATGAATGACTACATATAGAAGACTAGAACGGAAAGGTAAAGAATAGAAGAGTGTTGAAAATTGAAACTGCAGCAAATATAAGATAAGAATAATTGGAAGAAACAACTATAAAAGATCAGAAGAATTTTACCACAACGAACCTGTTCTCAATGCTTTAAAAGGAAGAAACTTTAGGATATGATTAAATTATTCAACCTACTGACCTAAGAAAGTTTAAACGATTCAAAATTTAGCAGTAAGGTTAAATGATAGCTATGGAAATGTTTTGTAATATTCCAATCATTGTGGTTGTAACTGTCTCGCAAAACATGACTTTTTTTAAATATTTTTTCAATGGAAAGAAAGTCCTTAAGACTTCCGATGTATAGAAAACATGTTTTCGAATCAGGAAATGAATTAGAATACTGGGCAAAACTAATCAAAGGAAACCAGGCATAACAGAAAATGACATGTTGCAAATGGAAAAATTGAGGAAAATGTTGAAGTGGGAAGAAAAGCAGGTCTTTTTGTCAGCACCATCTGTTTTGCATTCACATCATGAATCATTTGTATTTGTAAAAAAAAAAAAGAAGATACATTTATAATAAAATAACAAATAGTGTCAACATTATCAATGTGAAGCAATGTATTGATTTATAAGAATCGTATTTATAAGAATTTCTATCCAACGTACTTCTGTATTGTATAAATTACATTTTAGTTCATTTCATTTTCGTTTATATAATCAATTAATTATTTTGTCATTTCCACAAATAATTTTCATTTCATACATCATTAATATATTTGTAATGAAACCAAATTAAATCATTAAAAATATAAAGATGATGCAATGTTTTTTTATTTTTTATCTGAAATATAAAAATAGTTCGTAAGTATTGAATTTTATTTAGTAACATTTAAATTATATTAAATGCAGAATGACTAGAATATTACAAAGTGAAATAAGTAATTTATATTCTAATAAAAATTTGAATAAATCACATTCTTTGATGATCTGAGATGTGTTTTAAGATTTTTTTTATGAAACTATGGTAGGCTTTTAGAAGAATTACACCGAATTTAAGAAAATGGGGTAATTTCTTTTACATATTACTTCTATAATTGAAAGGAAGACTAGAGAGGGTATTTAAAAAACAAGAAAAAGGTTTTTCCCCATCGCATTTTATTTTCAAAAGAAAGCTTCAATACAATGTGAAAAAAATATTAAGAATAACAGCAAGTTTGCTGTAACAGATAAAAGCTAATTTCATGATAAGCGTTCTTTCCTTCTTCTTAAGATGATGATGGAGAAAAAGAGAATAGCCTAGCATACTAGTATAGCAAAGATCGAATAAAAGTCTTATTAAGATAAGGTTTCGTCGATCTGCTATTCTTCATCGCTGTTCTACTCTTCGTCGATCTGTCCTTTATAAATTCATTACTGCAACTGCACCGTTAATAGAGAGGAGTGGGAAGGGAGGATTACGAATCGACTGGGGAAGAACTGGGCCTCTGAACTAAGTAAGAAAGGCTTTCGAAGATATTGAAGTTCGATCAGTCGGCACTAAAATAATGAAAGTTCCAAAGGCTTCACCCTTGCGGTTACTCCGATTGTGTGAGTGAGGAATGGGACAACTGCTAACAACATAAGATTGAAATAAAAGCTATATTTATATGTATTATGATAATACTATGATAGATTATGATATACTTTATTATGATAATAGATAAGATGGCTGATAAAGGCAAGTTGTAAATTGTAAATTTATTTATGAAGATATTCTCTTGTCATGCTTTATAGTTTATTTAAAACTAGCAGCAAAGTCTGTCGGACGACAGGCATAAAAAAATCTGAAAAATCATTTTATTATCAAATATCAACTATAAAGTAAATATCTCCTTACAAACTACATTTTTTTGTAAAAACAGCATCAGATCCTTATCAGATGTCCTTGATCTATTCGGTCAAGAATTTTTAATTTTGACGTCGCAAGCATGACGTGCTCGAGAAATAGCAACATATAACTGTCCATGACTAAAAACAGGTTCTGATAAATAAATACCAACTATATCTAAAGTTTGTCCTTGTAAATAAATTTTACTAAAAGTAAGAATGGAATAATTATTATTTTTGACTCATAACGCCGAAAGGCATTCAAAACTCGCCTTTATAATCTAAATACTGCGCTAACTTGTGAACAAAGCTTCTACGGCAAAAATGGTTTTGAGTTTCAAAATCAGCGTAACAAACTGAGTAAGTATGCCAAATTTCATTAAAATGGGTGCAGTGGTAATAAAAATATTTGGTTTTGAACGTATGTTTTGTTAGAATTTCAGTTGTCTAGGTCAGTTCCCAAGGATAAAATTTGATGGAAACAACATGGAATGACAAAATGAACTAATATTTTCATCCAATTTGAGTACCCTTGATTCAATGGTACCATTGAGAACCTTGGATCTATCTTAATAGCTTAATTATATCGAGTTACAGACAGACAGACATACGAACTTAGCCAATTATATAAGTTGATTGATGATATTTCACTGCAATTCAAAAGAAATTTAGATTAAGGCTTAGAAAGAAGGAGAACCTATCAATGGGATATGCACCCAGTAGCTTAAATAGCTGATCTTTCTAATAGGAGTGATGAATGCTTTTTTAATATTTATTTCTCTTAGTACTAGTAGGAGTTGCTTTTTTTAACTTTATTAGAACGGGTAGCTCTAGGGTATATTCAAATTCGTAAGAGACCAAATGTATTGGGGGATTAACAGCCTTTTTCAGATGCTATTAAATTATTTACTAAAGAAATTATCAACCCAAATCAATGAAGTAATGCTAATTATTAAGTTGAAATTCCTATTGCTCTTTTTTGCAATAGGGAATTTCTAATTATTGTTTTCTAATAATAATATTAATAATAATAGTTTAAGTTTATACTTATGCTTTTTTTTTGTAAGCTTCTATCTATATAACTGTTAATTGTTCACAAAATAACTGAAATTGCAAAAGAGAACAACTTTTTAATTTAAAAATCAAGAAAAATCAAAATTTTTATTTTTTATTTTTTTATACTAAAAAATAGCCTGTAAGTATTTTTTTGCTGATATAAACTTAATATATTTGTCTTATTTATAGTCTTTGTATAAATAAGAAAACTTATGAATAACTTTAACTTTCTAATAATAAAAGAAACATAATTTTTTTGCAAAAAACTGAGTCATTTATAAATCAACTGTAACGAAAGAAATACTACAACGAAAGATTGATTGGTACCAATTGCTACTCAGTTATTTTTTTTTATTTTGAGCTAATTTAGTTATTCTACAGAACATTATTAATCCTTTTAATTCCTTTTTTCTTTTCTTTTTTTATTGGATTTTTTGTGAAATGGTTGACGTGCTTTCTAAATGAATAAACAACATGATTAGGTTGTTAGTCCCCAGGATAAATCGGCAAGAACTGGCTTATTCCTTTAATTAAGAGTCCTTTAATAAGGGAACGGATTCGTTTGTTCTCTCGGATAGTAGATACTAATCTTCTTCATCTCCTCATCAACCGGGATTTTCTGTTCCTTCCTCGATTCATCTCTCTTTGATTAGGCTGCATATTAGCACTGTTTAGCCCTATCGCCTTCTTCTGTTTCAGTCAGAAGTCTGGCTTATTAATTGATCATAATGATGTCATATGTGTTTGAATCTGAATTCTTCTATTCCAATCTGCTGTTTAGTTTTCAAATTAAATACTTAATTAAACTTAATTAGGACTTAATTAGAACTTAATTTAGCATGGATTAGAAAAAAGAACCTATCTATATTTCATAGCTAACTACAGTTTCAGGAACAATTTCACCTTAATTGTTTAATCTGATGCATAATTTGCGTAAAATAGAGTAAACTGACTTAATTTACTGTGGAGATTAACTTAATTTGAAACATGTTTCAAGAGTACGTTCGTTACAACAGTGTTTATGTAGTTCATTCTTTTCACATCCATGATAATGATTATATATCTACTATCAGAATAATGTATTAGTTTAAGAATTTAACAAAACACTAACAGTTTTCTTCTTGTTAAATCAATTGTTTTCGCTAAATATCTTTATACATATGTTCAGTAGATTTAATTATAACAGAAAACACTCATGGACCTAAAATCTATTTGAAAAATCTCATCTATCGAGTCTTTGTAGATTCCCAGAATGCATTTATCTAAAAAAATACGCAATAACTTTAACAAGAGTTTGCATAATTATTCAGATGGGTTTTATTTATATTCAAAGCTACTGAATTGCTTTATTTTTTTAATACTTAATAGCTCGTGAGTACTATTTTCTTTTAGATAAAATATGAAGTGTGTATTTCAGTGCAGACAGTGTATGATTTAAAAACAAAGTCGACGAGAAAAGGTGGTGTTAGAAAAAATTTTCATCAAATATTTCGCAAATCCCTAAAGCCGTCCTGACCCGTGTCATTAATCTTTACACGGATTAATAACATTAAAACATTATGAAACAAAATCATTAAAAGAGGAGATGGTTCAATCAACGTTTTGGTGACCTTTTTGGTGTACAGGGTTACTCATAATTCCTTGACATACTTCAGAGGTTCGCAGCTCGATTGCGAAAAAAGTAATGTTTGCCCCCGAGATATCAAATGAAAGACAAACTCGCGAATTTTTTTTTTCCAGCAGAGAGTTGCAGCCTAGTTCTATCGGCTACCGTTAGGGCACAAGTGCAACCAAACTGGGACTTAGTTTCGCAACATGAAAAGGCGTTTTGCATCTTAAGCCTTGGCATTTATGGTATTTGGTTTCACGGAACTACTAAAAACTGGATTCTTCGCATTTTCTCGTTTCTGAGCACCACGTGACCAGTCAGGGCAGAAGTCGGTAGCGCTGTCCGTGTTTTGACAAGTCGGTATACCGAACACAGTCGTTTTCAACATGGCAGCCAATGTGTCCACCACGCCTCAACGAAAAGAACATACAGAATGGAGTGAAGCAGAAATTGTAATTTTACTAGAAATGTAGCGAGAAAATATTGATGATCTGTGAATGATAAAATCGTCGAATATATGAAAAAATAACGATAGAATTGAATGAATCATACAAAATACATAAAACCTGCGAGGAAATCAAGAACAAAATTTCTGTATTTTCCTATCGAGCATATGGAGCTGCGACATCATAAACATAAACATAAAAACAAACGTTTGTTTTTGACCTTGCTGCGAAGCAATCACTTTGCTGGTTGGCGCCATGTTTGTTTAGCACAATCCCAGGATGCATTGCAAAAAAACAAGTTGTTCTTCTCTCCCGTGAAATCACTCAAGATACGACAATTCGTTTAGGAATAGATCACAGGAGTGAACTAGTTTATATATCGACTTCTTCTCCCATAAAACCAGGGCATTAGAATGCGCGAAAACGAGTTTAGTGGTAACTGTGGTAACTGTAGAAGTAAGTTCAGAAAAGGGAAACCGGTGGTCAACAGCTTTTAGAGCTGATATGTGAGATTCCAAGGTGAAGGCTATATGTGCACAGAAAAATACACGAGACCTGGTTTCTTCTGACTGCTTTCTTTAAGGGGGGGGGTATGTGAAGGACAGAGTATTCGTTCCCCCACTTCTTGCTGACCTCACTAAACTGTGACATTGTATCACCAATGCAATTGCAACCATCGACAGTGATATGCTGCACTGTGTATGGTTAAAAATAGATTACCGCCTGCATGTTTACAGCGTCCCACAAAGTGGACACTCAGAACATTTCTGAAAAAAAAAAAAAAACTGGGTGAGTTTTTGTTTCATTTGATATCTCGGGGTAAACATCCTTTTTTAGCCGCCGAGCTGCGTGCCTATGAAATGTATCAAGGAATATGAATAACCCAGTATAATTGATTCTATTTTAGAATTGCTTTAAATGTGGGCTATATATCCTAAAATTCTTCTTCTATTGTTTTAGTTGATAGAAAATTATTTTTTTCCTTTTAGAATCTACAGTAAATCTATAGTATGGTGAAATTTAAATCAGGATCTTTTGTAAAAATCTACAAGATCTGAAAGGTATTGTCATGTTATGATTCGAAAAAGCAATACAATATCCATCTTTCTTTTTATTTTCACCATAACGATGTTCTATTTTTACGAAAGGCAATGAAGGGAAATTCTCATGCTGGTGATAACATGATAACATTATACGGCAACGATTAAAACATTAATTCCCTAAGAGAAATTATGGTTTCCGATCGATTATGATTTCATTATACTCTTGTATACTGAAACCAGTTGTGGATAATCACTTGTACGCTGTCGTTTGAAGTGAAATTCTTGACTTTTATGAGCTTCAAGCACTTATTCTCAATTAATAATAACTTCATCAGAGCCGCAAAGCAATGATTGTTTAAATGTGCTACAGGAAGATTATGAGTACACTGTGGTCAACGATAGAGACTTTCAGAGGAAAATTATCTAAGAAATAGCAACGTAAATGATACACAAAGCAAGGAAATAACAAAACTGATACGTAAGGTCTATTTAGATAAGCATCTCAAAATGAGCTGTCCGGCTTTCATTTTACAATCTTTCGTATTGAAGCATCTGTAAGATCATTCTATTCTACCATAATTCTACTCTTGACAATATGCATCTGAAGATACCCTATTTTATTATTTTGCTTTTTTGTTTTTAATGTTAGCTCTTCATTTCCTTAATATTACTTAAATTGTCCGTATTAATTTTCATCTGTATTTAAATCTCTTCAAATAGATGTATCATTCAATATTAACAATTGGGTGTTTAAATATCATTATCATATTAAAAGAAAAGCTCTAGTATGCAGTTATTCGAAAAGAAAGGATGATAGGCAAAACAAATGACACAGAAAGGACGAAAGAAAACTGCAAATAAGTTTTGAAGTGAAAAAGAGGGAAAATCTATTTACTACGTATCACTGCAGCTTAAAGTACAACGGATGACTGAATTACAGAGTTACCTACATACAAAGTAGTTAATTTATTGGTGTCACTGATACATGTACTATGAACCACGAACATTGTGCGATAAACACAACTGTTGTTGCTATTGATAGCCGTATTGTATAAAAATCCTTATATTCTGCGTGATATGTTGCTCCAGCTCTTTCTTTTGCCATCCAATTGTCGAAGGTGATGACCAATTGAGGGGCTTAGTATAAAAATGGCGCATATCCCAACCAATGAGCAGTTTTAATTTTATTGTAGCACTGTTTACTATTGCCATATGTGCATCTAATGCTGAAGTAATAACGTGGTTGAGATATGCTGAAGACCTCATTTAGTTCAACAAAAAAGTCATCTGAGCGAACTTTCCTCAGATGAACTTTCCCAGAAATAAAAACATAAAATGCCATTTTTCTCAAAACGAACTTTGGTTGGAATACGCCGTTTTTACACTAAGCCCCTCAATTACAGTAAAGGAATGAAACTAGTCAGTTGCAAAGCCTTGTATATTCTCTAATCCTTGGTGACCTTTGGTTTCACTTCAGCTAACAAAAAATAAGTTATAAAATTATAACCAATATAATTAAAAAAAGTGTACACAATTAAAAAAAGGGTATTTTACAAAATTTCACAGCAACGTCAATATCCACATTATTTTTTTCCAACCATTGTTTGAGTTGAACCCAATTATTAGAATTTCGATTGATACAACTAAAGGAATAGTAGAAAAAAAAAACCTATTTCCTTTACTACTTCTTACATTATTTACTTTTTTTCATATTTGACACTAGATATAATTTCAGTTGTATCTTTATATTAAATATGATTTTCAAAAAAAAAATGTAGGTTGTAAGTATTACAAGATTTCACAATTTCTGAATTTCTTAGAACATGGATTTAATATTAAAAAAACAGCATCTAACCCTATTTAATAATTGTAATGTTGATCGTTTTTGATCAAGACAATTCGGGTCTTCTTGTTTTCTTCAGCTTAGTAGACCATATTTTTTATAAAAAAATATCTTAAAATTCTTATAATATCAAAAATTTATATATGCAGCTAAACGAATATTAAATAAAGCGTACATGTTGAAGCATATACTAAAAATTTCGATTTGATGATGAGCCAGTATTTTTTTTTGAGGAATGAAGACTAAATTTTAATGAAACTAAACTTTCGGTTGAATAGAAAATAATTGAAGATCTGTTCTAAAGTGGTACGAATTCAGTCTGGTACGAACTTCATGAAAATGTAAGGCAATCCCAGAGTTGGTCTAGGCCTACTTAATAACATGGATTGATCCTAGTGACAAATCTTTGGACTGTCTAGAAATGAGGTTGCAGCTTCTACAGTAGATTCGATGTTTGTAGAAATTTCAAAGTAGTTTACAGAAGACAGTCATAGGTGATGAAGCCTTTACATTGTGTTAGATTTTGGTGAATGTGGATAATAGAGAAATTCTACCTTAGATCTATTGTAGTAAACCAACTGAAAGAAGGACAGACGGAAGGAATGATGGAGAAAGAATGCTGGAATTAGTACAGAAATAGGAGAATCTTGAGAAAATCTGCCCAAAATCGGATCGTCCAGAGCAATCCTTTTCTATTCCATTAGATGTTAAAATAGTTCTACTGAGAGTTTATTTCCATTTTTACAAATCACAATGGGCATCCAAACAATGTAATAATAAGCGATCACTCGATACATTTATTAGTCTTTTATTTATTGGCAAATAAAAAAAAAAAAAACTTTTGTTTTAATTTGCTTCCAGTCAGTGAAACTGGCCTCAGATCTCAGAAAAACTGAAATTTTGATGGAAAGTTAAAAAAATCATCAAAGATTTTCGAAAATGTGCTAGACATCCGAAAAATACTTAATGGATTATTTATTATATTCATTTCATACATAAATTTAAAAAAAAATTTGAATCTGAAACTTAATTACATATTATTTATTACATCAATAACGAGAAATCCTTAATCTGAGCCTGAACTTTATTATCAGTATGTGAGTATTAGGATTTATCTTAAAATAAAACTAATCTCTCAATTTCTTTGCATTCTTCTTTAAAGTTTATATTTATTTATTTTAGACTTACAAACCATTTAAAGAAAACATTTTTAAAAAATACTTTGTACAATACCATTATCCACTTTAATATCAAGGAATACTATTAGTAACATTTTGTGCTTGACCGAATAAAAAAAATTCGCTTTCATTAAAAATTACAAAATACTCAACTATATATTTGTCAAAAAATTAATATGAGCATTAAAATACTTTTGCTAATAAAGAAGTGTTCTTTTTTTAATACAATTTTGTATTATTATTTTTGTAAATATTTTAAAGAAATGTTATAAAAATGTAAAAAACTAGTTATTAAAAACTATTATAATTACAGTTAAATATTCAAGTAATTTTCAAAATTATTATAAATTTAAATACATTTCATTTCTTTTGCCCTTTACCATAAATTATTCCTCTGAATTATTAAAACAAAGGCAATAAGAAAATAAAAATTAAACTTTAGTCTACCTACTTATTTACGTTGACCTTTTTAATTAAGTTTTTTGATTAACTTTCTTCATTTATAATAGGATGTAAGTAAGATAGTATTTGAAAAGAAAACAAAAACAATATATGAATTGTAGAAAATTCTCCATATCTACACGTTAACTTTCAGAAATCCTTTATTCGTGATATTTCGCAAATTTTATTCAAATCTGCTTCTTCGGACGTTTAAAAAACTCCTTCTCTAATACACAGAATACATAACAATAATACGGCTTACAAAGGTATAGTACATGTAGAAAGCCAAGTGTAATACATCCAAAATGTTACAATATTATTGAGATACAATAAGATTGATGGGAACAAAAACAATGGGAAAGACTACCTCATTATTATTCATTATTGTTGATAAAATTTTTCCAAAATATTACAACCTGATTAAAATACAATAACTTCTTTACTAATATTTTTCATAAATTTTTTCAAAATGTTACAACTGATTAAAATACAATAACTTCTTTACTAATAATTTTTGTTTTACAGGAATTTATCAGTGTTTCTAATGCTTTTTTTAAATTTGTGTAATGTGCAACTGTTAACCTTTAGAAATTTGTCTTTATTTATGCAGGGGAAGGTGTTGATGATACATGATTCTATTCTGAACCTATAACCATAGTCAGCATTCTATTCAAAATTGACGAAGAAAAAGATAGGTTCAGAATAGAATCATGTATCATCAACACCTTCCCCTGCATAAATAAAGACAAATTTCTAAAGGTTAACAGTTGCACATTACACAAATTTAAAAAAAGCATTAGAAACACTGATAAATTCCTGTAAAACAAAAATTATTAGTAAAGAAGTTATTGTATTTTAATCAGTTGTAACATTTTGAAAAAATTTATCAAAAATATTAGTAAAGAAGTTATTGTATTTTAATCAGGTTGTAATATTTTGGAAAAATTTTATCAACAATAATGAATAATAATGAGGTAGTCTTTCCCATTGTTTTTGTTCCCATCAATCTTATTGTATCTCAATAATATTGTAACATTTTGGATGTATTACACTTGGCTTTCTACATGTACTATACCTTTGTAAGCCGTATTATTGTTATGTATTCTGTGTATTAGAGAAGGAGTTTTTTAAACGTCCGAAGAAGCAGATTTGAATAAAATTTGCGAAATATCACGAATAAAGGATTTCTGAAAGTTAACATGTAGATATGGAGAATTTTCTATAATACTAGGTGAAATTCCAGTTCTTAAATATATGAATTGGTTGAAATTCACTATTTTCTAAACGAATTATTTTTCGTTTAAGAAAATTAGAAAAAAAATTAAATTACTATTTATTGGCGAAAAAAAATGATTTTTTTTAAATAGTTTTTAAATTTTATCAATTTAACCTTTGTATTTTATGTATTTATTAAAAACATTTCACTTTATATGATACCATCGAACAATCAATCAGCATTTTGCATTTAAATTAGATTATAATTGAATATTAAAGTGCCGCAAGAATGAATCTACTTTAACGCTATATGATAAAATAGTACTACCACTGACATCGGTATCATTAGTTTCTTTTAGAAGTGATGAAGGGAAAATTAAAAATAAAATAAATTTGTTGAAATATTCAACAATTTTTAAATTTATCATGAACATAGCAACATACATAATTAAAAAATTGAGACAAAGTTAAAAAGATTATCAGTTTCACTGGCAATGCGCAGCTTCTTCAGATTTTTGATGTCTTTTCAGAATTGAAAAGAAAAACTTGAAAAAAAGGTTTTCTGAAACTACTTAAAGTGCATAGATTAAGGAACGTTGAGAAGTTAAAAAGTGCAGCTAAGCGCTAACGTTTCATAAGAAAATCTTTATATAAAATATAAGTTATAACAGTTTAGTTTTTTTTTTTTTTTCATTTAAATTGTTTCTAAATGTAAGGTACTGAGAATTTTGAAATCTGTTTAAACATAATATGCATTCAAGTTTTTAAATAATTACACCTAATAGGACTGGAGAACATTAAAAAAAAAGACACCTAATAAAATATCCAATTGAAAAGAATAATCATTACAACAACTTATTAGTACCTTTTGTCAATATAATAGTTTCTTTAGCTGGTTCAAAAATACTAGCTAAAACAGAGAAAACATTCCTGAAGAGCATTAATAGAAGAACCTCAGAATAAATATGGAGTAAATACAAATTGGTTGCCGAATCATTGCACGACTTTAGTTTAACATTTATTAACTACTTATAGAAAAGCATTTTTTTTTAAAAATCAGATTATTTGAAATAGATGTATAAATAAATAAATAAATAAATAAAAAAAAGTAAATTTTCAAATATCTAACAGCAAGGCAACAGAGAGATACCGGACACAGGCTCATGACAAACAAGCCAATTGTTTATGGCCAACAAAAGAACGAATACTTGCATAAATTCTTCGAGTCAGTCATTATTAAAACCACCAATTGTTATAATAATGAACTATCTATCAGAGGGGTATTAGATTATAACTTGCGTTAATGTTAATTATTATATAAATGATTGTTAATTACTTATGATGTTCTGTATTGTAAGGCTGTTATAAGCCTATGTTTTTCCGTTTTATGTTTATTTACAGTCTGACGATGAATTTTCGAAACATGTCACTGTTATTATGTCTTGATTTATAAATTACATCTTTCTTATTTGTGTGGATGGTCTTATATAATTAATTATATTATTACACACACTATGAATAAATAAAAAAAAGTTTCAATTTTTTTTTCATTTATTTATATATCTATTTCAAATAACCTGATTTTTAAAAAAATTAGGGGAAGTGGTGGTAATATGGACCACTTTTTTATTTTTGACAAAATCTTGAATTGCAAGTGGCTCTAATGTATGAAAATCGTCAGTAGCATTAGTATAAATATCGTGTGAGATAAATATCACACATTTTTAAATAAATATTTAAAACTCTTGAATAGGTACAATTATTTAGAGCATTCTACAAAAAAATGAATTGTTGAACTGGGGTTGTAATATGAAACAGATGTTAAAATGCAACAATACTTCTTTATTATTGCTATTATAGTAAAAAAATCATTTATTATTGATACTTTAATGCATTGTTTTGCTTCACATCAATAGAAAATATAGAAACTACAGAGAAAAAGTAAAAATTAATGCTGAACACTTTATAATTGAAAGAAAACGCTCAATTAAAAATTGCAAGTCTTTCATGAGCAAAAATCTGCTGATTTGGTGTTTTCTTGCATTTACCATATCTTCTTGACGCCATTTCTGCCTTAGTCCCTTCTTTTCAGGTCCTAATTTGCTTCTTGGCATCGTGATGTTGTATTATGGAACACCTGTTTCATATTACCACCAGTCGCCATATGGAAATTGACTGATCCATTCTCAGTAATAAAATATTAATTCTTAAGTACTGAATACATCATTTTGTAGTTCAGTTAATTAATAATGATATACAATATAAGCAAAACCTCATTCGTATTAATAACAGTACCAGAAATTGTGTTGAATCTTACCTTGTAAAAATTTTCAGGCTTACGAAAACACACTACTTCTTCTCATAACCATACACAACGAAATACTGAAGTTACCTACCTCTAGGTGGCTAAAAGGAAAACCAGCGATAGAAATTAGAGCGGTTTCCGGATTATAGCAGCAGCTACTTGCACAAAAATTGCTGTTTCATATTACAACCCTGTTACATATCACCACCTTCTCCCCTACTTTTCTATAAGTAATTTTATAGAAACATTTTTTTTTATTATTTATTTATTTAAATAAAATTATTTTTGGAAAATTACTACAAAATTAATTGCTTTCCTTATTTTCCTTTTCTTAAATTAATTGCTTTAAAATTAATTGTTTTCCTTATTTTGACTTCTTCCTGCTGTAACAATGACTACATTATGGCAGTGTGTAAGTATTATTTAAATACTAAAATAATTTAAATAATAGTTAAAAATCTTATTTTATATTAACGCGTAACCTTCAATTATTAGTTGATAACAACTAACTAATTTCTAACAAATGAGTAGTAATTATTGTGAATTTTAAATGTTGAACCTCGAATGAATTTTATTAAAACTTAAAATTAAAGTTGTTATCCGTTACATGTTAATGACTTTGGTGAATTGGAGGAAATAATATAAAATGATAGTGTTATGTTAACGTTGGTGTTAACTATGCATTACGATGGAAGGATTTAGTTAATTCAGTTTAGTAAATTCAAGAACAGATAAGTATGAATGATGCAATTTAGGACATTTGGCATCGTTTTAAAAAAGGAAACATTAAATGGAATTGAATAAATTGGAACCATGAATCTTTGAGGAATAATATTTAAATTTGTATATTTCGACGATTGCTGATGATTCAGAAAAGTTTGAAAAGTTTACAATCTTAATTATTGTATGAAATCATCAATATATTTGGAACTGATTTATCTAGATTTGGATCTCGATAAAATATCAAGAAATAAATGAAAGTCAAGTTTACGTTCAATTAACGTACTAATAAATTATCTCCGAAGAATTCTGGAAAATATAGTTTAAGTCATTAGTGAAAATATGAAGAATTTGATGTGTGACTGATATAAACTTAGTATGTCAACTTATGAATAGCAGCCGGAAATGATAAAAGAGTGATGGTTTTTTTTTTCTCAGGATCCATATCTATGAAATACATTATGCTGCAATGAATAACGTAATCGATAGATAGAGATCCTGAGAAAAGAAGCCATCACTTTTTTGCTGCAATGAAGAATACAGTAAATGTTGACGCACGAAGCGAAATTCAAATTCATTTCGAAAGGAAAAGGAAATGTAATTAAATGTAAGAGATATTTTTTTTTCTATAAAAAAATAAATAAATGAAAAATTTAATGGGAAGATTAATCGGATAAGCCTAGACATTCAATAGGAATTTCTTTACGAAATCGTTCACGTATTTCCAACATTTCAGCTGAATGGATGAAGAGTCTGAGTTACAGGCTTTGGTATTGTGGTAGTTTTTGCTCATAGCTCGTTATCTATTGGCCAGATATTTACCAAAATCATTAGAGAAAATCTTTGTAACAAGCTAAATCCATCTCCAAAAGCTTAGCTTTCAAGGATTTATAATTTTGATTTATCATCATCACAGATGAAAGGACAAGCGAAGACATATCCATTTAAAAATCTCATTGTAAAAGTTTTTATTGTAACTCTTTTTAGACGAAACCTACGTAATATCAAACCGAAATGCTAATATTCAATAATCAATAAAACTATTATTCTGAAAATTGTATCAAATTATAACAATCTATTAAAATTTGTTTTATTGTGCCCTAAACAAGGATGGTCCTTCGACATTAAGACGGAGGAGTCTATCAACAAGTCATGAAAGAAAAACTATATCAAGATTCAAGTAGATTTCTTTGAATTTCTGAACAATAAGAATATAATTATTAATAAAAATTTCACTTATTGCATTACATGAAACGATAATTAGAATTTCAATTTTTCATTTCTTTTATTTATTTGTCTCTTTACTTCTTCTTATCTAAGCATTTTACTAATTTCTTCACTTTTGTAATCTTATTCAGTGTGTAAGCAATGTTATTTTTCTTCAAAACACTTTTTTTTTATATTAAGTTTCTTACTTGTTTTCTTTGATAAATTGTGAATTTTATTATCATGCTTTTAAAGAAAATTATTTAAAATTATTTACATTAGCAGACATTTTTTAGATATCAAGAGATTCTGTAAAATGAGTTCACTTTACCTTATTCTGAAAAACCTGGCTATAGAAAAAAAAAAAAAAACCAATAACAACAAAAAGAAATGTTGAAAGTTTTAGGGAAATTGAATAGTAGAGCCCCGATTATACGCGGGATTGGGTGGCAAGGGTTTCGCGGATAAAGAAAATCGCGGATAACCCGAAAAAAGACTAAAAATGAGGTGTAAACACGAAAAAAAATATTTCGCCATTAAAAACTACGTTTTATTGTACAAAAAACATAATATGTAAAACTTTTAAAATATTTACAGTAAAGCAGACACCTTTGCTCTACGTTTGCATCCACAAATTCCGAGAATGCCTATAGGATCACGATGCACAATAAACCTGTCAGTAATTTTCGACCTTCGCACTCTAGGGCCCAATTGTATTTTCCCTGTTGTTGGCTTGGATTAAAATTGTTTTTGAGGGTCGTAATTAAAAATTTTTTACGCGGCACGCGGGGATAATCGGGCTCTACTGTACTTGAATTTTCCAACTCTAGAGAAGAAAGATCTAAGTGTACCTTTATGCAAATAATTCAAAGATATTTCAGAGAGATTTAAATTAATAACAATAAATACGGAAACCAAAGTAATGAAATGCTAAATGATTTGCTGTAACAGAAAAATATAAAAATAACATATTATAGTAGAACTAAATTCGTCTTTTAATCTTTTCTTGCCGGTTTTTTCTTTTCTTCTATTTTAAAGTATAAATATCGATATGTTGAAATGATTACCACTTTAATGTATTGAGGCATCCATCATGTACTTTTTTTGTGGAACGATGAAGATTATTTTCCAAGGAAAGTTATTGCAGCAGGACTCAGATAAGATCTAGAAATTTTTCTTTTGCTCTTTTGCTTAAATTTAACCTTCAGTTTGTTTTGACAGTGATGTAGCCGCATCGGATTTCAGTACTTCCTACAAAACAACCACTTGAATATTACATAAATCTAGAGGGATATTTTTTCCTTTTTTTAACAAATGTTAATGTCAGAAAAAAAGTCATGATTTATTGAATAAACGCTGTTGATATTGTTCTGTTTGTGTAAGTTTTCTCACTGTATCGGTGATGTATGAAAATAAGGCTTCAGACTTCTTAAAATTGTTGGGAAGTTTTATTTCATTCCCTCAATGAAACATTGTGCAGAACTTTTAAATGAGAAGCTTTCTCATTTAAAGAAAAGAATTCGGATTGAATCTGTCTAACAGGAGAGAATCATTGATATTACTAGATTTTTCTGCTTAACATAAACTATAAACTAAAACTAATGTTTTTATGGTTATAATTGTAAATCTTAAGCTTCTCAAATGATTTCACCAAATAAAAAAAATGAAAATAATTTAAAAATTTATGTCATTATTTTTTTATTGCAATGTAATAATTCCCTTATTTTTTTAATTATTCTTTATTAACATATTTTACCTATCTCACAAAGTTTTAATCTATGTTTTACTGTTTGTGTGAAATAAATGTAGATTGTAAGTTTCATTTCATTAAAAGTTATTAAACAAAACATTGTGTAAAGTTATATCCATTTTTTTAACTTGTGAATATGGAAATATTTAAGAAATACCTGTAGTAAATTTAATGGAATGGAATAGAAAGCATTAATTATTTTAATACAGTTTTTAATCTCCTCGAAATTAAAATTGAAATGTCTTCACTCCATTACATCTTTTAAAAACATTTTCGGATTTTTTTCGGAAAAACAAAATTTTGCAGTGAAAGCTTTATTGAACAAAACATTGAATAGGAACAAACAGCACTGATGGGTACTGCAACTAGTAATTTATTGATATTTTTTATAAGAACAGTAACCATCCTCGTGATTGATTTCATATCATACGAAGGCAGTGAAATTATAGCCTTTGTTCAGTAAGATATTAACATCTTGCTTCGCAATCGTATTGAAGCGCTATGCGAATAACAATTATTATCGTCTTTACAAAGCACTGCCAAGTTTATTTCTAATTATTTCGTTCTTATCCGTTCATTCAAGCGGTTTTATAGAGAACTAAGAAAATGCCCGGTCTTCGTACGGGTTACAATGATTTGGATGAGAAAGGAAATGAAATTATGAGATCATTTCGAAACATTCCCAGTTGATACAAATATCACGTAATATGCACAAAGTAATGTTATATTTGAATTTTGTAACTCGAGATCAGAGAATATAAGACTTCATAACTCCTTCTCCACTTTTCCACACCCTTATCACTTCAAAACTTCCCCAGTTCTTAAAAAAAAATCTGCGATCATTACAAAACTATATATATTCCGAAAACCCCGTAGAAGTATCCTTCAACAATGTTTATTCATATCCTCACCATCCTCCCGTTTACACTCCTTAAAAACATAGTTCTAGTTTTTGCCTCCTGGTTAATATGTGGCGCTATTTTACACAACATTATTTAGTTCCAATTATTGCACAACAATATTTTTGTAGTTCCAGTTGTCACCTCCAGTTGCATATATGGCACTTTTAAGAAAGTCCTCCCCCCCCGTTTACACCCCTTAGGAAGCTAATATCGAAATTCGGGTCTTTTTGATTTTGACAAAGAACACTCAAGTCAAATTCCGAGATATGCGTAACCTTCAAGAAACTCTTCCCCCCCCACACACCGTTTACACCTTTTAGGGGTGGTATTTCTAAAAATTATTTCTTAGTAAGCACCTATGTCGTAAGAAGACCCCATTCCGAAAATTTCAAGTTCCCAGATTCAGCGGTTTTGGCTAAGCGTTGTTGAGTGAGTGAGTGAGTCAATGTCTGTACAGGGTATCCGGGAAGTTCCCGTACCCCGTATTATTTAGTAATAAATGTAAATATTTAGTATTGTTTCCATTGAATTATTGAATAGAATGTTATTTCCATTGCTGACACTAGAATGCAGGTGGCACTGGACTGCAGGTGTTCGTGTTGGAATGCAGATGGTTGGTATACACTAGAGTTGGAGAGGAATCCACCCCACGCACAGTGCGTAATTTACTTAATCTAAAGAGACAAAAGTCTTGAACTCAAACTGTACTAATTAACTGCGGGATAAAATGTATTGAATAAAATTTAAAGACATTTTCAAGGTTTTAGACATATATTGCAACCATATTATATAACATATAACACAACATAAGACAGTAATTATTTAAATGCACAAAAAAAAAAAACATTCGTTTGAAAAATCATGAAGACCTTGAACATGAAGAAATTCAGTCAGAATAGTGAGATTCTTCAAAGTCGCTATGGGTATCAGAATCTGAATTTTCTGACTGAATTCCTCCGTGTTCAATGTCAGAAGTTCTTATTTGTAAAAGTTCATAGACTTCAGGAGTCATTTGGCTACGTCTAGTTTTGGGAGCAGCACGTAAGCTTGCAATGTAGGGGTCTGATGTTATTAGTAACCGATTTATTAAGTCTGTATTCGTGTCCACTCTTGAAGTTTTTCGCGTAAATAATTCTCTAAATTTTCTGTTATCCTTATTTCTAGCCTCTTGTGCTTCTTCCGAAAGTTGACCGATTGGAAGGACACAAGAAGCAATTATATCTTTTCCGTGAAAGAGTATTTTGTGCACGCTAACGGGCATCTGGTACCATGAGTACTCTTTGATGTATAAGTCTCTCGTTTGCTTAGCAAATTCCTGAAACTTATTGATATTAACGTGAAATCCGCTATTTATACATTCTAAGATGACATGGAAGCGCTTCATAAGTTCAACATTAACATCTGTTATTACAGCTGACTTTTCAGAATTTCTGAAGAACTTACGGGCTGTATTACCATCATTGGTATTCCCAGTTTGTTGTTTAGGCATATCTACTAATAAGCCTAACTCACTCCTAAACTTTTCTTGAATTTCTTTCTTTTTCTCGGCAACTTTTTTTTTTTCTCAGCTCCTCGAGCCTGCCACGATTTTATTTCAAGTCGATACGAAATGTGCAATATGCATTCAAAAAATCTGATCCATGAATGTAGAGGTGACAGGCCCAAAGAAAGAAGATTGCTATTTACCGGCTTTTCTAAGATGCGGCTTACATTATTCATTTCCTTTGGCTTTGCACCACATAAATAGCAAGTCTGTGTGGAAGCACATGATGCTACGGCATTACATATTTTGCCATCAATCATGCAAAATATCAATTTTGGCTTAACCAAGACTTCCATGCCATTTACAATAATTTTAGTAGGTGAGAGTGAAGTTACTTGTTTCTTAATTTTATTCACCTCCATCGTTATTACATTCACGGTTTCCTTGGCAAACACGAACTTGATGGGACGACAATATCTGGTCGAAGCAGGCGAAAGGTTTTGCCACAGAATGTTTTTAACGTTCTGTTTATTTATTGAATTCATTTGGATAGGCACCATCGATATACTGAACAAACTTTCATCACTGCAATGTTCTTCAGAAAATTTTTGTTTATATTTATTTTGCTCCGCTCCATCACATCCCCATTTTACAATTATATCTAAACCTTTCAAGTCACATATAGTCTTCAGTACTTCTTCTTGCACTTTACATAATCGTATAATTGTGTGGTCCATTAGAGATTGCAAGTTAATTTCGGCGGACGTTTCTGTGACATTAATGCCGCTAGGGTAGCACAATTGTTTTGCTGCTTTAACCCTGTAGTAAGGTGGATACATTTTTTTGTTAATTCCTTTAACTTGCTCTCTTATAATATAATATTGATGTGTAGAGAGATTCGCATCGACCATTAATGCGAGAGCTTGATCTGCCGAAAGTCCGACCGGTTTTGAGGTTTCTAAACTCTTTCGCGTTTTTTTTATAACAGTACCTCTTCTAGGCGAAAACTGACAAAGTTCTTTTACAATTGCTGCCGAATCTTTTTTTCCTTCCTTGCGAAGTTGTACTTCAGTTGCCATTGCTATCTCTTGCAGACTCGATGTTTCAAGAAGATGTTGTATGCGTCGTCTTTTTGTTTTTGTGCTCGAACTTTCAAAGTCTTTTTGCGGTCTTCCAAGCGAACCCGAACTCGTTCCAGGTAGTGACACACCTCCGAGCGCTTCAGAGGCAATATTAGGTAACGGTAAGTTTCCTTCTAACCACGCTGAATTTGTGTTTAGGAATCGATCTCGATGTCTTCCCGACTTCAACCATTTTTGTTCGATTTTTTGGCAAAAACTTCTGATAGTCACTTTTAAACTTCTTATAACGTCATCCGAAAAGGACGGGTTACCAAGTTCTTGCAATATGTGGTGTAACAAAGCATCAGTTCTTATTTCTTTTGCGTTAGCAAACCAAACGTCGAAAAATTTTCTACGAGATATTTGAGAAGGCATTCTGAAAATAAAAAAGTTATATGAGTGTCGCAAATATTCGCAAACAACAGAAAGTTTTTCTTGTAGCTAACAAATAGTTCTCTCAAAAAAATATTATAAGGGATCTATATACTTCGATATAATACACTAAAACTCAACAACAAATTGACTTAGCAATATTTCGACTAAAAATAATCTCTCTTTAGTAAAAAGGCGCTCATTATTAAATTTTAAGATAGATTAAAACAAATACATATGGAAACTTACCTCAATACTTCAAAGAAAACAATAAATACTCACAATAGCTAATAGCGCACATAAACACAGTGTATTCAACGAGCGAACTTAGCCGAATGACGCATCTCTTTGAGCGCCTGGTCGACACAACTCAGGTAGCCGGCCGTTCTGACCCTTTTTTTATTGTGTGTTACGAGTTATTGGAAAATAACCTTTAGGGACACGTAATATGGTTTGTCTTCTTTAAATATCAATGACTATTTTACCAGCATAGACTGGTGTAGAATTTGACTTTTGTCCCTTTAGATTAAGTAAATTACGCACTGTGCCACGTAACGATACGGATTGCGATGACATCACGTCATTTGTTTGGACCATATTTTTTTGATGGTCATGTTAATGACGAAACTTATTTACACATGTTACAAACATGGTTAATCCCACAACTTGAAGACGCGGGTATCACGGAACGCGTACGGCTACAGCAGGACGGTGCACCTGCTCACTTCGCTCTTACTGTTCATGCTCTTTCTTCAAGAACATTTTCCAGAGCGCTGGATTGGTCGCGGTACTCCAGCATCGGCAGTTCCTTTGAAATGGCCACCATCAAGTCTTGACCTCACGACGCCTGACAATCCATTGTGGGGAATCATCAAGGCGTCCGTGTCTGAACGTCGTTATGCTACAAATGATGAATTGCGGAATGCAGTTGAGGACGCATTCCGAATCATCACACCGGACATGCTCCAAAAAATATTTTTTTTAAATATGACTACTAATTGAGGGGTACGGGAACTTCTCGGCCATCCAGTAGATTATCTTTAGAATTGTAATGTTGAATGCACAAACATGGCGACCAATATCTCATATTTCTAATTATAAAACGTTTTTAATAATAATCAAGATAGGATACAGCTAAATAATTGATTACTCACGACTTACTCTGTCTATTATGTGTAGTTAATTGTGATGTTATGAATAGTTTCTGAAGTCGACAAACGCCATCAAATTTTCATACCTGTCAATTGATACATTTTTTTACAACAACAAAAAAAGTAATGGCATTACTAGATCTCTTTCAGTATTACAATTCACGTTTTATCTATTATATTTTCATTGTTTTGTTATTGATACATCTATATTGTTTTGCTAATCACTAAAATTATATCTTTAAACAGAGAGTAAGTATATGAAGTAAAATAAAAAAAAACTACTTTTGAAACTCACTCTTTCTTAAAAAACATCGAATAGATATATGTGCTCAAATAATTTTGAGTCGTCTTTTTTCTTTTTTTTTTTTAAAGGGAGTGCTACTTGATTTTTATTATTATAAGTAAAGAATTTCATCTCTTTGAATTTGGCTTTCAAATTAAATTAGGCATTTATTAACTAATTTAATATACGAAGAAATAGATCTGTTTGGATGTTCTTTTTATGTATTCATTCACTTCAAGAGATTTAGAGTCTTGATGGGGAAAATTTTTATCTCCTGTCCTATTTTTAAAAATATTTTGGAATCTTTTCTAAAACTTTAACAAAAAAAAAGTTGAATATACGTATAAACGAAGCGTTGATTCCTTTATAACCTGACAAATTCGACATGATTGCGCGCGACCCTATTGCCATATGCCTCTGTATTAAATGTATCGTTTTATGCTAGTAATAGTACAGTGCAGTCTCTCTGATATGGCTCCAAAAATAAATCGTATTTGGGAAGGTTACATTGTAACATTTTTCCAATCGAAATTTTCGTATTCAGTGGTAGTGAAACAATGAAATCGGAATTTCAGTCAACAAGGATACAGTGTCAGCAATCATTCTTAGAATACATCGAACGGACTTTCTAAAAGAAATTCCCCGATCAAGATGACCAGGAAACGAAGATTTCCGAAGACGGTTCCTGCTGTTCTGGCCAAGCTGCTACGTTTGGCACAAACTGAGAACCCTCCCACCCAACTCGTGATTGCCAGAAAGATCAACATCGCTCTGTCCACTGTCTGTAAAACCCTCAAGAACCGTTTGAGGTTGAAAAAGTTTCATAAAGCCCCGGTGCATGCGCTGAAAGACGGATCAACTGCAGAAAGTTCTATGAACGACAACTGGCCGACGATAAGTGTAGATTTGTGGTCACACTGGATGAGGATTGAGTTCATCTTGCCGACTGTGGAAAGGTCAGGGCAATTTCATATCGTTCCATCCACGAAAAAGACAGATCTAATTTTGTGTTCCAGTGCAAGGTATGTTTTCTCAAAAAGTTTTCAGGATGGTTGCGGAATACTGTCATCGTGGTAATGCCATTTCCGTAGAAATGCCAATAATGCCAAAGTGAATAAGCAGTATTATCAACTTGTTCTGACACCAATTTAAACTCAGAAGTTACCTACTCTGTATGGTCCTAATGTCACAAAAATCCCCATTCATCAGTGTAAAACCTCCAGCCATACGGCCAAATCGTCCCTGAGATTCTAACAAGAAATGAAAGCCAGGACAGGAATACATGCAATCCCTTCAGTGATATTTCAGAAACGTCCCCTGATGCCAGCCCAATAGATTTTGGACAATTAAAACGTTGACTAGAGAACAAACGTACTATAATTAATATTATTATAAAAAATAACATCAACTGTTTAATTTGTTAACAAATATTAGGTTTTTACTCTTGTATTACAAGATCCCTAGCTGAAAACTGAAACTTGAATCATTTGTAAAGATTTTTTATTTTATTTTTTTAATTTTATTTTGGCGGTAGAATACAGTATTACTTTCTAAGAAGACGAGACGTTTTTCTATTTGATTCCTGCTCAATAGAATCATTTACACAGTCAATCATTATGACAAAACTGATTTCCACCGCCTAAAATTTCATTTAAATTAAATCGTAAGAGAAAATGTAATTAATATCAAAATTGAAAACAGAAAATTCCTGAAAGCTATTTGATTTCTGAAATAGAGCTGTTTTCGTTATGAAACTTGTAATTTCCCTGTCATTAGTTTTACATGGAAGAATATAATTTTATGAAACTGCAATTGAAAATAAGTAAGAAATTTAATTTAACAAAGAAATTAACATTAAATCTTTAATACCAAGATTTAGAACCTTAGATCTGGGTATTACAGATTTTATATTTTCACTTTATTTGTCAAATTAAATTTCTTACTTATTTCCTAATACAGAAAGTTCTCCATAATTTGTCTGCTTAATATAAATATTCCATTTTTATTTCAATAGAAAGTGAGTAGGTTTTCTTTGAAATACTCAACATTTTCCATTTGAAATCTCATGAAATCGTATCCACAAAAATTAATAATTTTTATTTATTAAGAAGCAAATAGTTTTCCAAGAAATTTGAAGATTAAATTTTATTTTTTTTAAATATTTTCCTTAATTAACACTTTCTGCTTAAAAAACGTGTTATAAAATATTTAAAAAACATCTCTAGAGATCCTGAATGTTTTCAATGAAAACGAAAACTACAAAATTTTCATTTGTTATCCGAAATCCCTAGACATTTTGCACTGTGATTTAAGTTTAATTTAGGCACAATTTGTTAATTACATAATTTCAAAGTATCTATTGGCATCATTCAAAACATACACATATCTTACATGTTTATCTTATTTTATAAAAAAAAAGTTATAATTTACTCCTTAGGTTTCTCAATTCAATTAGTTATTAAAATTATTCATTACACCTTTAAAATTTCTACTATACTAGCAAAATATCCATGTTCACGCGGATTACCTAAAAGAGTTGTCCTGATGTAGATGAGGAAGAAATTGTAATTGTGAGATCGCTTCGAAACTTTTCCAATTGGTAAAAAATTACATGATAGTTATAAATTAACGTTACATTCGTATTTTGTAACTCAAGAACCCCTGATATCAAATTGATATACACCCATTAGGACCCGAATATCGAAAATTCGTCGAATAGATATCTGTTAGATGTTGACAAAGAATACTCATCAAATTTCTGTTTCGGAGATATGCGTACTCAAAAAAGTTTGCCCCCTCCCCCCCTCCTCCCATCGTGTCCACTCCTTAGTCCGTATTCGGGATTTCGTTGTTCACACTACTCTGGTTTGGAAGTGAAAATCATGCCAAATTTGGTAAAGATCCGTTGAGAAATGGTGATGTTGTTCCAAGACAAAGACAAAAACAACAAATTTTCGCCCTTATTATCATACCATATAGTTCTGTTCAATTATAAACCAAGTTAAGTAATACTAATATCTTTTAAATCTTTTTAAAATTTATAAAGGTGGTAAGTTTGTATGTAATATATTAAGTAAAAGATAATGTAAATTTAACTTTTTGGGAGTTAGGGGCCATCTATCAAATATATATATATATATATATATATATATATATAAATCCAATACACCAAACTTGAAGTCGACACCTCGTCAAGTTTCGTAAAGCAAAGATTTCAATCAATCATTTGCAATTTAATTTAGAAAGTACAGAATATAAGAATAAAAATTAACTTATATTACTAAAACCTATAAAAATAATAAATAAAATAATAAATATATATATATATTTGATAAGCAGAAAATATATAAAATTTATGTAATGCTTTCAAAATCTTTAAAAACTTCTAAATATTTTACCCAAAATTAACACTAACTCACATAAAATACTGTGAAATTTTATCACAGATATTTTATCACATATTAAATACTGCAAAATTAATCACACGTACAAAATACATGTTAATATTTTATGTGATTAATCATATAAACTTAAGGCTTTTAAAAGAACATTACTTTGTTTCTTCATTTATGCTCAACAATTAGGGTAGACTAAACATATAGACTAGAAAGGAAGCAAAAGAGAATCAGCTTTTTATCTTTTCTAGTAAAAGAGTTGCAATGAATAGAAGTGGACAAATTAGAGATTTGAAACTTTATTTCATTTTATTCATCGATAAACGGTACTTAGTTTTAATTTCAGTACAGAGCAAATCTAGTATTCCTTAGATTGTTGGAATAAATTGTAAGCGATTTTTATTATTTACGTAGGGCTAATAAATAATTCGGATTTAAGATTTCAAGAATTTGGAGCAATTAATGGAAAGGAAAGCATGAATGAATAGTAAATAAACAATTTCTTTCTATCTAAAACTGAACAAGAATTTTAATGAAAGTGTAATTAATCCTTCAATATAACAAGCTATTAAAACGGCGACTCTCAATCTGTGATACTAATAAACTGGGAAAGGCCGTCGGAGACATGCCGACAAAATCGCTATTGGTGTACGTAATAAAACGTTTTTTACAAGTTATTTTTCTTTTTTAATTTTAATTTCTGATGAAGGGTCTTGTTTTCTCTTTTACGAAGAATAAGCCCAATGAAATTAATTAAGGATTCACAGAAACATTTATATTTTAAATGCCCTTCATAAAAAAAAAAGAAAAGGACATAAGGAAAGAAAAACAGACTTTTTCTTTTAATCCAAATACACTGCTCACAAAATTTAGGGGATATTGCGAAATTAATATAATTCATCCAAAAAATAGAGACATTTGAGTTTATTTATTAAAGAACATCATTAGAGAAGCAACTGACACGAAAATGGAAGTTGTCTGAATATGTAAATACGATGCAAAACGTTAATTTGCATGTTTGCCCAAAACTCTGTATAAAGAGGCTGGCGCTGCTGGGTTATCTCCACTTTCCCGGATCAACAACATGTGGCAGAATCGTTGAGTGTCACCTAAAAATGCCCCTGCAACGTGATTTATCCGAATCTGAAGCATGGAGAGACATAGGGCGTCTTGAAGCTGGCCAAGCACAGATGACAGTGGCAGTAGCGGTGGAACCTCCCAAAGCGTGATTAGCAGACTCTGGAATCGCTTCAGAGAGACTGGCACATGCCACCACTGGCACGTGCCACTACTACAAGAAATGATCGCCACTTGACACTAATAGCACGAAGGAACCGGCCAAGCAATGTGACTGAGCTGCGAGGACAGTTTTTCGCTGCTACTGGATGACGGGTGTGTACTCAGACCGTGCGAAATCGACTCCGTCACGGTGGACCGTATGCCCGGCGACCAATAGTATGCATTGCATTAACTGCTGAACATCGCAGAACCCGCAGAAGATGGGCTGAAATGCATCTTCCTTTGACCCGTGAAGAGTAGTCCACGGTTCTTTTCAGTGACGAGTCAAGATTCAGCCTGTAGCCTGACAATCGTCGTGCCCTCATCTGGCGTGAACGTGGAACATGGGAGAATTCACGGTTCTTATTATTATGTCCTTTGGTGGAGGTGGAATCATGGTGTGGCCAGGCATTAGCGCTGGTGGTCGTACCGACCTTCATGTTGTTAGAAATGGAACGGTGAATGCTGTAAGATATCGGGATGAAATTCTATAGCCTATAGTGGTACCTTACGCTGGAGCAGTTAGGGCCAACTTTCTTTTTATGGAAATTTAATTTTTTGTAATGCACGCCCATCGTGCGCATCTCGTCAACAACATGCAGCAAGAGGCTGCAACCGAGCGCATGGACTGGCCTTCACGTTCTGCAGACCTGAATCCCATCGAACACACTTGGGATGCACTAGGAAGACGTGTTGCCAGTCACCAATCACCTCACATAACACTTCCTCAGCTGGAAGTTGCCATGGTGCGCGAGTGGCCATGAATCCCACAGAAACTGATGGACAGTTTGATCCTCTCCATGCCTCATCGCTGTCAGTGTGTTGTAGCAGTCTCAGGTGACCATACACCCCACTGAACAGTCAATGTGTGACACATTTTTCACGTTTGACATGCGAATGTTAACCCTAGTCCATGTATCACATCTTGCTCAATCCCGATAAATGGATTCTGCACCTCATTTACATATTCAGACAACTTCCATTTTCGTGTCATTTGCTTCTCTGATGATGTTCTTTAATAAATAAACTCAAATGCCTTTGTTTTTTGTTATATTTATTTCGCAATATGCCTCAAAAATTTTGTCTGCATGTATATAAAAAAAATAAGAGAAAAAAGATTTTAAAACATCAATATTTCTCTATAATCTTTTTTTTTTTTAATTAAAAGAAATAATCTTATTTTCTTCGTTAAAACTGTTATTGTTTGGCAAAATTTAAGGATATAGTTACTGAGAGAGAAAAGAAAGAATTAGAACCACTGTATTAGAATAGTAATTACATATAAATAAAACTTTATGGAATGGATTGAATTAAGAAGCTTTGGAAAATTGGTTATTTATAGCAGCTTCATTCATCAATCAAACATCGCATCATCAAAGTTTTTACAGCAATAAATCTTAAAGAACATGAATGTATAAATTTTTTATTAAGCAACATTACAAGTAAATAGCCAGTAAATATTGATTATTTGGAGGTTTAGAGCTGTGTAAATTACTTGGATCAGAGTTCATAAACAGCAGGTAGTTTTCTGTTAATAATAACTAGTTAATAAATAAGTTTTTAACAAACAAGTTTTGTTTGGACAAAAAGAATAGATGTACTTTATATATTTTTTTTTCTGTTATTTAAAACTGTTAGAGAGAAATTTATTAAAACATTCTTTTTCTTTTCTACGGCTGTAACGGCGATTATATAATCAGTGTGTAAGTACCAACTACCTCTTAAAGACCCTCATTAAAATTTAATTTAACAATCCAAATGAAGCGGAAATGCATTTCCACTGAAGTAAAACGATTCAAAATACACCAGAGCACTATTATTTGAACATGATGCGATTCTATTCTAGTTTTGGTTTTCTTCTGGTTTACAGTCAAAGGAATATAAGGTAGTGGCTTTAAAAGACTATTTCCGAGAAATCTAGATGAAGGAATGCAATTCAAAGATCGTTTTAAAGCACCACACAGATCCAAATTGTATTTCAATAAAGTTGTTAAATCAAAGTTGTTCATTTGTATCACTTATCATCGCTGTTTATTCGGAGATGATCTTTTTTTAATCTATTGTTTCTGTTCTGAAAAACACAAACAAAAAACATTTAATCATCCACTGTCCAATTTTTAATAAGTTTAATCAAATTATTATTTCCAATCCGAAAGAATAGAAATAATGTTAGATATTAGAAATGATATTAGAATTGGTTAAGCACTTGTCTATCCGTTGTGATTCCCCGTGAAGGATTTTTCATTAATATTCCTCCTGCACATGGTTCACATGAACTCGGAGAACAGTAAATACATACTCGGAAAGACCAATGTCAGATTGGCGGCTGGAATTCGTTCAGTTTGGCTCTTTATGAAAGTAACTCCTAGTAACTGCTATGTTTCCTGTGAATAGTTTAGCCAAATCTCAGGATAGTTTTTGATGTTGCCAATATGTTGCACGGATACATTTACTATAATAATAACAATAGTTTTACATAAATATACTGAAAATTTTCAAAAGTTATAAAGTCACACCTTTTAGTAGAAGAAATGATTAGAAGGGGCATAGAATTCTAACAATGTATTCTAGAGAATAAGTTATCGTTTTTATAACTAAAATCCTACTAACATGACCAACTTCAATGAATCGACTCAGAAACAATAAAGAATCGAAGATGATGCAATCAGATAAGTCATACTTTCTTCTTGTTTCTTCATCATTTTATATTTCCGTTTCATGACGCTTTAGTCATTAAACCTTAATTCATTCATTAAGTTTACGTAGGTTTTTATTTTTTATTTTTGCTTTATTCCATAAATAGGGAGTAAGTGTTTCTATTTTTTAAGAAATTAGCTAAAAGACACATATTTTTTTGTATCAGAAATATTTTATTCAAAATAGCTCATCTGTGCACGGCTTTTATGTAAATAGGGAGTAAGTACGATCTTTTTATTTGAGATTAATTAAATAGTAAATCTCAAATTGATCTCGTTCGTTTTGTCATCGAAGCATTCTTTTGAAGCTTTTCTGAGTTTTCTATTTCTTTTCTTATATAGAAAGTAAGTATTATATTTTTTTTACGAAGTAACTAAAAGATAATAAAGATAATATATTTACCATCAAAATCGAAAGATAATTTATTTCATCATCGAAATCTTTTATTAAAAATTTGCTTATCTGTCTTTCTATTCGTTCTGATGCTTAATTAGGGAGTAAGTATTTTTTTTTGTTGGTTTTGTTTATAAAGTGACAAAAATGCAAATTTGAAACCTTGGCTATTTTATCATCGAAATCTGTTACTGTCTATCTGATTTTCGGTCTTCTCCTTTACATTGTGGAGATTGTTGCATTAAGAAATGCAATCAAATGTTCTAACTAGCAACCAATGCTAACTGAAAAGGAGTGTATGTCAACGCTAGAATTTTTAAGGATAACAACTAATGAACGGCATTTTTAATGTTGACCCCTCCCCCCTTTTTAAGATTTTTTTTTGGGTGTATTATAGTTTAATACTGTATGTCTATGTGTGTGTGTTTGTAGTTTCTCCTTTTAGATAAATTTCATTGTTTTTAGATAATGAATTTGTGTTTAACAATTATCATTAGATATGTATTGAATGAATGGTTTACATTTGTTTTGGAGTCAACAAAATGTAGTTTCTTTTTGTTGTTGATAACATATGGTTATCCTCTTGTTTTGTTAAAGTTCTGCTAATATGAAGTATAATTGTAATATGTACATGTAAACATTTTTATTGTCAATTTTGTTTTAGAGCGAAAGGATTTTTCTGGAATATAAGGGAATATAAAAAGGGGAATTTATTTTTGTCTTGTTTTGTTTTAATTTTGTTGTTTATCACTAGTGGAGCGATCCTAATGTTAAGCTCCACAATGATGGATGATCCTGAATTTTATTGTTATTCGATTCCGCTAAGAATTATCCCAGAGATTTTCATCGTTTGTTTCACTTAAAATGATACCGTGGAGAGCTTCTTCATCGTTAGCATCACTGATCCAGATCTACAGCTGTGAAATTGATGGTGGAGTATCGGCGCTGTTATCTGCTGTGATATGCCATGCCTTAGTGAGGAGTTCTCAATATCATTTTTGCTCTAATGATATTAACGATATAAACTGAGGAACAAAAACGAAAAATAATGTCAGTAATTGTGAAGGATAGAACCAGTGAAATTAAGGCGAATTTTTGGTGATTATGGAATGAAATGATTCCGAAATACTTACTTAATATGAAGCCGATGAAAACTCTGGGTTTTCTTCTTTTCTTTTTTTTGTATTTTGTAAAAAAATATAAATTTAGGTGGCACTCTTTGTGGAAGCACGCCTGTAAAATAAGATAAATGGCAATTTTTTGAACTGTTTTAAAGATGGCGGATAAGTTGCAAAATTGGTGGCCATTCCGTAATGGAAAGTATCTTTTTTTCTGTTGATTTCCAAATGAAACATCATGGAAACGATCATACCTCAATTAATCTAACCTAACATTAATTAAAAGGAAAATGTTTATATATTTTTTTCTGTTTTATTTCCCAGCGAAACATTGTAGAATGGATCTGATGAGTTTCCCGCCAGCTGGGTTTCTTAATCGCTTCCTAATGACACTTCAAAATGTCCGCATCCGTCGCCCGCGAAAGTGATCCATCTAAATCTCGAATTTTCTTAAAAACCACTAAGAAAAAATCCCGAGAGTTTTCCATCGATTACATATCAAATACATATTTCGGAATCGTTTGGTTCAAAAAAAACGAAAATTCGTCTTCATTCCGATGGTTCTGTGTGCAACGCAACTATCTAATGCCTAACTACGGAATGATTTAGGGCCGACATATAGGACGAAATAATGCTGACTTTCAATATGGACAGCGAACCATCATGATTGTAATTTTAGAACAGTATCTAAAAGGTTTAGTGGATCAAGAAAAGGTCTGCCATTGAAACTAAATTGAATTAGGGTACGTGAACCCGTTGTGGAGCAGATACCAATTGAGGATCAACTTTCCTAAGCTCTTAGCTATTTCAATTTCTATTAGAAGTCAACGTATAAATAAAAATCGACCATTGCTTGTATCCTTGGTGCTTGTTTTCCAAGAGTTGAGAAGTTGTGTTAATATTATTGCTCCAGCAAATCGTGACGAATTACAGAAGAAAATTAAGATGATTCTGTTTAAAATATTTTTAAAGAGTTCTGCATTACTTCTAGGTGAAGATTCCGTGTCAATATAAATAATTACAGGAACATCAGAAGAAGCAGAGAAGACTTCGGCGTTTGTCCAAGTCATATGTAAGATGTTGAAGACGAACGAAGTAAGATTAGAGTGTAATTACCACTAGATGCGTCACCTCCAATGAGTTCCTTGAAGAAAAAGAAAAAAAAGACAGAACATGAGGAAAAACTATTTCTTCATCACAATTTATATATACGATTTTTGGGATGATGATATCGTATATTGGCCTTGGGATGTGATTACTTTGGAGAAAGGGATTTGTAGAAGTTATTGGGTGTTCACAGATAAAATCTTCTTTTGTATGATCTTCATGGTTTGAGTTGTCCGAGTTTGGAATCTGGAATTACTCAAATAAATTTTGATGTTATTGTTAGGAAGTTTCATGTTGTATATCGAATATCTCACTCCTTCATCCATATAATCTGAAACTTTCTAACAATAACATAAAAATTTATTTGACTCCGGTCTCATCTATAAAAACACAGACTCCGTCATTACAGTTCAAGTTTAAACAGTAGGTTAGCACCACCATCACCCCCCCCCCCAAATCTCAAGAGAACTACATAATCGATTCAAAAATCACTTTATTCAGGCACACGTTTATTCACATGTAAAATATCTATCTATTATATAGTAATAAATGTAAATATTTAGTATAAAATGTTATTTGAATTGTTGACTCTAGAATGCAGGTGTTCTTATTATTTTATTATTTTAATTTTTTTATCCATTTAAATAGTGCGTAAGTTTACATTTTTATTTTTATATATATTTGTTGACTATTGCTTATTATGTAGAATAGTCTGTATAGCTAATGTAAAAATAACGAACAGAAATATGACTGTTACACATAAAAGATGCTTAAATAGGGTAAAAACCTATAAACTGAAGGGAAGAATCATTTCTTTTCAAGATATCTCCCAATTCAAAACTTCATATTTCTAATATCAGAAGATTAAACATCAAAAAATTAAAATACTGCGGTTTCCAATGTATTTGTTCAAAGTTCAAGTTTAAAGCCAATGAAGGTTCTTTTTATGTTAAGGAGTTTCATATTTAATTTCATCAACCTAATTAATCATATGCCGTGCTGGCGTGGCCGTGCGATCTCGACGGCGGTCTGCCGTTGCGGTCAGAGTGCTAGTACCCGGGTTCAAATCCCGGTCGTGGCTTGGCTGTTTCACTTTCCTTTCCTGTGTTTGTCTGCTTCTTCTCTGTCCCTTGTCTCTTCTCTTCCCATCACCCTAGTCACCTGGTCAGTCGGGGTGATTACGGCTAGTGTTCCCGCCGTTCTTAGGGGGAACGCCTTGCGTCCCGTCGTGGACTGATATACCAGGCCAAAATAAAAAAAATAAAAAAATTAATCATACATTGTGAAAATTTTGAATCATAAAAATGCTGTCTAAAATTTCTGCATAATTGCTTTGGTAATACTAAAATTTGATTTTACCAAAAAAAGTTCTAATAATATTGAGTGAAACAGAATAATCTTTTTATTATGAAGTGAATTTAAAAGATTCTTAATTATTTCAAATGGACGATAGTGGATTGTCTTGATTCTTGAATGACAAATGAATTGCTTTCCTTATATTCAATATGGAACCATTTAATTTGAGATATTCTTCTTTTGAAGTGAAAAACAGCTAATTCAATTATTTTAATCAAAAAAGAACTATATTTAAGTTCTAAGTATGATTGCTTTATGAGGGATAATGTGGTTACATTAGCATTAATTTATAACTTAGATCAGTTGAAGTTCGCTTCGATATTCATATAACTACTACAATTTCAGCTCATCTTCAGTCGTTTAACGTTTTGCTTGTATATAGATGATGTATTATTTCACAAAATATTATAAACACCCATGAAGGTATTTTTATATATTCATAAATATATAAAATAATAAAAAAAAAATGTTCCAGTCAAGTTTGAACTTTCTCAGCTGCTGCATCTTCCATTCATTCTACTAAACGAGAGAAGAAAAAAAAGCTACACAGTTAGTAGATTTTATTGAATAACACAGTATTGCTCCTAAAATCTTCCATTAAAATATTCAGTGTTTATTCCAAGAAAACTTTAATAATAACATAACGATGTTAGTTTAAACCTAGACTACCATCATTTTTGTCTATTGTGTTGTGGAATTGTTGAGAAAAAATGTATACAATTATAACAGCTGTTATCTAATTTAATAATTTTTATTTCTTTCAAGACTTTCTAAAAAAAATGATGATTGCCAAATTGATTTCCTAAATCTTCTTATTTTGCCGTCATCCTCAGAATTCTTGACTGTTGTTTGAAAATCTTTTATTTATTTGGCTCAGAGACTGTACGATTCAAACTGGCAATGGTAGAATTCGTGAATTGAAATCAAATTTTTATTTGGAAAAAAACTTTTTTATTTTTTTTAAACGTCAAATCGATGAGGTTTTTCAAAGAACCAAGAATTTCAATATGATTTTTGGAAGAATGAAAGGAAGGTTGGAATAAATAATAGATTAAATAACCTCTCCTTGAACATAGAGAGAACGAAAAATTTACTTTCATTACTGAAAATAATGTAATAATAATGTTTACTTTTTTAATGTATTAATCCTGTTGGTATCCGAACTACCGTAGTAATGCAATTGCTACGGCTTGGTATTGTTACTATTAATTGACATCTCCATTCATTAATCTATCAGCCTCTAGAATCTTGCTAATAAAGGAGGATTGTCGCGCTTCATTCGGAGTTTCGTCTTTGAGATTCAAAATGCATAACTTAGCTGAAGTGCACTAGTGAGACGCCAACCTAAGAATAGAAATATTCGAATATCATTTATTAAGCAGGTAGTGTCTGAGTGATCCCATTGCAGTATTGTGTAACTTTACACTTGGGTATGATGCTAGTTAGGATTTGATCAAGAATAATAATTCTTGAATAGTCACCAAATTGACAATTTGACAGTCAAGTATCTCTGATATCTAATTAATTGCTAAATCTAATTAATTCTTATAAAAAGAATTGATCTCTGACAACAAATTACTTACAGTCGTCCTTATATCACGGGATTCAAGTTAGATGAAATCATATACAACTACTCCATTTTTGCACAGTTTATTAATCCAATCAGCTATTTTTCGCTTAGCCTTTAACTTCCGAAATTATGAACAGTCATTCAGAGATTGTTTTATAACATGAGAGTAAAAGTTTATTTGCTGAACATTCGTCTTTCTCTCTTAAAAATATTTAGGGAAAAAGTTATAAGGTACTCTGCCCAAATAACGCCACCTGAACATTTAAATTACTGTAAGTCTGGAAATAAGGTGTATCGAAACACGAAAATTATGACCAAGAAAGTTTAATCTTATGTTTGAAGCATACCATAATGAAACATATGATAACTTTTACTGGAGAAGTATGAGAACTCAAATAAAAAAACTTTGCAAACTGGCGTTATTAGGAACACCTGGTACAATTAACGCCACCCACTTTCTAGTAACTTACCTTATTTAAAATTAAGAATTATTCCATCATTGTAAACATTATTTGTACAAAATTACAGTAAAAAGCAACTAAATTTGACTTTCTGTAAAAAATAATGAAAAATCACTTGAAATTAACGCAGTCTTTCGAATCTGTAGCTAAAACAAAAGAGGAAGTGTAAAAATGAATTAATTTCGGCATTTTCCGATTATAAAAGCAAAATAATAAATAAGATAAAAAATCTATATTTTCATGAAATATATTAGTAACTTACAAATGTCGTACGTAACCTAAAATCGTATATGTAGACCATTATGGACCACCATGGCGTTAAAGCGCTACTGAGCACATGGATCACATGATACACTTGTTTGTCTACAATTTCCTAATTTTAAAAATAACAGTCAACTTATCTACATAGAAGAATCTTCAAGAATCAAGAAAATATATAGTTTTATATAGCTAATCTTTGCTGAACATTAAAAAATCTATATTTTATCTTATGTTGATATAGTAGCAGTCTTTCAGAACCAGTCCTCGACACGAAAAGGTGGAAATATAATTTTACTCGAAAATGTTGGCGGTCTGCTAGTAACTCACTTCAACACTAGATGGCATGTCAATGCAAACTATTTTAGTGCAGTACCGCCATCTCTTATATTTATGAAGAATTAGATAGGTGGCGTTAAAGGTATACATGGCGTTATATGGCTGAGGTACCTTATAGTCATACTGTACTACTTATGGTAGGCGAGACAAGTAATTTTTTTTTATCAATATAAAGATTCATTAAAATAAAGTACATTGCTATCATCAAAGAGATTCCATTACTTTGATGATAATTTACTTGTTTTGTTACATAAAAGGCCTCAAATCGTTGGTTCCCTGTAGCCTCGATCAGTTACGAAGTTGTTGTTTTTTTATCATTTCTGTTAAATATTTTTCAGATAAGCGTTTGTATTTCACGAAATGTGAGATGTTCTCCCTTATTCTTTTTTTTACAATTTTGAGCTTCTAATTATTATCTATCTAAAAATGCATAAATGATTGTAAGATAATCTTGTAATTATAAATATAATACATATATATGAACTAATCAAAACAAAAATTATTTGTTTTTTTTTCCCTCTGATTGGAACACAATAGACGGTAAATATTGCTTTTTAATTAAGTAAAATTGATGTAAAAAGACAGGCTACCTTATTTTATTGGTTATTACTACAAATGTTGTCGGCTATTTGTGCTATTATTCTTTATAATTTCGAAGATTTCTATTTGGGAAACAGTTCCTAAAAAATTGTTAAGGAATCGATTATTTAACAGTTGACATCTTCAACAGTTAATTAATTAATTATTATTAATTATTAATTTTGAGAAAACAATTTCAAGGTTAAGAAGATATTATTTTGAGAAATTCAATATTTGCAATGTTGAATAAAAAGCAATGAAGAAAAACTTACTTGCGAGAAAAACGATTTTTCAGTTATACTGTTATATTTGAATACTAATATTAATATCAAAGAAACTTTCTCTTACAACATAAAAATTGAAATAAGCGAATTTATTGTTGTTGTTATGTTTCTTATCTTCACTATAGAACGTAAGTGTAGATTTTTATTGTTCTGATATTTTTTTATATTCCGCAGTATTAAAATAACCCATAAAATAACTATAAATAATAAACAAAGAAGTTGATGAAAAATTCAAAAGAGTTTTCTTATTTTGTGGCTTAAAATTTTCATCTGAACATCTTGTTCCTAATCTGTTTGTGTCGATCTTCTAATGATCAAGTAGACAAGTAAACAATATCTGTCGGGCCTCTCACCCTCAGCCAGACAAAGAGAAAAACTAGTTAACAACATCTAAATTACATCCTAATTAGAATTTTCCAAGTCAAAAAGAAATAAAATGATAAAATCAAAGAATGCACTTTTAGCTTTAAAAATACATTGACAATATGAAAGCTAAGCACTTTATTGATACAACTAATTATTGAAACAGAAATATAGACTTCATTGCTCGTTTTGCTTTAAGATTTATTAGTAATTTCTTAAAACTTTCAATTACATTTAAGGAGGTAAATATGATGTTACTCTTGATATTGCAAATTAAAGTTCTTTTGTTTGTAATATTTTTATAAATTATATATTGTTTTCTTTAAGAAAACTAGTTCGTTGAAAACATACTAAATATAAGTTTTTCACTGAAATCCAATAGACGGTAAGTTTCTGTAATTTATGTTTCATGAATGCTGCTTTTATGTTTAATCCAATCCTTTTGTGTTTTATTTTTATTTTAATTTTCAATAATGAAAATTAGTCTTACATTAGATTTGAACAACATTAAATGTGCTGTCAAAGAAATAAAAACATGCTACCATTTAGAGAAATAAAAACAGCAGAATTAATAATTCATGTTGATAACTTAAAAATGACTATAGAAAACCTAAAAATAATAAAAAATTAAAATCACTAACAAAAATAAAAATAAAATTAGAATCAAAATGAAAAATAATACGAAGCAAATTAAAATTATTAATCGAAATAGCAAATACTGAAATATATAAAACTTAATTAGTCTATCCCAGTTAAATACATAAAACAGTAAAAAAGCTAAAAAGACAGCGATATAGAAAACAATGGAAACAAACGAAATCAATACTGTAAAGAAATCAAAAAAAGCATGAAAGTAAGGATAAATAAAAAACAATTAACCTAATATTTCAAACAGAGATACTTATAGTACCAAATATAATAAATTTCGCCAATTTTAAAGTTGGCGAAATGTTAGTAGTCTTTTGAGAATGTTATAACTTATTTTAGCAATACTTTATCTCATACAATTAGTAAAGAAAATTTACAGTAGAAATGAAGTAGAAATGAAATACGAAAGAAATACTATTTTGATTTTTTCTTCATATTGTGATTGATTAAATAATTATATTTTATTAAAAAATATTTTTTTACATAAAAGGAAACTCATTTACAGTATTTTTTTTTAAAAGAAGGACACTTCATCCTCTGTTGAATAATATTCAGATTGTAATAATATCAGAAACTTATCTAAAAATAAAAAAAGTAAGTTACAGAAATTTAAAAAAAAATCTAAAATAATATTTTAAAGTTTCAAATACCATGCTATAAGAAATTACAAATTTTTCTAAACTGTTTTTTTTTTTAATACATCAAATTTGTTCTTTTTGTAATTCAATTTGGAACTATTCAGTGTGTAAGTATTTTTTCTTAATTCTGAATATTGTTGTTAATATTAACATTCCTGTTGCTCTAAAAGCTGTGCAACATCTACCTCTGTCAGTTTATGTCTAGAGAAAGCTTATGTCCCGTTGTAATAATAATTTTCACAACTAAATTTCACAAAGTAAATTTTAATTATTTATTCATTTTGCATAAAACTTTACTAATCTTGTCTTATTACATTTTCTTATATAGCTTATAAACTAATTAAATTTATTTTTCCTTTCTCCTTCTGCTATTCATTTCATAGTTTATCTCTGCAGTCTTTTCGTGAATCACATTTTTTTTCTTTCTTGGTTTAAAGTTTTGCAGTTTCTGCTACTTTCATTTGTGAACGTAAGATAGATTGTGTTTAGGGCTTCACAGAGGTCGAGAGAGGTCTGGTCCAATCCATTTTTCGAATTTTAAATTACGTAATTGCATTATTCACAAAGTACATAAGTTTTTATCAAACATATTACCAGGTAAATCACAGTACACTGCAACTGCATGACTTGTGTTAAGCAATATCTAGCGTTTCCTTTCAAATCTGTCAGTGTATTTTTGTGTCAAATTAAGAGTTATGTAAATTTCAGAATGTGAGGTCCGATCCATATGGAACTCTTGGCCCTGCCCTTTCAGAGACCATAGATATATATTTTAACTTTTATCAGAATATATTTAACCGTTTCATTCAAAGTTTGTTGCTTCAATTTTTTTTCTGCAATTTTTTTTATAATACTGGCAGTATACATTTTATTTCAATTCTTTAAGTAGAAGAGCATTTTTTTTAATGGGAGCTAAAAGATTTCCTATAGCTTGCAATCTAACAAGAATACACTTGTTGTTGTAACCTGATCTCTAAGAGATTTAAGTTATTTTTACATTCCTGATTTACCCAGTTATTTGATGATACTCCACAATCTCTAACTAAGCATTTCTATATACAGTAAAACCCCGTTATTACGCTCGTCAAGGGACCATGACCTACAAGCGAAATAAGCGGGATAGCGCTATAGACGGGAAATGATTTATGAGATGGGGAAAGATTTGGAGACCATTTTACAGGCAACATACATGATTCTGCAATAGATTTACTGCAAATATGAGCTTATTTCCTATTAAAAAGATCTTTGATTCTGGTTTGCCGTGTGTGTGTGCTACTGTTATGAATTATGACATTTTCAATGCGGTTCAGGTAACTATTAACGTCAATTGATACACCACTAGGAGCAATACTAATATATTTTCGGAGCAGATTTAGTGCACACTACTTTTTTTCGCTGCATCGGTAATTGCATCCCTGTTTTTCGTTATTGTTCGCAGACTGGACGAGGGAATTCCTAGAGATTCTGCGAAATCCTTCTGACTTCTGTAGAATTCTCGTCGTACTTACGGAGAATTTGCAATTTTTCACTTATAGAAAGGGATTTCCGCTTCGACATTTTGCACAACTGTATCACAGACCCGCACTTCACAGAGTTCAAAGATTCCCTCCTACCAGGGAAAAAAAAAATCTTACAGTGTTACATTTCTTTTCGATACAAAATTTCCGATATAAAAAAGCGCTACAAGCGGGATTTGAAGCGTTATAAGAGGGTAAAAGTATACAGAGATATATAGAAAATTCTAGGGACCGTATAAAAGGAGCGTAAAGAACGGGATAGTGCTATAAACGGGAGCGAAATAACGGGGTTTTACTGTATTTCTTTTTCTATTTTTGATAATACCATATTAAAAAGGATTTCATTGTCCATTTGCATCTTTTTAGCAATGTTAAAGCTGTAGCACATATAATATTCGTCCATCCTGCTAAACCCCAATTTCAATTTATCAGTCTTTCATATGTAGTTGGAGATTTCTAATTGAAAAAGGCACTTTCTTTTCTTTCTTGTCCGATCTTGTAAAGAGGCAAAAGCCATTATTACACCTTCTTTTATAAGAATAGTTTTAATTATGAAGTATCAAAATTATTATACCATTGAAATGTCTTGCTTATCTAGCCTAGATCATGATACCCAAGAGATAATCGTTAGTTCAGATTTCTTATATAAACTGAATATCATGATAATCAATTCATCAAAACTTTATGAACTATTGATTAGACTTTGGGCAATTTGCAAAAGACGCAATGATTGAACAAATTGGCTGATCTTCTATGATATCAAAAAAGCAAAAAATTACATAACCTATTCAAATTAAATTGGTGCAACGTATAGTAGATGCGCCGAATATGAGACCCTTACAGTACCAACGTGATATTCTTTTAAGGCATAGATTGTACTACAAATAACAACGATAGAAAATTAAAACAACTTTACATTTCGTCTTGTAGGAAATTTTAAAAACAAATGTTCCATTTTGGGGGTTTGAAAAAGTAGTCCTAATATGAGACCCTCTTCTATAACTAAAAAAATGAATTGTAATTACTGAAAAGTTCGTCAAAAACAAAACTTTAAACAATAATTAGGTAATATTTATCTTCATCGCTAATAGGTAAAAAAGAAAAATGACATTTAAACGAATTAGTTGAAGTTTACTTCAGGTTTTGTTTACTTTTCGTTTTTAGATTCGAAAATTTCTCATTGTTTGGGCTAAATCCCTTAATTCTTGCGAACGATGTTGCTTGACAGTTGTGGGAATTGTTATAAAAATCCCTTTAACCACTTTTCATCAGCACATGTTATAAACATGTTTTAAACCATTTTTCATAGCAAGCTGAAATGCCATTTTTTTAATATCCCTTAAGCCATAAAACCTTGAATCCATCTCAATGCAGTATTTTACTAACGAATCTTCAATGTATTGTAGTAAAGTAGGCCATCTTCCCAATCTCCCCAAACTAATGTCTACCAGTGATTCAGCTGTTTTTTCTGAATCCTTAACATAACGCTCCAGAGTTCCTTTTGGAACTTCAAAATATTTTGTAGCTTTTTTTGTAGCCCATATCACGACTTCTTAAGGCTTTGACAGCTGATACCATCATTACAGGATCCCATTTTTTGCGTTTTGTTTCGGAAGGCATCTAAAAATTTAAAAAAAATGTAAAAAAGCTTTGCATGATGAAAAAAAAAAAGAATACCTAATATGAGACCCTATCTCATATTAGGCATCCTTTGGGGTCTCATATTAGGCACGACCGCGTTGTCATACACGCCAACGAATTTTTTAGGTTAGGCTTAACGTTAGCTTAAAAACAAACCGGCATGTTTATACTATACATTTAAAGCTATCTATCCGATACTAAGAGTTTCAAAACGAGTCTTATCTTAAAGGTGAAAACAGCCAATGAAAATACACGTGCAAAAAAGTCGACGAGCACAAATTCAGGGGAAAAATTTACTGAGCGTTTGCACTAGGAAACACTCGACTGACTCACCGCTGACGGATGATGCATTAGACTACTGTTTCACGCTCCAATCGCCAGGCAGCAGCACTTAGTACAATCTGTAGGCTGGGGTCTCATATTAGGAAGGGGTCTCATATTTGGGGTGGGAGAGCCAAAAAAAACTTCAAATCTGGCAACCAATGTGCCCCTTTGGATTCAGATAGTACATGGGTAGACGAGTCTAAAAAGCCCGGGACACAAATTTTCCTGGCCCTCTAGCGGATTTAGCAGCTCATTAACCGGAAGTAAAGTGTTTATCACTAACTCGGAAAGTGTATACACGATTCTGATTAAACTAAGCCTCCCAGAGCAAAATACACATAAGTATGACCCCCCCCCCCAAATGTGGCTGCAACTGTTAAATTTACAAGTGACCCCCCCTTTGCCAACTGTCAATCCACGGTACATTTATCCTGCCTTCACCCCTAGGAAAGTTTTATATCCTTGGCTAAACTCTGTCCTGGAGAGATTGCATATTCAATATATATAAAGAATAGAGCAAGTGCCTAGAGTATCGTTGGCTGCTTTTCATGCAAAAAATGAACCTGGTGAAAGAAAAATTAGGTATAAAGAGTCATTGCTTCCACTTCTAAATGACGACATTGCGACACCAGCAATGGTACGTCATATGATGGATATCATAGTAATGGCAACAGCAAAATTAAATGAAAATAAAACACCCGTGATTACATGTGACCAACCTGTATATGCTATTGGGAAGCAAGTACAATGAAAATTTCCTGATAAGTATGGCGAGGATCGCATCATATTCATGATGGTAGCCTTCATATCGAAATGATGGTCATTAACTTACTTGGCAAGTGGTTAATTTGCAGTGGATGGACTGAATTAGTAACAACCGCCCGCCGGTATTGCAAGTTCTGGTGTTGCAGAATCCTGTCTCACATCGTCGCATGTAAAAAGATCTCGCTGTGCACATGAAATTACTTTAACTGCCTTGCATTATCTACAGGGTACAAGCATTCAACAAAGTATGTGAAACAGATTCCAGCATCAGTGACCAAGGCATTGAACTGTGGATTTTGCGGAAAACATCTGAATGTCCCCAGTTTCAATACTGGAATACAGTCATCGAACTTGAGTCCCTTCTTGTCCAACTTATATTGAGTATTCTTACATCTAACTTTACAATGTTCGTGGATATTTTGACACGGTTATGTCCGTGGATATTTGCGTTGGACCCAGTCCACTATTCTCGTTGGTTACCAGTATTTGTATGCACTCTACAGGCCCTTCCAGAAAAAAAATCCAGATATACATGCTGAATTTCTGCGTGGCAAGTATACGAGCACCAAAACTGCTACACCATTTTCTGCAATATCTGACGATCAGCTTCATGAACACAATAACAAAGTGATAAAGAGTAAAGGTGGAGCTATCGGAATCCTTGATAGTGAAAATGCTCTGCTTAAGTGGATGGTAGCAGGTCCTAGGATCAGTTATGTAATTGAGGAATTTGAAGAGAAATCAAATTTTAAAAATGACAACATCGTGGGCGCAAAGCATCATGAGATACCGATGCATTTCAGAAAAGGTTCTTGGCCCATGCCAAAGTTATGATTAACGTCTTAACTGAACAAGGAAATCCGTTCCAAGAAACTGATTTGGTGTCAATAGGGAGCTCCAAAATGATTCCAAGTCTCGAAGCTATCAAATGTGTTACGGAAGCATTTCCTGTAGGACTTAAGCAGTATGATGAATAAGTTCGAAATTCAATTCATGAAATTATTCCTTGGAGCAATATTCACATCTTCAAGACTACAACAAGAAAAACCGATAAGTCAAAGTGCAAGATTACTAACTTGCGTAAAGACTCCAACTTGTTCTGCAGAATGTATGTCGCATCTGAAGCACGGGATGGGAATATTGATGATTTCTCTTCCCATGAAAATCAAATGTATCCACCATCTATTTCAGATGATGGCAAACTCCGAAAAACCAATAAACAAGTCGGAAACTCCGAAAAACCAATCAACAAGTCGAATATTTTAGACTGCATTCAAACAAAATATGACATTAGCTTTAATTACAGCCAACCAAATGTAACAGCTAAAATATTTGATGGAGCAGCCGTAATCCACATGCTGAATCCTGGTATTGCCAAAACATTTTCAGGATACTATGAAAATGTTTTCAAACCATACTTCAATAATCAAATGAAGAATACTTCACGACTAGATATTGTATTCGACAGATATACTAGTGAGAGTTTGAAGGCAGATATCCGAGAATCAAGAGGAAGTGACATAACATAACGCAGACTACTGCAATTCCAAAGCAATTTAAGCAATTCGTGTGTGTTAACGGAAACAAGACACTTGCAAGCTAAGAAAATGGTGGGAAATGAGTATCCAGGAAAACATGTTGTCAGTACTTATGATGACCGCGTCATCACGTCAACAACTATGGATGTAGCTAGCATTTCTCCCTCCTCACATGAGAAGCTTAAGGCCGTTTACTTCTTCATGTTAAACATGCAGTAGAAAGTGGACATACTCACATCTTAATATGAACTGTGGACTCGGATATAGTGATTATTTCAATATCACTATTCTCACAAAATACAAGATATTGCAGAACTATGGATTGAGTATGGTCGTGGGAAATACAGGAAATTCATTCCAATTCATGAGATTTGTGCAAAACTCTCACCGGGAATTTGCAGAAATTTGTTGGCTTTTCATGCTGTAACAAGTTGCGATACAGTTTCGACATTTTATGGCATTGGCAAGAAGACAGCTTGGAAGGTCTGGATGTCATTTCGTGAAATTGATTGTGTGTGGCATCAGCTCTGTACAGGCACCTCTGATATTGATGATGAATGTCATGATCTGTTGCAGCGATTTGTTATTCTACTTTATGATCAAGCATCAGATCTTCAGAGCATCATTGACTGCAGACGAGTGTTATTTACAAGAAAGAATCGAGCAATCGAAAATATACCTCCAACAGAAGATGCTTTAATACAGCACATCAAACCAGCTACTCCCCAAGCAAAAATTTGGAACAACAGCCTCGATGCAAAGTACACAATACCATGCCATGCAACTGGGGATGGTTAGAAACTTCGGGACGATCATACCGACCTGTGTGAACAACAATTCCAGAAGTGTCAAAACACTGTGTGGAACTAACCTCTTGTACATGCCGCAAGCGATGCACATCTTGTAAATGTGTTAAATTGGGACTACGATGTACGAAACTTTGTGTATGTGAAGGACAGTGCTCCGACAGTGATTGGTAATCAAAACTGAATTTCAATCATTTGGATGTTATTGTATAAGACAGCAAGATATTATTATATTTCGGTATTGTGGCTGACATTATATTAGTGTATTTCGATATTAGTGTATTTGACTACATATAGGATATTATTGTATTTGGATATTAAACTGGAATAATATTGTATTGTAAATTCGTTTCTTTCTTATTCTTATACTTATGTTTTAAACTTACGTTACATTTAAGCCTTAAGTGTGCCTCATATCACTGATTTTAACATGGAAATGAAGGTTTTGTAGCCACATTTGGAGGGTCGTACTTATGTATATTTTGCTCTAGGAGTCTTAGTTTAATCAGAATCGTGTATACGCTTTCCGAGTTAGGGTCGCTACGCACTGGACCCAATTCTGATTTTTAGTTTGGAAAGTAATAAAACAATTAAGGGGGAGAAAGGGGTGGGGAGCTTTCCTGACACGAGCAAGTAATAATGTGACAATTACTTCTCATTGTGTTTCGGGTTTGCTTCGGGTGATTTCGGCAGACTTGGGAGATGAGACAGAGTCCGAGCTCCCAAGTCTGACTAAAACGCCTAGGGCAAACCTCAACACAATAAGAAGTAATTGCCACATTATTACTTGCTCGTGTCAGGAAAGCTCCCCCCACTTTCTCCCCCTTAATTGTTTTATTACTATCCAAACTAAAAATCAGAATTGGGTCTAGTGCGTAGCGACCCTTAGTGCTAAACACTTTACTTCCGGTTAATGAGCTGCCAAATCCGCTAGAGGGCCAGGAAAATTTGTGTCCCGGGCTTTTTAGACTCGCCTACCCATGCACTATCTGATTCCAAAGGGGCACATTGGTTGCCAGATTTGAAATATGTAGGCATAATTTTCAACTCTCCCACCCCACTAATTCGGCACACTTACTCTATATAATTAGTGATCTATTCAATCATAATGATTCCACATAGCTATCATTATAATTTAAAATTTAATTTTTTTAATGTGAAATAGGAAGTAAGTATTTTTATCATAAAAACTTTATTGAACAAAAAAAATTAAATAGTTTTAAATTTTTATTAAATTCGATAATGTCAATTTTTGAAAATTAACATTCAATTTAAAAGTCAATATTATTTTAATATTAAAACTTACTGAATAAATTAATTTCCAGTATATGGTTAAAAGGATCCAGTGCATTTCTTAAAAAATGGTGATTGATTTTTTTTAAATATTAAAAATATATCTGATGTTAGATATGAGCTTACATTGCTTAGAAATCCTAAAAAAAAATTTAAACTCTATTGCTATGAAGGTTTTTTTTTTTTTTTTAATTTACTAATTTTTATTATCTAGTTCTGTACAACAACAAAAATTGACATACATCAAATTGCATAAACAAACTCTGCAGTTAAAACTTTTGTATTATAATATAGCTGAAACCCTGCAGTTTAATTGTTTCAGTTTTGGTAGCTCACATTATTTCCTTTATCGTCACCCTTGATAAGGTTTTATTGATCTGTTTTCATTCAAGTTATTCAACATTACTACATCAAAATATATATATGTATATAAATAAGACAAATATATTAGGAAAAGTTTCTACTGAAATCTGAAAGATAAGGATTTTTTAATAAGAAAACCGGGTATTATCCATAATTAATAAAAAGATTTTCTGGCCTTAGACATTTTTTTTATATACTGTACATAATATATGGAAATTTTCGAATGATGACACAACAATATAATTAAGCCTAAAGAAGGGATAGTATAGGAAAGTCAATAGACCTAAAGAAGGGATAGTATAGGAAAGTTAATAGACCTAAAGGAGTGTTTTTGTCAAGATGATATCAGGTTCTTGAAATAGAATTGCTTAATTATTATTTATTTTATCTTAATAAATGATTGTTAAAGTTTGACATCATGATGTTAAAAAAATCAGCGATCATGAATCATGTACTAATACGATGATTCATTTTGATTGGACAAATTTTGTATTCGGCATTACTTGCTTTAAGAAATAACCTTCAAGGAAAATTTAGAAACTAATACAGATTTTGCACTGTCATCAAAGATATTCCTTAAAATTTAAAAGCAAGCCTATGTGCAAGCCAAAGTAACGTTTTGATTTTTCTCCAATTCATAATCATTAATTGCTCAACCATATATTTGCATTGAATTAACTAATTGCTATGCATTTAATAAGCAACAATGAATCATTACCGCCTTTCTTAAGCTAGTTTTAATTATAATACAATATATAATTAGGAAATTTATCTAATTAGGGAAATTAGGGGCCACTGACTTGTTTCAATCGATAATTAAGCAGAAAACAATAAAATTAATTTATCTTTTTTTTTCTAAAATAAACTAGATTGTAAGTGTTTTTCATGTATATAAAATGGTACCTCTAGACATAATAATATAAGTTTTCGACAATGTTTCTATTAAAAAACATAATTTTCAGAAACTAAAGTAAGAAATTACTTTAAAATTTTGAAATAAATTAAAAATTAGGTTTAATAATTGGCATTAATTTCTTATTCTATCTATTTCCAAAGTTGAGGAATCATTATTTTTTCCCTTACATTGCAGCGTAAGGAAATCCTAGCAATGCATAGGCTTTACAGCAGAGCAATTTATGTAGTATTAACAAATTGACCTAATGGACTTTTATGAGAAACATTAGCTAAAATTTTATATTAATCTAAGTAAACTGCTAATTAATACGTTTGTGGCTATGTCCAACTATGTCCATACAAGCTTAATTGCGTGTATATTTTGGGCTTAGTTCCTTAATCGAGTTGAAATGATAATTGATATTATTTCTTCGCAAATTCAGTAATCTGTTAATGGATAATGTAAGGAAAATAAAGAATGATCACCTTTAAAAGAAGAAAGAATTCTGTGGAATAAAGTATTGCTCATTTTTCGATAATTTAAATAAATAAATAATTAAAATAAGTTTTTCTTAGTATTCGACAGTAGTTATTTCTGATACAGATTATGTAAATGTGAATTTGTAATGCTCAAATTATTACAGTCAGTAAGTAATTTCAATTTCAATGAATTGTTAAATGTAATTTCCTTAACTTATTATGAAAAGAAAGGCATTGATTAGTGTTTCCTTTAAAAGTTTTCTTCTAATTTGTGTAAGTGTAATCTGTTTGAATCACAACAAACCTCTGTATTATTATTGTTTGTTCACCGTAACGTAGTGTGTAAGTATAAAAAAATTCTGCTTATTAAGTAATAATATATTAATATTTATTTTGTCCGAAGATGAAAGAATTTCAAATTATTGTAGCAAAATTTTTAACTGAATTATATAGGCAGGGAAACGGTTGTTTCAAAATATTTCGATTTTTGTGGGTTGATTTTAAACAAAAAAATTCATACGTTGAATAAAGAGGTAAAGCTCCAGCGCTCCCATAATTATCATTCATTCCTAAGCTTCGCAAATTGTTAATATATTTATCAATTAATTTTGTGGATTTGAATTGCATCTGTCATCCATTGATGTATCACGAAAGGAAACAGTAAATAAATAATTCCTTATGATAGATTTCTGATGATAGTATCAATTGTGACAGAAGAATTCAACCTTAAAGTCTACAAAAATATTTTGAAAACGCAGAAATGATAAAATTTTGAATATTGAAACAATTTACAGATTACATTATATATTGAGGATAATGATAAATAGTATAAACTTTATAAATTAAAAAAAAATAGTAATTAGTATTTTCATGTTCACATTAAATCTTATAAATATTTCAGAAAAATCGTGAAAACCTAATTGAAATACATCAAATAAAAAATAAACAATTTGAGAGATACCAGCTGTTTTCGTAGCTTTTTTTTTCATTGAGAAATAATATGTAAATTTTAGTTATAATTAAAATAAAAATATAATACTTTAACAGTACTCTGTTTATCTGAACGTTTTTCTGATGATTTCGTCTTATAACAAAATGGTAAAACGATATAATTCTATATCATAAAAGTTATTTATATTTTACTTTTATGAAGATAAATAATTTTAGATATTTGTTTCCTTTAATTTTTAATCTAATCAGTGCGTAAGTATTTTCCTTTAGCCTTTCGTATTTAGTGAACATCATATTGTTTGTAACCATGCATTTTAAAAATATAATTAGCAAATGATTATTAGAGATCTAAAATGGTACTAAAGGTTTGAATTTGATTGAAAATAAAAGCCTTAAGCTACGCGAACACCATCCGATTTTCCACCAACTTAGTCGGCCGATTTTGACGTCACGAGTCCGGCCAACTTTTTGTCAGCCCCGAACACCATCCAATTCGCTATTGAAGTCGGCCGTGATATTAGCAATCCCATAATGCAATGCGTTTCCCCCAGCAGATGTGGAAAATCCGAAAAAAATCGAGGTTTTGAAACCTCTCTGATAAATTCTTGCCGCATACAATTACTGCATTTCAGTATAAACTTTATTGACGCATGAAAGAAACTCGCAATACTCTGATATTCATTGTGTACGCGCTTGTCTTCGACTCGAATCGGTGAACTCGTTTTAGACGCCATTTCTTTCCATGGGCGGGATGTCACGACTGAGGTGTGATTGGATAATTCCGACCGACTTCCCACCAACTTTCCGAGTTGCCCGTGCACAGCCAACTCGAGTCGGCGGACCAAAGTTGGTGGCAAGTTGGTGAAAAACTGGCTCAAGACTGTCTCTACCAACTCGTGACGTCGAAATCGGCCGACTAAGTTGGTGGAAAGTTGGATGGTGTTCGCGGGGCTTTACGGTACTAGAAATAAATTCAAATTTTAAGTTTTATGGAATCGAATAACAATTAAACACAATATAACTTTACTACCGAGTTGGTTTGAGTTCCATTGCTTCCATCTATTTAGATCCAAATAGTTAATGTTTTAGTGAAATTGCCTAAATAAGAAAAATGTGACTTGGATATCTTATACCATTTCGAACAAGACAAATTTCAATTATCAGAAGACTCATCTGAATTTTATTAGACAATGTCTTGTCTCATCTTGCTTCGATTGCATTTTCTCTCTCCCGTTTTATGATTACAAATATTACCATCTTTATACCTTTCCATTCCATAAACCATCAAAATGAATATAATAACGGAACTTATTTTCACTTATTTGACACAACAATTCGTTTGTTAATTTATTTATTTGATGAAATTTCTTTTTTTATTATTTGTAGGAAGTAAGTATTTTTTTTTTGTTTTAACTTTAAAAAAAAAAAAAACAGTTAAAGAATTTCTAAAAAAAGCGAAAAACAAGTAATTGCAAAATAACAATGAAAAATCTGGATTAAATACATAAAGAAGAAAGTTTTACTAACTTAATCACGTTAAGTAATGAAATTTAAAATAAGATAACATCAGTGATTCGCAAGGTATGTTTTTTTTTATACATGAAAATTGAGGAAATGATGGACACAATATTAGAAACATAACATTCCAAACTTGAAATACTTGTAAAATTAAATTGTAAATAAAAACATTTAGTTTAAAGAAAATATTATACATTTCCCAAGAAGAGGATATATTAAATTCTACCAGACTCAATTGTATAGTTATGAATATATTTTAATATTATTACTTCATTTTTCTGAAATTTTAATGAAACAGTCAGTAAGTATCAAACTTAAATAAAAACAATGAAATAAACAAATTTTACCGTTTTTTCTTTTCTCCGATGTTTTTCATTGAAAAAATTAGAGAATTCTTAAAAAATAATGAAAATATGAAGTAATTAGTTTATTGTCAATGGAAAATAACAGTTGAAAAACTGGATTACTGGTTATTATTTTTGGAAACAAGGTTTATTTTTCTTTCAGGAAAGGATTTATTCCTTTGCTTTGTAATTTAATTATTGAAATTGATTCCATAATTCATTTAACTATTCAGTATTTTAATATTAAAAGATATATTCTTTCCTTTATCATAGTTTATGATGAGTTGCTAGAATAATATGTGAATAAAAGCAAGGAATAAGTTGCTCATCCTAAAGTTAATATAATTATATCTTAGTATTAATCTTTTAGTATAAATTGAATTAGTACTTGCTCTAAGACGTATATAATTGAAACTTGTTCAAATTCCCTGCGTTGCAGTGATTGATGACAGATTAAGAATTACGTTCAATTGTCATTTTCCTTGAGCGCCTTTGTCAACAAAAATGAATGCCCTCTCTCACCTTTCTCTAGATCTTTTTTCTGTATCTTTAAGTCATGTTCATCGACTAATCGTTCTCATAAACCCCATTTTATTCTTAAAGTCGAAACTGTTTTATTCATGTAGGCCTACTCTTACATGTCACCATTGTGTTCTTACGAATTTTTAATTTATCATTAAGTAAAGATACAATTTTAAAAATCACAAAAATTACCTGTCTCAAATCAGTTTTCCTCAACCTTATTATACTATAAAACTTGAGAGAAATACATCGTTCGTAGAATACTTCTACTCATCTTGACTCTTCCTCTGATCAAATAATCTTTGAATTATTATTTTTACCAGTTGTTTCGGTTATAATCTTGTGGTAATCTTTCTTTCAAATCTTCCATTGATGCAGAACGCAAAAAATTAAACGCATTCACATTATCAAACTTTGATTTTCAAGAAGAAACGCTTAAGATTATTCGTAACCTTTTCATGAAATAAGTTGAAATCATTGAACGTTTCTTTTCTAACTGTAATTCATAAATATGAGCTTCTTCACAGGTGCAGAAAAACTTTACAGTTATAGATACATAACCTATGTAATATGTGCATGAACTAGTAATAAAACTTGTATTCATGATCATGAAATCACCATGTTAACTTTTTAAAAAAAGTTCTTATTTCATCACAAATCCCTCCTAAGTTAACATAAATTCTAATTTATTATTCTTTCATACTGGAACAATGTCTTTGCCACATTCATTTCATTAAAATAAGTGAGTGAATTATCAAACAATTGATAATTTACCAAAGCAGAACTCGCTGTCAAATACGAGCCTAATAAATAAACAATGTTTTTTTTTTATCTCTACTGTCTATCTTGACATTGATTTTCCTAAAATTTTAGTTTTTCTGAAAAAAAAAATATTAGTCGAATAATGAATAATGGTGGTAGTCAGTTCTAAGAGTAATAAACAGTAAATCAGTTATATGTGTATACATATAAAAGACTCCAGAGTCAGCTATGTTGTTCAATTATTACGACATTTGAATCAAATCGAAGGCCTTTTGAAATCTTTCTAAGTACTCAAGAATTATCAATAATGAAGATAATAAATATGTATTTTTGTTGTATTATTTTTGTAGTCTGTAAGTACAATAAATTCACTAAAAATAAAATAAGAATTAATTTTATAAAATGATGAGTGAAAAAAAAAAGTTTGAAAAATTCTGAAAATTTTGAAGAAAATCAAATGTTCATAATTTATGAATTGGTTAATCTGATAATTTAATTTATTCATCGGTTAGTTTGGACGCTGATTTGAACTAATTAATTTGAATGTAAATGTTGAAAAAATTTTCAATAGCGAAAAATGATCCAGATTTCGCGTATTTTGTATGAAAGCTAATGGATATTTAAGAGGACATAATTGAAAGAATAAATTAAATTGCAGAAAAAAAAAGTTACTAACTTTTTAACGAATAAAGAAGAATATATTCTATATTTCATTCATATCAAGAATTGTTTAGCATTAAGTTCCAGTAAGTTCCTAGTGATTGCCTGTTTCTCCAATCAAAAAACCAAAACTCCAAACTCAATAAAGTACGAAATTAAATATCTTAAAATGAATATTTTAAATTTTAATGTAGTCAAAGTTGAAGCATAATATTCATTGTGCTGAACAACAAATAAATCAAGTATTTTCTTGCGAAATCATGTGAAAAATTTCTTTTTTGTCGAAAGGGTATGAACATTTTTTTTTATGTTTTGATACTTATTGTGTTTTAGGGAATTTTAAATGTGTTATTTTTAATTTCATATTTCTCTTTATTCATATCATAATGAAACTGCGAAGTGCTCTTTTACTGGCACTACTTTAATTTATTATCTCAAATTTATTTGAAATTTTCCTAATTTTCAAATTTTAATGGTAAAATCATAATGAATGCAATGAAAAATTAATTTAAAAATTCAAGTCACATTTTTGAAAATAAGTTGCTGTAATTTAGAGAAGATTAGACAAATGAAGTGTTTATAATTAATTATCAAATAAGAATATTTAAATTAAAATTTCTGATAAAATTTAGGCAGTATTTATTCGAAATCTTATTTTTGAAATACGTTCTATTCAGTGCGTAAGTTACAATTTTTTCTTTGCAATTATATTTGTATTGTTCTTTCCTTCAGATAGTTGATGTATTACTATATTCCAATGATATGTAGGCAAATTTACAGCTGATTATTCCAACGATTTCATTTCCTATCTTAGGAAAGATGTTATAATCAGTGTGCGATTTGTGATTTTAACCGAGGGGAGGACGGCTAACGGGTTCACTACCAGAATTAAAATTTTAAATCTGTATACCATATCTCCCCTGAAAACTGACTTGCAGACACACAGAAACTTACATGTTACACAGCCTTCAGATTATTAATTTATTAAATCATGATTTCTTAAAATATACTTATTGGTTTAGTCATTTATAAAAAATAACATTCTTTGCTCCTGCAAGTTCTGAAATCAAAATGTAATAAAATATTTAAGTTTCCATTTTGTCGCAAGCTTTTCTGCATTGAAGCAATGTATTGGAGGACCATATCTTGAGATAAAAAGCAGATTTGATAGTGTTGCAATTTGTTATTTGTTCCTTTGATCATTTAATAAAGATCAGAAGAAATAAAGACAGACAAATTCCTATCCCAGAAAATACAAATTTAATTTTGTTTCAGCGAAACTAAGATTCTTACCTATCAATTAAACATTTATGTAAATTTAAAATATCCAGTGGGTGGGAATAATTATCCCTGGCAGGGATATATCATTCACATCCAGAGGATGGGATGGTCCAAGCCAATCCCCCCCCCCCCTAGAAATCGCACACTGGTTAGAATAAACGATAGGAGATTTTCGTAGTGCTGAAAAATAGAAAAAAAAATCTTCAAAAAATCTGTACAGATTAGATATGTTGTATATGCCTATGTGTACCAACATGTACAGCATACAGCAATATTATTTCAACTTTCTGTCGAATTCTTAATATAAGCCTTAAAATTATTATATTTTGTTAACTGAATTATCTAAGTTAAAATTTACAGGTATTTATCTACAAATTTTGGAAATTACCTTAGAACTCTAGCCAAAAGACAACAAGATCTTCTAATTAGATATTAATATAGAAAAAAAAATATCTTTCAAAAAGTATTTGCAGATTATCATACGCAGAGTAGACAACACTAATTCAACTTAAATCTGAAATCAATAACAAGCAATAAAACTCGTCTGCTTGTGACAGAATTAACCACTACAATATTTGGTTTTCTTTTTCTTTCAATAGTATGGAGTAGTAAGTATCTTTCTTTTATTAGAGATCACAGGAATATTTCCCAAGAGACATAACTGCAGGGCTTAATGGAAAACAGGCATACCTTCCCCCCCCCCCCAAAAAAAAAAGAGAAATGTTTTGAGATATAGTTTTAATGATTAAAAAAATTCAAATGACTATAAATTTTCCTTTATATATAGTCATACTCATTTATGTGTGTGTGTGTGTGTGTGAGAAAAATAGTGAGTAATAGTAAATATAACACACTGCTACAATACTGATATAATTAATAAAGAATGTAATGAATAACATTCTTCGGTCCTTTGGATTTCATTATAACCGAGTTTCACTGTATAAATAACATTTCAGGCTAATTTTTTGTAAATAATATTTATTTTTGAATAATAATAACTGTTAATATTCCAGAAAACATTAAAAATACAGAAAAAAAAACAAACAAACATTGAGGATACATTACAGTCATATTCTAAAAATTAATGTTAAAAAAACACATGTTTTAATTTTATAGCAATTTGAAATTAAAATTATTACATCTTGTTGTATTCGAGATCACTTCAAACATTTTTGTCTAAACTTACTTTATCTGGAAACGTGCCATTGATGAATTACTTAACTGCTTTTAAAAATTTTTGTTTTCTGTAAATTTATTAACTAGGTACCTTTGGTAAGTAACCGTGTTTTCATAAAAAAAAAAAAAATGCTCCTCAGTTTATTTTTTAATTTGTTTTGTGATTTCTAACTTAGGACTTAATTTGATATATCTAATAACTGATAAGTGAATGAACTAAAAGCAAATGAAAGACAACAATTAAATGAGGTCTATATCTCTACATTAACCTACAATTAATCTTCAGTATTCTTGCACTTCTAATTTATAATTTCGTTCAATTTCTTATCTATAATTTTGAGGCGACTAAGATTGTGAATTTTGAGCATATTAACTTTTTTCTTTCTGTATTTATTTTAATTTCATAACCAAAATTTAACATAAAAATAAAAGTTTTAAATTTAAAGTGAAGATTTAATTTCAGATAATAGATTACAAAAGTAGAAATTAATTGAAAAAGTGTAATTAAGGTATTTAAAAATTACAAAACATTACGTATTCCATAAACAATTTAAAAAAACCGATGTTTCAAAAATGCAGTTTGAAACTTTTTGTGAATTTATTCTGTTAAATCACTGTTAAAATTACCACTGAAACAAAAAACTTTGAACGGAAATCGAAGGATTTTTCGTAATGCGCTTAAATATTATATGTAGGCTATCTTATTTTCTTTGTTTATTAATAAAATATTGTAATAAAATGGTAGCAATTTAAGGGTATCGGAATAATGAGAATATAGGTATTTACCACTTTGTACAGAATTCCATTAAGTTCGTTGCCATTAATATTCAGAAAAAGCATTATTAAAATGGATTTAATAAAGAAACTGAAAAAGAGAGCTTCTGTAATATCTGATAATTGACATTTTTATGTTCTTTATCAATTAATATTATCTTTTATTAAAACCTAAAATCTTATTTGAATTGGAGGCTTTTTTTTATTTTAAATTTATCTTTACCTTAACCTCCGGACTTTTAAGTCCGGATTAATTCGGCTGTAGTCGATTTCACACTTATTAAATTTTCTTAAATTATTAAAATAAAAACTAATTTTAATACTTTTTTTGTTCTCTTACATTAATTAATAACAGATAATACTAATTAAATAAAATCAATAACAATTTAATAATTTAAAATTCACTTTTAACTTCAAAAGATCAAAATCCCAAAATATTTCAGGAAAATTTTTATTTTTCTATTTCCATGGTTTGTTGTATGATTTTGTTTTTATTTCAATTTTCATAATTTCCTTAAAAACAACAATATATAATTTACGTCTACAAAATTTGTTATAATTAATATTTTTGTTTTATTATTTGTTTTCATTCCTTACAAAGAACATAGAAGTTAGTATCTTTCTTTTTTTAGCTTTATTTATTTTTATTTTTTTTATTTTTTAAAATTTTCCATAATAATTAATGTTTTAATATCTTAAGACAAGTTGTGCCTTTATTTTTTTAAGGCTTTGATAAAAAAGTATTTCTTCAAGATGTCAGCCAGAAAAACTGTCTAAACTTGACACATGTTTTATCAAGTTCCGATTGTGTAAAATCTTAGAAATTACTTACAGTGAAAACGATTATTGCCGTAAAAGCATCTAACCAAAGCCGAACTAACCATAAGGGTTATGCGCGGAGCCCCGATGTTATTTGGGGATGGTCAGATGTCATTAGTGTACAGAAATGTCTTTGCTATACGAGATAGAATGCTAGCCGGTGGGAAAAATTCCATTCATCCCATGCATAAGTAAAAAATGAAAAGAAAAAGAAAACAGCACATGAACAAAATAGTAAATTGCCTTTCTGATTTTAGGTTATGGGAAAGAAATTGGGAACGGCCGTTTCGTCCTTCTGCGGACTCATCAGCCCAATTCCCGCCTTCTGCTAACCGAATCAGAAAGGCAAGACCTAGTTCGTGTAAGCCACCGCCGGCTTGACAGTGACCCCACAAACCACGAATGGGCTGATGAGTCCGCAGAAGGACGAAACGACCGTTCCCAATTTCCTTCCCATAATCAGAAAGGCAATTTCCTATTTTGTTCATGTGCTGTTTTCTTTTTCTTTTCCTTTTTTACTTATTATCCAGCACGTTAAACTTTCTTTATTATTATTTCTTTGAACCTTCTGTTATTATTTATTTCCCTTCAGCCTAATCATTCTTAGGAGAAGATTGTGCTGGCTTCGAGAGAAGCAGCAATTTGTTTTCTTGTTTTGTGGTTTGTGGGGTCACTGTCAAGCCGACGTTGGCTTACACTAACTAGGTGTTGCCTTTCTGATTCGGTTAGGGGAAGGCGGGAATTGGGCTGATGAGTCCACAGAAGGGCGAAACAGCCGTTCCCAATTTCCTTCCCATAATCTAAAATCAGAAAGGCAATTTCCTATTTTGTTCATGTGCTGTTTCCTTTTTCTTTTCATTTTTTACTTATTATCCAGCACGTTAAACTTTCTTTAGGCCTTATAAGTGTTGATGGTTATGTTTGGTTACACTAGGTCCAGAAGGTTTTTTTCATTGGCGCTGTGAAGTACTGAGTAAGTTGAGAAGTGCTAAATTATTTTGGTCACTGTTTCTTTGTGGCACACACGGTTCATAAGATATAGCAGCAGTTGGACGATGATCATATCAATAATTGAAGAAAACATGCATTTACGCCAGGAAAGATGTGATAGCCAAAATCACACAGCATCATGTAAAAAAATGTCTTCGAAGATGTTTTGCAAGTTCCGAAATCATCAACATCATCGCTTTACTCCGACTCTTATAAAGTCTGCCACAAACTCCACGTAATGGAACATAGAATCTGTATTAGTATCTACAGGAGTAAACTTTTAGTCCAGAAATAGAGCTGGATCATTGTCAATTAGGAGACCCAATTATTCCTTGAAGCAATGTATACGTTTTACACTGTTCTTGAATATCCATGTCTTGTAATTCATGGAATTCTGTTTACAAATTACCCGATGTGCCGATGATGATGTCTAATTGCCCGATGATATCTCTGATCATGTCGTATCTTTGATTAGTAACGTCTTCTTTTGTGTCATTTTCCGGCATTTTTGAACATATCTGGAGTATTCTGTATAGCTGTTAAGCTTCGTTCTACGCCACTAAAAAAATACAAAATTTGTAACATGAGTAGTATATTAAGAAATTATAAAATACAAAGTAAGACAGAATAAGATATTTCTAATTTACCCATTACTTCATCTTCTGCAATCGACTGTGATGTTCTCATCTTTGAAAAAGTCTTATAAAAACTTATAATAGAAAATAATTAAAATCTGCATATTGTATATGCAGATGTCTCTTCTAAGAATAAAAGAAAATATATGAAAGTATAAATACATTTCGAACAACATGAACTTTCTGTAACTACATAATTATAAAAGCAGTCATCAGATGAAAATGATTTTCGAAATATTTTGTATAGTTAAACTACACTTCAAATATTTATATTTTCTAGTAAATCAATTAAAATTTTCATATTTCTTACTAAACAGGCATATAATGTAAATATATTTGTTTTTTATTTTCTTTGAATTTATTATTTTGTAGTAGAAATTCTTGTTAACTTCTAATTTCACGATTTCTTAAATAAATCTTAATTTACTTAGTTTGACTTTATTAGCGCCGAAACAAAAGGTCAAAAAACTCACCTTACGAAATAAAAAAATAAAAAAAATAAAGATATCTAGATAATTTGTTTTTTGTCTTTAAATTACACGCAAAAGTTTTGTAAAATTAAAGTATACAAATTCACATCCAAAATTGTATAAATTATTTTCTCAGTAGTCCATTCAGATTTCGGATTAATATTGGTTTCTATATCTTAACCCAAATTTCAAGTTATCTTTTATAGTTAATCAAGTTTCAAGTTGTTTGTAATATCTTTTATAATCTAAATATTTCTTTTTGAATTTACTTGTGACGTAAAATATGGTCGTTTAAGTGGTTTTGGTAAGATTGATATTAACGATAGACTACAATGGAAATATTTCTTATGTGGTTTACACTATAAAAATCAATTTTATTCATGTAAACCTTTGAATATCTTAGTCTTTCCCTTTCCATACTTAGGAATAGCAATAAATAGTATCTTCTCTATTTCTAGTACGAATGAAAACTAAATTTAGTCGTTAAGTTCTAACAGTGGCGTAGCTAGAGTTTGTGTCGCCTGTGGCAGTCCCTGAGTTTGCCGCCCCTCTCAATAAACATCAAATATACTTACTTTTCAATCTGCGCATTGAATTATTAATAAACAACGATGGGTGAGACCAAATTGTTTCCCAAGTGACATCCTGCAGCAGCTGTTTCATGCTCTTTGGCCTTCATCAGCTAGGAGCAGTCCCCAGTAAACCACAAGGTCTCAGGCTAATAGGAATAATCATCGGAATCGCAGTGGTGCTTTAAAAACAAAAATAAACAATAAGAAACTTACTAATGAAATATTAGTGAGAAAATTCATGTGCTTGCAGTCCGCCGGCCACAATTAATTTTTTTAATACATAAAAAATTCTAATTTTATTAGACAAAAAGTCAAAACGACGTGTAGGATGTTTCCCGTCCAGTTCAGAAGACGAAAAATGCCGCCCGAAAAAAGATGTTCCCCCCCTCCCCCTTAGCTACTCTAGTGAGTTCTGACATCCATCTTGTGAAACCTTTCATAATGAAAATGACTTGAAATTGTTTGGGAAGCAAATCAAAGATTTGTCATGACTGGCTTCCAAACTTACGAATTTATCAACAGAAATTCCTCTTCTAAATATCTTTTGACTTGATGGATGTTGGAGGATCTTGCTGTAAAATCTACCACAGAGAATACCTTAAACTTCAATTTTACCAATTTTAATAATTAGAAACCTAATTAGAAAGTTTGTTAGAATAGACATTCTGAGAATAATCAATATTCACAATTAGTTGTCTAGACAGCAAAAAAAAATTTTTTTTTACTTATAATTTTCTATTTTGAGTGTTCTCAAAAATTAAATTCTTGATATCTTCTGTTAATATGAATCAAAAGTGATGTTTTATTTTTTATTTTTTTCACATTACGTACATTGATTTATATTTACAATTTAGATAAAAACACATTTATATTTAATACCATTTTCAAAAAAAAAAAAATAAATAACTGTTCTAAAAATTGTCAAATGCCGACATTTTATTTTAAATTAGACCGAAAATTATTATCTTTTAATATTTTTTCTGTAATTTTGAACCAAAATTTATTAAAAGTATCTGCAATCTGATAATAAATTTCTTTGATTACTTTGATTTATTGAAAAGTTGAAGAAAGTAAGTCTTCTATTTTATCAAACATTTTTAATTTCCTCGGACTTAACTTATCTTTTAGCGATCTTTATCTTTCTCAGTTTCAAGATTTTTAAATTATCAGTCAAGTGAATGAGTTTGTTTATATTATTAGGTAATTACGAAAGTGATCTTAACTCCTCTAACGGAAGCAATCAACTAATAGTTGTGGTTAGCTTTTTTAATAGAACTAACTTTTATCCTGTAAAAAAACTGATATAAGGAAGAATTATATAAGTATCGTTTACTGTACATTCTTTTGAACTCAGATCTTAATTTCTGAAATTGCGAACATGTAACGTGATTGCTAAAGTCTTCATTATAAGACCGTATCATCTGCTGCTTCTAAAAGTATTCACAAAGATTTCAGTTAATACAGAATCCAATGAAACTCTTACTTTTTTGGCATAAAAGAAAGCCGAAGATTGTAGTGACATAAATGACTCAACGTAACTCACAATAATTAAATGCAATTTCCATTAGAGATAAATAAAAAAATTGTAAGATTCCAATATTTGTATTTCTGAGATTAAAAAAGTCTAAAGCTTAAAACTGAGGACACAGAAGTATAGAAAAGATTTATGTACTCTGTAGGCAACAGATCAACGGATGTTGTGATTTAAAATTTATTTTTAGTTTTACATTAACCAAGGTTCAATACCAAGGATAATTTTTAGAAATCAAAACTTTTAGAAATTCTTTTAGAAATCTGATATGAAATTTAGTTTCTGTCAGTTTTGGTGGAAATACTAAACGATTGTAAAACATTACGAATTTCCAATCATATTTGGAAATGGAAAGAGTATACAACGATCTAATTAAACAAAAAAAAACCCCAACAAAATGTGCTCGAATTCTCGATCTCTATACACAGGGTGGCCGGGAAGTTTCCGTATCCCTTAATTGGTAGTCATTGGTTTACGTGTCGATTTCACAGGAGATTGTGGAATCCAAGCAGCGATTGCGGTTTCTAACTGTGTCTTCTTTCTATCTTTAACATTGTCTAAAGCAAAAGCACGTTTCTCCCAATTTGAGCATTGTCATTTTTCGAGGAGAGGCCTTATTAAATCTTTCCTGGAATGCTCCCATTATTTTTCTCATTGTTCTATCCTGTGTGTTGTCGTTCGTGCACCTACACGCTTACCACTAACCGCTCCTCAATAGTGTGACTATTACAGCTTACGTCTGCCGTGGCTGAAACTGATTGACTGCAATACTTATAACCTTCCTGGAACGCAATAATAATACCACCTGCATTCCAGCCGTACACCTGCATTTTAGTGTCAACAATTGCAATAACATTCAATACTAAATATTTACATTTATTACTACATAATAGGGTATACGGGAACTTCCGGTTTATACTGAATTCATAGCCACAGCATTTGAATCATTAGTTTGATAAAGCAATTAAATAGATATTGGATGATCCGTTTTTGTACAGTGAAAATTTTAGAATAGTAATTAACTTAATAATGATCAACTGAATAATAATATACAAAACATTTCTTCGTTATTAGTTTCATAATTATTGATGCTGGTGTTGTGATGTTGCATTACAAGAGCTTTGTCTGAATATCTAAGCATTTGGTTATTGTATTATCAGCCTCAGAACTGCAACTTTTATTATTTTATTTATAATTATTATTTTTATTTAACAAAATTCAAGATTTCACTTTTAATAAATTATTTTTTTAAATGATGGTTGACAGATGCTTTTTTTAATCAAAAGAATCAATCTAATTTAAAGACATTGATAATTCTAATGGACATTGGTAGTCAATCAGTTTTCTAAAGACGTTAAAACGTCTCTACACTTGACAATTTTACTGAAATTTAGGTTTTAAAGTCTATGTTATTAAAAGATTGTCTTTAAACTAATCAATTTTTTGATTAGTTTCTTTCAGCAAATTATGTCTGAATAGTAATGATAAATGATTTTTTTCCTCTAGATTTATCTCAATAACAAAAAATAACAAACTAGCTAAATCTAGATGGCAAATTGAACGCAATAACTTTGACTCTTTGTGGATAACAAATTATAAAAATCATATATTTGTATTATTATACAGTATTTTATAAAATATGTATCAAAACACCCAATGTTAAATCGTAGCAACTACTGTAATAAAACTACTCATATAAGAAAACTGAAATAGTAGCTTCATTAGTAGCCTACCTTTAAATTTATTAATTCTTAAGTATATCTCGTCGATATACCGAATTGATATAGTCAGCTACCGAAAAACAACCAAATCTTTGGGTTTAAGCAGTATAATGAAATTTTGCTAAAATGCACAAGAAATGTTTTTGCTACAATAATTTTCAGAGAATTAGATTTTAGAGTGCTTTTATTTTTTTATTTTTTTCTAACTTAATGTCTGTAAAATATTGGAAACTTTTCTTTAAATGTAATCTAATTTTTTAATAACTTTAAATAATAAAATGTTTCGTCTAATATTAGCTTAATAAAAAAAAAAAAAAAAAAAAAAAAAAAATATTGCCTCAATAACATTTTTAAATTTAAATACTTCATTGTTTTTTGTTTTTTTGATCCTCAGAACCAAACTGATTTTTAATTCACAGAAAGTAATTGTTAACAGTGTGCGTTTTTTTTTTTTTTGCAATTGAAATCCTGTTTGTTTGGTTTTTTTTTCTTATGTTTTGGATTTTTATGCTTGAAGGAAAGGATCGATTTTTAATTTTATTTTACTAATGCATAACAGTACTATACTCAAAGCATCAACTAAACCGCTGTAAAGTTTTGGAAAAAAAAAAGTTTTTAATAGATTCAGTATAGATTCGTTCTCTTCCAGTAACATTAATTCAGCACCAGCAATTAGAATATGTATAATTTCTTTTGTTAATTTTTATTTCCGAAAAGGCATATCATGTAAGTATCAATTAGTATTTGCACTGACAACAATAATTTTATTTACAGAATTATTGAGCTATTTTTAGCTTAAATTTATGTTTATATTTTTTTTAAAATTAAACAATTTGTAAAAACATAAGTTTAAAATAAGCGAGCAGTCATATTTTCCTTTAAATTTTCCTTTCTTAAAATACAGCTAAAATAGTTAAATATTTCTAATATAATTTCTAAGTCTTTCATTTATTTCTAATCATCTTTATTTATGCTTTTTCCAATAAAATGTTCTTTTTTTCCGACGATTACTTAACCATAATTTGATGAAAAATAATATTGCAGGAATGAATTTAGAACTTTCATTGTTATGTACATACCTGTAAATGATTGGCTGGAAGTTGAAATGTTTTTTATGGTGATGAGATTTATATCTTGATAAAAAAGACAAAATCAAATTAAATAAAAGTAAAATTTTATCTTGAATAAAAATCAAATTTTCTCTTGAAAAAAAATACAAACTTAAATCAGTGATGACCAATTTTTATCGAAGTCAAAATTGTTTTTCAGATTAAATTTTCATGCTGTAAAATTCTGAAACTGAAAAAAACAGAAATGATCTGTTAATGCGAATATTAGTTCTGCTTTCAAATTTTCTTTGAAATAATAAAGATAAAACTGATAAAATAATCCCGAAGTTACTAATTGACTTTGTTATTTTAATTCTCATAATAAATTCAACTTCACAATTTCTGAAATTACAATATGTCGAGTAGAAGAAAGTTTTAGTCTGACTTGAATATTAGAATTATCTGCTGTATTGAAAATTTCGTTTTCTTCTAATTGAACATTAGATTCTAAGGAAAAAACGTTCAATCTTTGTTGACTGCCTGTTACTAATGATCGGAATATCGGCTGTGATCCAAATCCCGAATAAAACATACGGATTTGGATCACTCTTCTTATCTAACCGTAACCCTTTTTGTTAAAGATTTGTGAAACGTATAAATGGAATTAATCCGTTTTTCTAAGTATATCTGCGTATACTTTTTTACATCTGACTGATCAGATGCTCACTACAAAAATAAGCAATATAAAAACAATTGTTTTGAACCTGTTGGACACCCTTCCCCCCAAACAAATTTTATTTAAAAAAAAGATTTGAAACAAGAATTTCAAAATATCTTAATAATGAAATTTTATAATCATGATATGCTTTTTAATTGATAAGAAAAAGGATAAATAAGAATTCAATGAAGCAAGGAAACTACTGTTATCTTTCAACTAAGAAATCTTGTAGTTGCCATTCTGAAATCATAAATCAATGATCTTTGTCAACTAATTGACATTTTTTTTTAGATTTTTATCTTTACATTAGCTAAAAGTTAAAAGGTTTTAATTTTCGTTGTAACTGAGAAAAGAATTGCAGTGAATTGAGTTAATTAAGTTCACTTTTTTTATATTGACTTAAGACGAAAAATAAAACTATTAAATACTATTAATAATAAAATATTAAACTATTAAAATTTCAAAATTTTTAAAGTTCTTCTTTTTCTTTATTAGAATAACTACTGTATTAATTGAAATGAGGAAATTTGAATTAATTTCATTCAGGAGAAAACAATTTTCTTATTTAATCAAAGTAGTTTTGCCTCTACATCTACAACTTTTGTCTCTTCATCTTGAGTAATAATAAATATATCTTTTGCTTTTATTTTATTGATAAAATAGGAAAATCGCGTAAGTATTGCTGATTTTAATTAAAAAAATACTTAAATTCTCATTATATTTTATTTTTGTCCCAGATATCTTTGAATCAAATGTTACTTTTTAATTAACAAGAATCGAAATCTACTCCACGAATAACTTTTCAATTATCAAATATCTTAATAAAATGGCTTAAAATTGATTATCAATGTTTCATTGACGAAAAGGTAATACAATTAATTAATGTTATAATATAAAAAAATAATTATACAAATAAAAGAAATTTTGTGAAGCTTATAAAAAAAAAGCATATTCTTTAATCAAAAGATATCGTGTTTTTACATAGTATTATTATTCTATTTCGTTTGGGAACGGAAGAGGAAGTATAATTTATACCATTGAGATTCTGATAGCAGTCTTTCAGGCTACCAAAGTAAATCTTTCAAATTCGCTAGGTTTTAGATGTTAGGAATACTATTTTATTATTTTAATAAAGCATGACAAAAATTATATAGGATTAAGACTCATTTTATTAATAAATTTTAACTTATTGTTACGACAAAGAAAACAAAACATCATTTAAGTAATGATTTAATCATCTTTTGCGGGATTTCACTTTTACTTTTCCTTTTATTTAAAATAAGAGAAATATACATTGGTGTAAATTACAAACATCTTTTTTTTTATACTAGGCTTTAGAATAGGAAATAAAAAGTTGAAAGAATATTATGATTTTTTTTTCATTCTGAATACAAGGTTTAAAAAATTACCTACTGACGAGGAGATAAGTGCAAATTGAACATTTATTTAGATTTTAATGATGTATTATTAAATTCACAAAGGATATGATAAGAAAAATATGATATCATATTAAGTTACTTAAAATACCGTACTTCAACCAGACGCCATGAACCAGAGCCACAAATGTTAGGGCGGGAATGTCACGATAAAATACGATGTAATCTGGCATTTAATAAAAACTTGACAGCTTAAAAGCAGAGCATTATATGAAACAGCTTCCATCGAATTCTAGAAATATTTTTGGTAGTACAAGTAGAAAAAGGAGTTTGTTGGAAGATCTATATAAGAATCAATAAAGCACAGAAATAGAAATGAAAAATAAGGCAGTATTTGGTCAGAATTGGGAGATTTGAAGAAATAGGCTTTTTGGAAATCAACAATTATAATGCTCAAACGATATTCAAGAAGATAAACTAAGTTCTATCTTTATTGAGCACATAACCAAACTTTATGTAAATGATGAACTGGCAATCCTGTTTTATCTTGACATATTCTCATTGCTTTACATATTTGTGCATCGAAATCTTTAATATCTAAAACTGATAATTTCGAACATAGCATTCAAATTCCTTTATTAGTAATTTTTTGCTAATAGTGAAAAAAGAATTCATACCACTTTATTTAAAAAGTATTTATTTCTAATTATTTATTCATTTAAGACTTAATTTTATAGTCAATAAATAAAGTCTTTATTGTAATATTACCTTAAACATTTGAAGCCAACACAATCTAAACGAAGTAGATCTCTTCTGTTAATGTTCTGTTACTTGTTCTAAATTTCGTTTTTCATGAAATTATTTCTATCTTTTAAATTTGTTATATTAAAATGATAAATTTTCTATTTTTTAACTTTCCAAAAATTTAATACATTTTTGAAATTATACTTTTGTTTTTCTTTTTAATTGCTAAAATACAGCGAAACCCGGTTAGTAATTTTAATTTTATCAGAAATAATAACACTTATAAGTTTAGTTAGAAGTAAGATTAAGTAGTTTGATATTTCAAAAAAAAATGGAATAAAAATAGATAATCTTTCTTCTCATTTAAGAAGAAAGAAATTTTAATTTCTTATATTTAAGTAAAAAATATTAAAACGGGTGCCTTCAAATTCTGTAATGTCTCGGTCATAATATGCTTAAGACAGTCCCAGGAAGAGGTCAGAATTATAATACAGAAAATTTATAATACAAATTTATAATAGGAAACATCAAAAAACTTTTCAGTCGTTATCATGCTGCCTCAGTTATCTACAATCATTTACATAATTGTGCTGAATAATTCCAAAATAAAGTTTCAATTTCGTTCATGATTGAAAAAAAAGGATTGTACAAATTAGATTTTCAGAGTTAACTGTGCCCATCCTCCTAAACAGTTGTTTGATCTAAAATTTTGGCATTCCACTCTGTTTTAATGTTACTTCTAGATTAGTAAATCTATGTATAACGTAGCTTATAATTGATAAAGATCGGGAACAAAGTTATCTGTAGGTTGCAACAATGAATTCAAAAACTTACAACAAACTTGAACCATGGAAAAATTCGAGTTGAATGTTTTCTTTATATCCAAAATGTTCTTGATCTTTATAGATTTCATAGGGCCACTTTATGTGTTGTTTGATATAACTTTACTTCATCCGAAGGATGCCATTCTTCTAGAATGCTCATTATGTCTTGACAGGTTGCCCCGAATTTTATTGAACGGAGTTCACCATATCTTTTTCTCTGTGTGGTGAGCGTGGGTGGCAAGGTAACTGAGCTCCACGATCTTTAGTCTATTGTGCTATCAGCACGGAAAGAAGGAGAGAAAGATTGAGAAAGAATGGTGGAAGTAGTGCAAAGGAAACGGAAGAATCTCGAGAAAACATACCCATCGTTGATCATTTACCACCACGAAACCTACAAGAGAACCGAATTCTGTGCTCAGAGGTGAGAGGCCAATGTCTTAGCGGCAATGACAACCAGGCGGCCTTCCAATTGATGTTAGTACGTGTAGTGTTTCTGGGATTTTATTTTAAATCTCTCTAATCCCGAGCTGGTAGAAGAAAACGCTATGTAGTTGAACTCAATACTGTGGAGTGGTGTAGTTTATCTACATGTAAATTATTCTACATCTAAATAATCACATTTAGTTCTTGTTTCCATTATTATCTGTCGGTCTCGCTCAGCTTTATTTTGCGGTAACAGAATGTTGTTTTTCGATATCTATCTTTATTGTTCCAATGTTCAACAGAATGTTTAGAAACAACAAGTGGTTTGAGTTCCATCGCTTCTTTTCATTTTCCATCTGTTTTTTGACAGAGATGGTACTTTCCTAGATTTTTTGGACATTCATTTTCATCGTCAAAATTCACTTCCATGTCCATCGCCATTCTGAAAACTCATCAGTGTCTGGTTATAACAAACGCAAATTGACTGGCCAAATAGGATGTGATTTTGTCTCATTTCTTGAGACCACTTCACGACTGGAAATTATTCATCTTGGTAGTTTATATTTTCTGTTCATTTAGAAATACTGAAAACCGTGCATATCAAATCATACTTAATTTCGAAAACTTGTTCGAGTTGCGAACACTGTATTTATACTGTGAAGTGTCTTCAAAAAGCTACTATTTCTGTTTTCTTTCGACTCGTGGCATCAGTGGTCTTCTGTTATGACTGAGTTTTAAACAATGGTGTGCCCTAATACTTTTCTGAAACACCCGACATGCATGCATTTGGTTGATCATGCTGATGGAGACTATCATTTAAGAAAAATCCAATATCTGTTTTTCTTGAACATTGAAAGAGGTCTAACCGTTTTTATACCACACTTGCAAATTGTTACTGCGATGCAAGCTGCTTCTCAACTTCAAAGAACGACTTGAAGTTTTGAGTTTTTGGAAGAGCTCGGTCATCAACTTGAATCGCTATTGAATAGATTAGTCTTTTTTTTTTGTTAACTTTTGTTCATTTTTAAGGAAATAAATTTCTTGTTAAGTATTCATATTTATTTATTTTGGGAGTATCATGGTTTCTGTTCACCTTTCATGAAAATAATCTTGTAATAACACCCTAACTATAATTTATTTGTTTTGTATAATTTGCTAAATAGACTAGCAAGGTAAGTACTTTTGCTCTTATTGTTAATCATTATGATTATTAAATCTAATATTTTTCTAATTTGATTCTATAACTCTTTTCTGTGTGTTAAAACCGAAACCTGCACCCCTGATTAGTGACTCAAAAAATTCAATTACAAAAATTAACAAAATTGCACGACCATGGTTTCAGTTCCAGATAGAGGAACTATTTTCACTTGATTTAAAAATTGTATCTTTTTAATAATAATGTATTTAATATGTACACAAAGTTTGAGTTGAATACATTTAAGTTCAAAAGTAAATAATTGGAACAATTTAGAAAAGCTATGATTGGTTGACAGCTAATCATATGATTAACAAATTTCAATGAATTTTAAGTGAATTCAACAAAGCAACAAATCAATTTCAGTATTTAATCCGTCTAAAACTTCGAAATATTAACTGATATTACCTGACAAAAGTTAATACAGTAGAAAGCTTTCTATTATTTACTATAACAAAACTTCAATAATTATCGTTCACAAAAATTATCACCTCTCCAAAAATTAAACTATCAAAATACTATAACTAAGCTGAAAAAATAACAAGATGTCTGGAAGCAGCATCATTAATTTTATTATGAGTAAGTATAGTACTAGGAAGATGCTAAACTCATTGATTTAATGAATTATTCAGTATCTACAGTATAAAAAATTAGTAATAAAATGTTGAAGAAATATGAAATAGAAACTGAAGTTACACCGTTAGAACATTTTTTGCATCAAATCAATATTGATTAAATTCCTTTTAAATATGAAATTGTTGTGTTTAAATAGCAAATAAATTTGAAATAATGGCAACAGAGGCATTTTTGTAACATGTTGAAAACATTGGAAAAAAAACTACTGTTGTAAATATTAGACATTTACAAACAACTTACAAGTTTGAAAATAGCGGAGAAGTAATGGGGAGAAGGACAGTAGGGTATAAGAAAACATTAGGCTGCATTTATAAACATAATGAGAGCGAAAAATAAATTGCACTTCATAACATTTTGTTTCTTTACTTCTGTGATGTTTTCACTTGTTTCAGTGAATTTTAGGATTAATTTGGCAATTTTAACAGTTGTCAGTTATTGAATCAATTGAAAAAATTCGATTACCTAAGTAAAAAAATAAAATGTTATAAGATAATATTTAATAAATAACATTTAACAAATAATAAAAGTCCATTCACTTTAAATCTGAAGACACGTGACAACTCTTTGTATGGTCAACGATTGAGCATTAGTTACTCCCTGTACTTCCGTTTTAAACATGACGGCTGCTGAACACACACCGTTATTCGTTTTGCCAACAAAACTTTGTAGTCTCAATGGAGAGGAATCATTTGAAATGTTATTTTTTATTTCAAGTCGTCTATCTCTATCTTAAAACGGCTGAAGCAAAGGTATTTCATCTCATTTAGTGTTCAATGTTGTTAAGAAAACCGAAGCCTCGCTTACCATTAAGCCTAGCCCATTATTTGAAACGACCGACGTAAAACGAGAGCAGTCGGCATCGATAACAGAAATAGACTATTAAAAATAAACTTTTTATGAAATCGAAAATTCGAAAATAAATAAATAAAATGAATAAATATGTAAATATATTCTTAATATTGAAAAACCAACAGAAATAATAAAAATTAAGCATTGTAGCGCGATGATGAATTTGATGTAAACATCGGAAGTAACTTACAACGACATTCCAGACGCGACCAAGCAATAACTCGAGTGAAGAAAAGAAATGATAATGATTGGCTAACCGAGATCACGTGTCTTCAGACTTACAGTAAATGCACTATACTAAAAAACTGATGAATATAGAATATGTAAATATATTTAATTATTCAAAGATTATCAATGTACTCAGGTTTAACAAATTAAAGTTGGCTTTTAACGCTGAAAGCAAATTGAAGATTTAATCAAATATTTCGTTAATTAATCATATTCCATTGTTTGAATTAATTTGAAGGGCTACTATAACGAAAAATGAATGAATAGGCGATAATACGAAGTTAGGCTGTAGATAATATGGATTTGCAATTTGACGAATGAAGGAAAGTTTGATCATAATTTTCTCAGGATGTACAAAAAATTTAATGGCCAATAATGTGACTTAAAAAGATATTAGATCAGCTAGGGAATGAGTAAATGCAGCTGTTAATAGTTTTTCTCAACTGTTTATTGAAATCTTCTACACATTTGATAACATCATCAATTTAATAAAAGCACTATTACTTCAAATAATTAATAACGGCGGAGAATTGTACAAATCCGTAGCATTCCTAGAAGAGTTATAAGTTTGAGCTTTTTACGATTGCTCAAATGTGCTCTCGATCAAGTGATCATTCAAGTAGTATATCACAATATGGCGTGATTATGGAGGAACGAAAGAATATTGTTTTGCTTTGACATACTTTTTGTGGCCAAAAATGCCATGTAGAGTTCCAACTTGGAATGAAGGAGACGTAGTTGCTTTTTCTTTTTTTTTTTTTAGCTAAGCGAGATTCTATATTTCAGCATAATTATAATGTGTAAATAATGAAATATCCAGATTACAGAGTCGGCTAACAGTTGTATAATTAATGAGAGCAAAAGGAAGCCAATTAGTTTGGACCAAAATAAGTCATACCCGAGGCCTAAGTGTTCTCACGGCATTGTATGAAAGATTAATAAAATTGTGGCTAAAGAGAACCCAAGTATTCAAAGAAGTATTGCTCAGGTCACAGGGGTGTGACAGCTGTAGGACTATTCATGAGGATTTAGGCCTTCGAAAAAATCACTAATCAAGCAACGGGAATTCAAGATTTTCCGTACAATTAGTTGCCATTAAAATAACATAGTGCATCTTCCATGTGGATTCGGGTGAAAGGCCCTTGTAAAGAAGCGACTTAGATCTATTGCTGGACTCTAGAAATCCTGCCAGGGGAATGGGACAAAATATCATTAATCACTTTCTAACGAAACCTTCTCCAGTTGGAAACTGCAGTTAACCAGAATACAAGGGAAGCAACTAGAACACAATCGTTAGTAGTTGGGTGGCTTCTCATGACAACTGAATACTGCCATATTGTTCTTATAAACCTGAGACAACCCTCCGTTTAAATTCATAAATACCATTTAAGTTCTTCTTTCAATCTTTTCATCTATTGAAATTGAGAATCTCGAAAATATTACAAGTCTATTGCACTTCAATGACAATGATCATTTGTATATTAATGTTAAGATATCTGTAGGCGATGCATAATCGCCAAGTATTATGATTTTTCAAATGAAAGTAACTAGGTATTATGAGATCAGTGGCGTAGCAAGGGGGGGGGGGCGGTCCGCCCGGGGCCTCCGCCTGAGAGGGGCCCCATCCACCCAAGTAGCCCCTTTACAACGTTTTTTTTGGTTGTTAAAGCAAGAGTTCCCTTTTTTTTGGTTGTTAAAGCAAGATTTCTTTTTTTTTTTTTATTGTTGAATTGGAGATTACGGTTTTTTTTTTTGGTTGTGGAATAATGGAACTCACGCCCCGAGCCCCCGAAGGCGTTGCTACGCCACTGTATGAGATTCATAGGTAAATTATTCCATGATTAAGCTTTTTCCTAACTTGTTCATCTTTTATTCCATTTTAATCCATGTAAGGCTTTTGTTTTATGAACAGACGTAGTGTCTGAATGTAAGACTATAATTTTGTAACACTGTAAAATTATTAATTGTAAGTTAGATTGATTTATGATATTATGTTTTCCTTTTTAATTGTTAAATAGTCTCAAAAAGTAAGTATCGTAGAGCATTTTAAGAAATCATCTTAAGTTTTCGAAATTTCTTCAGTTTCTAGAGTTTCTTTTATTCCTTTTTTTCTTGAAAAAAATAGAAATGAGAATCCTTATAAGATAATCTAAAGTCGTAGTAACTGCCCATTGTAATTATAATTGTCATAACATATTGATATTCAATAATCAATCATTAATATGTTGTTCTTATAATTACAAATTCGAAAATTGTGAAAAAAATTGTATTGCCTCGATATGTAATTAAGACAACTATAATAATAATATAACAATGAACAATATTTCATTATATACAGTACATATATAGTAGATGAGAAAACCAACGAAATTTTAATCTTTATAATAATTCACAGTAGAATAAATGCATATATAAAAGCTTAGAATATTAAAGTTTCTGAATTTATGTTTACTTTAAAAAAATAATAGAAAGAAATGGAGAAATGGAAAAAAAGTACGATATCGATAGGATAATAAAGAAAATTCTTATATTTTTAACTTTTTTAAAAATTTGATTATCTATATTGTCAATTTAATTTTTTCTGCAAACTCAGTTTAAATAAATCAATTTGTTTTAACTAAATAATGTTCTAAAATAAAAATAATTTTCCTGTTTTTCTTGTACTTTCTGTACAGAGAATACAAGTAAGTACGGTGATTCTCTGAACTTAATAAATTTATTTTGAGTTTTTTTTCTTGAACAATCAGTAAATTCTTGGAGTGACACAACATCATTAACCAATCGTTGATTCTTAATGAAAATAATAATAAAAAAAAAATGTGAAGGATCTTAGATCATGGAAGAGAGAAGGGAATCGAAATGGAATGACACTTAACGTAGACAGTGAGAATAATGATGCAAATAACTGATTACGATATCAGAGCAAATGGTCTATTTATTTCGGCAAAACACTACAGTTCAGTAGTCTATTTAATATTGCATCATACCGTCCTTAGAGTGGATATTTGCGGGAAACACGGTTTTGTATTTCCAGAATGCAAAGCTCCGGAAGACAGTCTAATAATATTCTGTCATAGTTGTTGCAGCATGTACTCTAGTTTTCTGATATCCGATGATGGCAAAGCAGCTCTTCCCATACAGCTTCAATCACGGTAAGTCTGGAAACATGGCTTGCCAAAGTAGTGTGTCGACATCACTGAGGCAGTCCAGGGAAACCCACACTCTATATGGGCGAGCAGTAGCTCGCCGATTGGAAAATGAATCGCTGCAGCCGCTTCATGAAGGAAAGCACATGAGACCTCAGAATCTCCCGAACTATCGCTGCGGCGACAATGTTCCCCTTATCATTGGAACCGAGAATGAAAGTCTCGTTCTGCAAATCGCCTACCAATCGTGCGAGTTGACACAGGGGTTTTTCTAGTGATGTCGCTACTGGATGGTGGACATTGACACTTTTTTTTTATTATTTATGGTCTCTTGTTTCAGTCCAAGGCTAGACAAAGGCTTCCCTAATGATTTAGCGTAATATGCTCATAATCACCCCTACTGACCAGATGACTGGGATGATGGTAGGTGAAGAGAAAGGGGAGAGAGAGGAAGCAGACACATATAGAAAAGAAAGTAAACTTGGAAGATCGTATCGGCCTCATGGAAGACCGCCGCGCCGTCTAATCCGCTAGACCGCGCCGGCACGGCTTCTAGTAGTCTGCCTAAATCTCCAGTGCATTCCCGGCCCTTGTGTATTCCATCACGTCTCTACTGCAACCAACTCTGTCTCACAGTGCTGTGGGAACAGTACAGTGATGCCCAAATCGACGGAACGACTAGCCTTCCTGTTTCAGTACAACGATACGATCTTTCTGAAACTCTGTGCTTTATTCAAAACATGCATCGAGGCATGCTAAGGACTCAGAGACCTACACTCCACAACCACTCTGATTATAGAACACACAGCGATCATATGACTACAGTTCACATGACCATTTTGTTCAAGGATCATTTGTTCTGGGTGCGCTAATTTTTTTTGTTAATGAGTGTATATCTGACTAAATAATATGAAAGGGAAGTACTTTTCATTTAGTACAGTAGAACCTCATTATAACGGACCCCATTATAACGGTCATCGCTTATAACGGACAGTTTGAAAAAAATTTGTAATAACAATAAAGGATGCTTATTTTTATCTGACGAGTTTTACATTTCCAACCATATTTGTTTGAAAATGTGTTTGCATATTACGAACACTTACGGCACCTCCGTCAGTTATTAACTGAAGAAATAAGCATCAAACAACCCTGGAGAAAATAAATTATTTTTTCAGACCAATGAATGTAAGCAATCAACATGAACCAGTACCTTCTTGTTCTAAAGACTAATGCAGTGTATAAGTACACATCTTTTTCAATTCAGCCTACTATGTTGATGTCTGTTTTTTATTTTTTATGTAATAATCACTTTTTATAGCTAACTATTGTACTTTCATTGATGTACACCCTGCTGTATTAGAGCCCTATATGAATTACTTGTTATAAACCGGACTTTCATTAAAACGGACAACCTTCAGCCCCTATTAGTCCGTTATAATGAGGTTCTACTGTAATTTTAAATTTTGGCTTAAGTACGTCTCTATTCAGCTAGTTCAGATAGATTTGACCAAAACAATCAGAAATAAAAAGAAAACAGAAAAATTTCCTATAAACAAGTTGTTTTATAATTCTATATTAGAATTTTGATATTGTATTTTATTTCAGTTATTGTATCTGATTGAGAAACCATGATTTACATTTTAACACATTTGTCAGCCAACAAGAATACAAAGAACAGATGCAGATTTAGTTTATGTTTAGAGAACTTGTATAAAATCCATGTTGTTTATTAGATTAAATTGCCCAATTACTTAGAGACTTAATAAGCACATTTTATTTATTTAATTTTTTTTGAAAAATAGGAAATCAAAGTAAGTATCGTTGACCTTACCTGAAATTAATTACAACTTTTTTTCTGGTTCTGACAAATTATTAATAACAATATTGTATTATTTAAATACAAGTTTAACGTGCGGAACTTAAGTTTAACATCACAATAAGGAACATATATGCACAAGAAAAAAATGGAATCACTGATTCCATTTTTTTTTTTCTTGTGCGTGCATGTTCCTTATTGTGATGTTAATATTGTATTATTATATTATTATTTTTTTGTTCTTTAATATCAAGTCTAGTGATGACTTGAGTAAAGTCTTTTTTATAATTTACTTGTTCAAATATGAATATTTAAAGCTTTATAAGTGCGCTGAGCCGCGCTGGTGTGGTCGAGCGGTCTCAGGCGTCGGTCTGTCGTGAGATCATTGTGCCAGCGCCCGGGTTCAAATCCCGGTAGCGAGCATGGATGTTTCAAAAATTTCCTTTCCTGTGTTGTAGCCTCTTCTTCACTTTCTCTTCGGTCTGACGTCATTCCTTAATGGCGTCCTGGGGAAGGCCACGGGAAACCACCCCAGTATCTTTCCCTTGTAATTCTAGGGAGTCTGCTAGGGGTTCGCCGTCTTGGGAACACTAGCGCTCCCTGGAGCACGGATGCTTCGGCAACGAAGCTCGCACTTCGGTGCGAACCGACCACACACAAGTGCGCTGAGGTGAGGCGGCCTCGTTCTGAGAAATTCCATCTTGCAAGAACATCATACATAGAACAACACATTAAACGTGCGTAAATTATATCACAATAGAAAATTAAATAAGGATTCTCTGAGCTGTTTTTAGTATTTTTCGTATAGGTAATCCAGGACAGCCTGTTTCTGGTTTCTTAACCATCATCAGCTCGATTCGTCCAGTATCTTCAGCTCAGTGATCTCAAAAGACTTGTAAACGAAAAATAATTAAACAAAACAACGGCCCTCCGTATTAAAAAACAACAATACACAAATTAAGAATAAAAGAGGCCAATCAATAAATCCCCGCTAGCAGACGCTTAGCTGATAAAGGGTTAATAGGTAGTAAAAGAATACATTTAACAACAAATTTAACTTGCGGAAATTACAATAACATCACAATAAAAGCATAGTGCAAGAATTACCGCACACACTTATAGCTCAGGAATTACCGAATCCTCAAAATTGAGGAACTCTGCTGGAAAAAGCTTCCACGTCCCCCTTATTGACCTTTCACCTTCAGATTACCTTCAGATTATTTCGAAGTTGCAACATTTCATTAATGAAAAACAATACGATGTATTAGAGGCATTGAAATTGAACCGATACGACGTTTTTGCCTCCAAAATCCTGAATTCTATCAAAATGTCATTATGAAGCTTTGACAACGTTGAAAGAGCTTTATTGATTCAAATGGAGAATATATAAATTAAATTAGCAAGTGCTTTATGTTTTACATCCTTTCATAAACTTAATGCTAAAAACGATATTAGTTTCAGGGATTACCTGATAAAAACCAATAAAGTGATTACATTGGACGTCATTATTAAGTTTCAATTTCTATTCATTTATAGATTTCTTCTTTCTGATATTTTTATTGTATAGGAACGATTCGTAAGTACCATTCAGGGAATCTACTATATCCTTTTTTCTGATTTCTTTTTTGTTTAATAAAATGATGATTTTTTTTCTCATTTCTAGTTAGATTTATAATTTTGTTGTTTCTTTTACTTCTATTATTCCATAAACAGCATGAAATCGTAAGTATAATTTCTTTTATTTCAGATTTTTAATGAAAAAAAACACTTCTTTAACTTTTCCTTTTAATAGAATTTTTCATTTATACCAAGCAATAAGTATATTAAATGTTTAATCGAAATTGTTTTAATTAAACTTTTTCTATTTCCTATTATGTAGAAAGAAAGCGTAAATATTTTTCTTTTTCCTTCACTTAATTTTTTTTTCCAAATTACTGAAGTTCTTAGAATCATAATTTTCCTATTTTCTTTTTTTTTTATTTAATGAAACAAAGATACTTATTATCATAGTACCGTTTAATAATATTATATAAATAATATACTAAACAAGTTTATGCACCCAAGGATTCTTTTTTTACTTCTTGCCATTATGATTTGTAGGTTTGAAATACACCAAATATTAAATTTACTTTATTAAGTTAATTTCTTATCTATCTTCTTATCTTCTTTAAATTCCATATCTCTTAGCAGAAAAATATTAATAACTGATCCTAGGAATGGAATATTTAATTTGGGGTCACCTTAAAAAAAGATCTCTTGGATGTACTGTAGTTAATGCAGTTAATTTTATTGTTACTATATTGTTATTTGTGATTAGTTTCTTAAATAATAAAATATTTTAAAATTTTAAAAAAAGCAAATAACGGGGGTAAAAAAGAGAAAAAAAATTAATTTTAAATTTTAAATTCTAAGCAATGCATGATTCTTAGTTTTAAGCGATGTAGTGAAATAAATTATTTTAAAATGCCAATAAAAGAAATTTCGAATCAAGTTATTAAGCAGGAGAATTAACTTCAATATAATATTAATATTTAAATTAATTTAATATAAATTTAAAGTAATTAACGTGTGTAAATTGAATTAATGAAGAATTTTAGGCCACAACACATCACAATTAAAAATAAAATATATGTACAATTAAAATACACGAGTACTTTCGAAATGGTCTACATTTCTTTGCACTTGACAAAAGCAAAATCAACAAAATATTCAAAATGTTTAAGCAAAATCATATTTGTAAATAATATATAATCTGCATTATTACATTTTATTGTATAAAAATGTACAAGGTACATGAAATCGATAAAATATTTCAAAAATAGAGAATTCGTCTTAGGCACATGAATATGTTTAATAAACATAAATGTAGACTGAAGTTCTATTTTACATTGTAATTGAAAAGAAAAATATAATATCATTTCGTACAATATCATTTTCATTTTCGAAAATTACAATCTTTTCTTTTCATATTGAAACCAGACCGTGAGTATTTTAGTTGATAAATTAAGATTGCCTTCTCAAAATAAGTAGTTCTAATCTGTTTCTAAGAAAAAATACTATTATTAAATTAATGACATTAGTTTTAAGCCCAATTATCTTCGATTTTGCAAAATATTTGAAGTTGTTATTACAGTGTATTATTTTGAAGTAATGGAATTTGTTTCTTCAATGGCTTTAGATGAAATCTTAATAACAAAATGAATACCGTAGCCATTTTATAATGATTTGTTTGAATACTTTGTTAACGAAATGACATTATGATTTTCATTTCTTTAAATTACAGAATTCAATCATCAACCACCCACAACTTCTTTTCTCAATTTCCAATTCCAACCTTTTTTTTTTCCATTTTGGAAATTATTCTTTTTGCTTTCATAGACTGTTTACTTAAAATTCTCCTTTAAGTCGAATCTGAACTGGTGCATAAAAAAACCAAGCTTAGCTATTTTTTTTCTATCTTTGTTTGAAATTTTCAATAATTCTTTTCATTTTCTTGCGCTTTCTTCCAAATATTTTGAAGTGAATAGCGAGAGATCTCGGTCTTAGGTTAAAAATGAGGTTGACTTCCTAATCTTAAATCTTCACAATAGACTTCAGAGTAAGAGTCAATTAATGTCTTTGATCAAATTACAAATATATTACAATTTTGAGAGAGAAAAGTTAGCTGAGATTCTTTTACACACCATTTCTTTTTGCATACCAATGCTTTTCGTAAGTAATATGCCCGTCTAGAATATTTGCCATTTGGGTCCAGGACAGTAAGAGGATCTAAATATAAAATGCAAATGAAGTATGGTTTTGTTGTGAATTGCAATGCATTGAGCCTCATTGTCAATTGCATTAGTATTTAATTTTGAATTATGTGAAAAGTTTTCGGCATTATTGATTAATCAAAATTTATTCGGGATTATTCATTTCACTAAGTGAATCTCAGCTTTTCGTGGAACGTTATTAAATCATCATAAGAATTAATTTTAATTAGCACTACTTATTATTACTGTATCAATCAATTGGACAAACAATTTGTCAAAAGGACAGTTTGTGCGTTATTCGAGTACAAAGTTGTGATTGGCATAGGAGGTCCGCTTCGATCCAATTTGCTATCCTTAGGAAACATAATGAATTTTTCATAGTTTTTATTTCATTATGAGTAAAGGTATTTTCTAAACAATAAGCAACATGTTGATTTTCAAATTATTTACTGCCATAAGTTTTGGATCTTAAAAACCTTAATTTCTTTTATTTTAAAACTCTGTTAAACCATTCCAAAAGGACGCAGAATTTATTCAATTTAATAAGTTCTCTTCAAAACTAGAATTTTATTTTACTAATTTTCTTCTTAATCAATAAATATGCTGTATTTATTTATCTAAGCTTATAAATTTACTTCATTAAGCATCGTAGCAATAAAATGAAGTTTTGATCAGGCTTCAATCACTAAAATTGGAAAACTTTTTTTACGTGTGTGGAGAATTTTTTTAAAAAAGTCACTAAAATGTCAACACACAAAATAACTTAAAAAAACAAAACAAATATGATTAAAAATCTAAGATAAAATGACGTTTCGACCCGTTCTAAAGGCCTTTCACAACTAAAATGCAAGGGAGACGAGAGGAGATAATATGCAAAATATAAATCAATGGAACGACTTCCTTCTTCACGTTGGAGCAACAGCCAGAAAGGTCTCGCAGTTGGCGTTGTCGCTAAGACACTGGCCTCTCACCTCTGAGTGCCGGATTCGGTTCTCATGTGGGTTTCGTGATGGTGGACGATCCACGCTGGGCGGGTTTTCTCGGGGTTCTCCCATTTCTCCTGCGAGCCCCTGATCATACTTTCTCAGTCTTTCTGTCCATTTCCGTGGGTTTAGCACAATGCATTTACTGGTAGCGGTGCTTGGCTTCCTGCCGCCCACATTCACCCGTTCTAATCTAATCTAACAACCAGAATTGCAAATTTTACGTTATTTTGTAATTAAAGCCATAACTAAAAGGTGGCTTACTATTTACTTTATTTTTTTATCTTTTTATTTTTTTCTTTATTCTTACAAACAACAGCTTAATTTAATGCAAGCATTTTTTATAATTTATTTATTATAAAACTTTCATTATTGATTCATAAATTTCTTTTTTTAGAAATACTGAGATGAGACAAGAAAAACCGAAAGCAAAGACTCGAAATGGAAACGACGACGAATTATTGCACTTACTACCAATTATTTTTGCACTTCATTTTCTTCTGAAATAATTACTTGCACTTTGTTCTGAATTTACTGCAATATATATATTTACATATCCTTTACAATGTATTTTCCATGTAACTTCTCATTGAAATAATCTCTAATTGTAGCCTAACAAAAAGTTGTTTTAATAAATTGATTTTAGAATGAACTGGAAAAAAATGTCTTTTGTTTGATTCATTTATGTTATTATAGAAATCGTTCAGCTTCTTGCTGTTTATTAGCATCAGAACCCTCATCTTAGTTCAACTTAGATCAGCTTAGTTATTAAGACATTATTAAAAATTATTTTCATAATTTTAATAATTTTATTAGTAATTTTTTAGTAAAGCATATTTGCCTGTAAATAATTTGAGCAGCATAATACGGTTTCTATAACCTACATCAAATAATATTCATGTATTATTCAGGTATAAATAAAAAAGTAACAATTCAACCATTCGCAAGATAATCCTCATAGTCAACAGTTTTGCCATTAATAACGCTAATATTAAAACTACTATTAAAACTAAACTGTATTGAACTACTGTATATGCTCCAATAGAGGCCCCCGGCGTTTATTTGCAAAACTCGCCTCGGCTCCCGGCGCTTAATAGAGACCGGCTGCTATTAGAGGCCGGCCATTATTAACAAAAACCTTCAGAACGCAATATTTTTACACATAAATACCGGCTTTCTTTCGCGTATTCCACCGCGCGAATTTTTAAAGGCAATGTCAAATGACAGTTTCGGCGGCATTTTGTAAGGCAATGTATCGTAAGATATTACGCACGACTATAAAGGACGCTTACACTAGTACCGATATGCAAATATCAAAGACCCGGCTACTGTTAGAGACCGGCTACTATTTGGCCGTGTCCCCTCTGCAGCCCGGCGCTTATTAGAGACCGGCGACAATAAGAGACTCGGCGTTTATTGGAGCATATACGGTATATGCATAGACAAAAATCTAATAGATAAATTAAAGTCTTTTAACAAGAAAAAAAGCATAATAACGCACATAATTAAAGGCTCACTGAGCTACTTTTGGATTTTTCGTACCGGGAACCGGTTTCAGACAGACTGTTTCGAGATTCCAACCTCTCGTCAGTTGGGTTCGCCTAGTACTCAATAGCTCAGTAGAACGAAACGAAACATAAACAAAGGACAAACAAACAAAACAATGACCCTTAAGTTAAAAAAAAATCAAAATATAAATTAAGAATAAAATATTAGTATTTTTTTTTTATGTTTCTTTGAATAATGGGCGAACCCAGCTGGCGAGAGATTGAAATCTGGAAACAGTCTGTCTTGGGTTCCCGGTACGAAAAATCCAAAAATAGCTCAGTGAACCTTTAATTGTATGCGTTTTTATGCTTTTTTTCTTGTTAGATATCCTCAACGCACGTTAAATTTTACTATTAAAGACTTTTATTTCCAATTTATGAAGAAATAGCCATAAATTAATGAATTATTTTTATCGCTTGGAAATTTATTTTTTATCGGTGAAAACGAGTTTTGTGTTTAGGAATCAAATATTTATTAATATAGCTATATATTTGATGTAAGCACTACGCTGTAGTTTGAAGGAGCCGGCGGAAGTCAGGAATTTTACCCTACGTGTTTTTCCTCCAGACAGTTCTACAGAGGGCCTTTCAGTGTTCATCCTATTCTTTGTAAAGCTGTTCAGGTTTTTTTATTTTTTTTTTTCCCCCAGGTTGATTTTACTTTATGGCAATAGTAGACCAAAATTCTTAGCCGTAGTAAACATAAAAAAGGATTTAATTTGAAATTTAAAAGGCTTTACATGTTTCCCAACATTCTTTTATATTTTCAACAGCCTAAAGGAATTTAAATTAATAATAATGTATTGATATTAAATATTATTTTTCATGACGATAATAATATTAACAATAATGGCATACAACATACTTAATAATTTACAATTCAAATAAAGCAGTACAATCTGTATTTCCTGCTTTCTACTAATCAATTGCAAAGACTATTTTTTTAAAAAAGAGCTTCTTTTATTAATAAATCAAATGTATTGTTTGAATAAGGCAGATACTCATATTCTTCTATATGGTGAGGAAAGTTTCCGATATGTTCAGTAACTGCTGAGTTTTAAGAAATACTCTTATGCTGTTTTAATTGTTGAAATAGTTTTTGATTGGTTTGTTCAATATAAAATTTATTACAAGAAATTTTGTTTACTATTCCTGTCTTTTGCAAATTATCAATTTTATCCCTTAAAGGAGATAATATTTTTAATATCCTATTAATAGCCCTGAAAATTAAAAGAAAATTATAAATTTATTTAATATTTTGGCAAGAATTTCAGAATTATTACCACAATAAGAAAGCTTTAAGAATTGAAAGCATAGTTTTGTTTACATTTATACATGATTACAAGATTTTTCAAAAATCTAAACTCAAATTAATCAGGTAGCTGTTTAATAATAGCAATTTGGTAGAATCTTTTATTTGATTACATTGAATTTGAATGGAAGAAACTAATTTTATAGAATTATTAAACAACTCTTTAATCACACTTTTTTTTATGGTTCAAAGGGTGACAATGAAAATCTAATAAACGGCCTGAAAAAGTGGGTTTTCTGTATTACGAGAGGTTTTCAATAAGTCCGTGCAAAGTATATAAATTAATAGTAACAATCAAAAAATTTTTAGCCTATCAGAAGCGCCAAAGTCTAATTACTAGAATAAAACACTTCCCGCATGCGGCTTCAAATGCAATTAAGCACGCGCCATTCCATTGTGACACGAAAGCCACATAGACGTTGTGCCGCAATGGAGATATGGATGCCTTTCGTGCTATGATTTTCGACGACTTCAAAAAGGGTCTTTCAGTTGTCGCTCATCTTTGGAGCATATGTTTGGGGATGATGCACCTTCCATCCGTACAATTTATAAATGGTATGGGCATTTCCGCTGCGGAGTGCAAGCTTTTAAATATGCACCTAAAGAATGTCGCCCTGTGAGTGCGGTAACACCGGAATCGAACAACGCAATGCAGAAAGTTGTTGCGTCAGACCCCCAGGTCAGCATTGCACATTTGTGCCATGTGTTGAACATTTCATCGGGAAATGTTTCGGCTATCCTCCATCAGCATTTGGGATTCAGCCGCGCATCCAGTCGTTGGGTACCCCATCAATTTACTGCGGAACAGAGATCCACTCGTGTGGAGTGGTCACGGAAAATGTTGCGGCGTTTCAACAAAGGTGCTTCGAATGCGGTGAGTGAGATACTAACAGGTGACGAGACTTGGGTCTATCACTACGACCCACTCACGATACAACAGTCGTCCGTATGGCAGCAAAAAGGGCCACCTCCGCCAGTGAAGTTCAAGCGCGAATGAAGTGTGAAAAAAATGATGGTTGCAATGTTCATCCGTCGAAGCGGTCACGTATGCACAGTACGACTGGAAACACAGAAATCTGTCACGGCAAAGTGGTAAACGGATGTTTGCCTACCCCCTGTGCTAGAAACCATCGCCCAGGTTCGTCCGAGGACCAGGTGCAGAGGCCTTCTACTGCATCATGATAATTGTCCTGCACATACTGCGAGGTTAACCAAGCAGCTTCTGGCGGAAAACAAACTCAAGGAACTGGGGCATCCGCCCTATTCTCCCGATTTAGCCCCTCTGGACTTCTTTCTCTTCTCAAAGGTGAAATCAAAGTTACGAAGACGACGTTTCGAAAGTGACAAAGAGATTCTTGAGGCATACCTACATGAAATAGGTGAGGTTCTGCTGCGGACTGGGCTGGGTGCTTCTGTAGTTGGTTCAAACGATTGCAAAGATATATAGATGTCGCTGGATATTATGTCGAAAAGCTGTGAATAAAATTTTTTGAGTAAATGTATTCTTTCTATTTTTGCACGAACTTATTGAAAATCCCTATTAAAGAAAATTCAAAGGTACTAGTGATAATATATATATATGACAATGATGGGATGTGACGGCGTTTAGTTGAGATAGAGTATTTACGATCGTCATTTGTAATTTCTTCATTCATGTCGAGATATGTTTCTAACGACTCTTCAGGTGATCACTGGAAATTTAAATTTAAATTTTAATCTAGTTGGCTAAAATTAATGTTATTTTCTTTTTTCTCTGGCTCTTCTCTCATTGCACCACACACACACAAAGGGAGCGATAAGAAACAGTAATTTGAGTTTAGTCCCCATGGCCTAATAGATAAGATGTCTGACTTGGGATCAAATTGTTGCAGGTTCGATTCCCGTCGCGAACGTTTCATTGTAGTAATTATTTCACAGGAAATTAACAATTGCGCCGGACCGGCACAATGATTTGATTAGAATAACAGATAAAAGCAAAAAGATATTGAATGCTCAATATATTATACAGAGTGTCCCAAATTGAAGTATACACTCTTTGAAACGTTAAAACTCAGCAACGAAATGAGATAGAAATATAAGGTTGTTGTATTTTATTCCGTAAACTTCCTTAAGCCCGTACATGTTCAAAATGTCCACCTTCTGCCACAGTACACTCCCAAAACCGACGTCGAACAGAGCGACATACCGACTGGATTGTAGCCAATAGAATGTCATTGATGGAATGTTCAATCTGATCTCTTAATTCCGTCAGTGTTTGTGGGTTTGTGGCGAACACCGTGTTCTTTAAAGTTCCCCAAAGGTAGAAGTCGAAAGGGGATATCGAGGCGAGAACTCCGTCGCACTTCCTCTTCGTCCTATCTCCATCTATGATTGAATGTATGATCGGGGAAAGTTCTCACATCGATATGAAAGTGAGGTGGAGCCCCGTCTTGTTGGAAGTAAACCTCATTTCCATTCTCGAAGAGAACATTAAGACGTGGAATCATAAGTTCCAACATCTGCAGGTAAATCTGACCCGTGACAGTACGTTCGAAAATGTACGGCCCAAGTAATCCTCTGGAGGACAGACCACACAGTCCCTGGAAGATTGGCGGCCTTTTCTTCAATGATGTTTGGTTTTCGTTAGCACAGTACACACAATTATGACGATTAATTGTGCCAATAAGTTTACATGTTGCTTCATCTGACCAAGCAATTAAGTCTTGAAAATCCTCCCTTTCGTCATTGTTGTGCAGGAACCACTCACAAAATTGCAGTCGCCTATCTGGGTCGTCCTCATTTAGTGCGTGGACAAGTCGCGGAATGTAAGGCTTCCATTTTTGACCACGCAAAATTCGATGAACACTGGATTTTACGATACCAATTTCACGAGAGCATTGCCTTACTGACGTCTTTGGGGATCGTGCAAAAACCTCCATGACGGCATCAACACCTATCGTTATCAGTTGAATTTCTCTTTCTCCCGCACCGTTCCTTCGGCTTCAAACTTGTCTCGGAGTTTTGTTATTGTTACCCTTGTTGGCGGTGGTGTACCAAATTCAACCCTCCAACGTCGTTGAACCTCAACAACATTCTCCACTTTCCAATAACACTTCAGTATCCACTTACGTTCATCGAATGAAAGTTTCACCGCCATTTTGGTTTCTAAACAAATGAACAACAATGATCGTGTTGCTATGCGTTTCCAGCGCCGTCTGGATCATACACAACACACCTTATATTTTTATCTCATTTCGTTGCTGAGTTATAACGTTTCAAAGAGTGTATACTTCAATTTGGGATATCCTATATTATATTTAATGCCACTTATTTTAAGAATCGTGAACTTATAGCATTGAAGTGTGTCCTTCATAATACTCTAAACTAGATTTATCCTTATCTATTAAGTCAGCACGTGCTGTTAGAATTGATTTAAATGTTTAGGAGTAGGTGATGGGTGAAAATCAAAACATCGTGCTCATATTTTCAGTTTAGTCCTAATTATCCATACAAATCAATAGTAGTAATCTACAGGATATTTATAAGATTAATTTCTTTGGCAAAACTGAACGTCTGGGAGCAAAAGGGGATAAACTTGGAAATACCATCTGCAACACTTCGTAGATACATTCAAAAATTCTTTTGGTCATTCAGAGGTGCAACAGATAAAACATACAAAGGACTTTGTATGGATTTAACAAATTTCTCTTAGGATTCGTAAAATTGATGTACTATATTTACATCATGATTATAAGACCCATCCTGTCGTATGCATTTCTGATATCGTCGCCCAGAGTCAAAATTAAAACTGCTCAGAATGAGATTAATAAATTGCAACGTATGACTTCTATACGCATAACGTGTGGTACCAGAAAGGACTCCCATCGCGGCAATTGAAATTCTCATAGGCTTCTTTCTCTCTTCATTTGCATACAGTGAAGCTATTCAAGGAGCGTATAGGCTATAAAACTTGGATATGTGGAGTGCCACTACATAGAAATGTAGCCACATAAGACTCTTTACTCAGTACTCAAAACATGAACCCATACTTTTAATGGGATCAGATTACATGATTTCACATTACAGCTTTAAGAAACCCTTTCGCATCTTTTTTTCCGAACAGGGCAGGAAAAGATATCTTTTAATGTGCATAAAGGGGTTTTTTATGTGGTAGGCAAATTGATCAAAACTGAAGTTCGGCTCTGGAGCAGGTGTATTTTATAAGTCAGAAACTTATGGTTTTTCTTATGATAGATTCACTACCGTCTTCCAAGCAGAAATTTTCCTATTTTGACTTGTGCCAATAAACATATTATGGTCTTTTCAGATAATCAAGTAGCTCTTTCTGCTTATGAACAATCCGCATAGAATCAAACTTGTTTGGGATTGTCTATAAGTTCTGATCCTATTAGCGAAGGACAATATATTACAACTCGTTTGGGATACCTAGTCACAAAGGATGTTTAGGTAATGAAAAGCAGACAATCTAGCCTAAAAGGGTGCTGAGATACCTTTCACAGGACCTGAACCTGGTATCTTTCCACAGGTTAAGAAGATACTATCCAAGAATATGAGAGTCCGGCAAGTACAATTGTGACACCTATATGAAATGACCAAACAGGCTAAAGAGCTTATCGTTTTGACTTAATGAAAACGGAACAAATGAACTTCTCAAGAAATGTAAGAAAGACATGGCATCAACCGTTATTCTTTTTACGGGACATTGTTATCTAAAAAGACATTTTTATCTAATGGTTAAGGTTAATGGGCACAATGCCTTTCTTTTGTTAGCTGTGTGAAAAACATGAGCACTTATTCTTATTGTTTAGCTGCATCATTCTTGTCTTGTGCTTATCTGTCACGGCTGCTCAAGTAAAGTTTAGTGTTGATGTTTATCTTTTATATATAGTTAATAAATAAGTGTTAAAATCAAAACTAAATTTATTTTGCTTCCACTATTCACCATGCGACCATTCAAAAGGTTATGACGCCCAAATTCGACGTCGCGTCGTTCTGAAGAATAAAAGTCAAAGAGTGAAACTGGAACGTCAGCGTAAAATAGAAGGCAACAATGGCGTCCAATTCGATAGAGATTTTGCCAATTTTGAATGCTCAAAACTACAATAGCTGCAAGTTAAAGCTGCAATATATTTTAAAGGAGAAGCAATTATTAAATGTGACGATGCAAATTAAGATTGAAGAAAAAGACAAAAGTGATGCCAAAGCGAAGTCTCTGATTGTATCCCGGACAAATATGTCGACGTAGTTAAAGACGCCGCTACGGCGAACGACATGCTAAAAAGACTGGATAATTGTTTCGAGAGGAAAAGTATTTTGACACAATAGTTAGAAAAATAGAAAATATAGATAAGAAAATAGAGGGAGATAAAATTTTCTACCTGTTTGTTGATATGACAGAAAAATGTAATACTCTAATAACTACAATTGAAACAATGACTAGTGAAAAATTAACCATCGAATTTGTGAAAGCACGATTGATGGATGAAGAGTTACAAATGCATAGTAGAACAGTATCTAAAGAAACAAATGAAGTAGCGTTTACAGTGCCTAAACATATTGCTTCAAGTGTCGTAAAATAGGTGACAGAGCTGATGATTGTGGTAGGAGTCATCGAGGACGAGAACATGGTAACAATAGACCAAGGCCATACTAACAGATCCATTCGACTGAGGAAAGTAAGAATTTCAGTTTTATTGCATTCAATGAAAATCACTGTAACTTTGATAAGACTAGTGAAAGTACAATATAATTTATTATTGATGCCGGTGCTACTGAACATTTAATAAAAGAAGATCTGAGAAAATATATGCATAATATTGAAAAATTAGAAAATTAATAAATATCAAGATAAAAAATGCGGAAAAGCAGAAAAGAAAGGAAACTGAAGGAAAAGTAATAGATATAAAAGGATTGATAATTCATGGAGCGTTTCATAACGTAATATCCTTGAAGAGGTTGATGAAGAAAAATTATTTGACCGATATGGGATGAGAATAATAATTGACATGGAAATGTAGACATCAAAATGGACTTTTTGTGTTACAAGGAAATAAAATATCAAGAGAAGCACATGTGAGTGTTCAAGATGACAAGCTGTGGCATCAACGATTGGGTCATTTGAATAGAAAAGGACTGAGAATGATGAATCTGTCAGTGTCTGATGAAGTGTGTGAGCGATGCCTGAAAAATAAATAAATAGACTGCCTTTTAAGACAAACCAGACCATGAAGTCGCATAATTGGTGAGTTAATATGAGCAAACATTGAGGGACCCATCACTCCATTACCTAAAGAAGGATATAAATAATTTTGCAGTAAAATAAAACAAAGAACGCACATAACTAAACAAAACAAAAATTCACTGAGCTATTTTTTGATATTTGTGCTGGGAATCGGAGACAGTACTGTTTCAAGTCTAATTGGCCTCTCATCAGTCCAATCCGTCCAGCATACCTAGCTCAGTGAAATGAGATAATATACAAAACGGACAAACTATAAATCAATGACCCCTGAATTACAAAAACATCAAAACAAAATCAAGAATAAAAAGGGGTGAATAATTAATCCCCGCTAGCGTTTAGCTTAATTGGTCTCAATTAATTAATTAGCTTCATTATTCATCCCTTTTTATTCTCGATTTTGTTTTGATGTTTTTATAATTCAGGGATCATTGATTGTATGTTTGTCCATTTTGTATATTGTCCCATTTCATTGAGCTAGATATGCTGGACGGATTGGACTGATGTGAGGCCAATTAGACTTAAAACAGTACTGTCTCAAATTCCCAGCACAAATTTAAAAAAATAGCTCAGTGAATTTGTGTTTGTTTAGTTATGTGCGTTCTTTGTTTTATTTTACTGTAAAATGTTTCTAACGCACGT
>JAFIDM010012231.1:134482237-134513313 GCA_023159025.1 Thereuonema tuberculata | reverse complement strand
TGTGCGTTCTTTGTTTTATTTTACTGTAAAATGTTTCTAACGCACGTTAAATTTCTTGTCTAACGATATAAATAAGTTGGATACAAATAACGTGTGCAAAATAATTCAAGTGACTAAAATCGCCGACACAAGTTTAGGAATAAAAAGTTCATAACAAATTAAAAAAAAAAAAACTATTAAAAAACTATCGGTTTCGAATCTCTTAACGATTCATTCACGAGTGACTATAGCAAGGAAATATATGCATGATATGCTTGATGTGGACCAATAACAATTAAGCTTTTAAAATCACGATGGCTGGAACCAATTGGGAGCCGTTGTTGGAACTTCACTGCGCAGGACTTGATGAGAACAGGAAGCAACGGGAAAGGGGCCACGTGACGTCAGTTAGTGGCAGTTGTGATGACGGTAATGTGTCGTCAACTGGTAACGTAAACGGAAATATGGGAATGCAATCGACCGATGACGATCCAGCCAGATGAACTGGAGCCATGGGGGAGAGAACAGACAAGATAATAAAACAGCTGAAAAAGGAATTCAATGCAAAAGATATGGGAGAAATACAACAGTATTTAGAAATGGAAATAAGAAAAGGAGACAAGATTAAAATAAAGCAAGACAAAATGATTGATAAAATACTAGATAAATTATAAATGACAGAATCAAAGGGAAACAAATCTACAGATTAATTTAAGTGAGAAAAAGAAAATGAATGTTCCAACTACGGACTATCTTGTTGGATACATATCACCAAAACAGAAATGAAAAACATTGAAAGGCTTTTAAAGAAAATATTAAATTTAATCTTTTCAAAATATAATACTCTAAACGAACATCAGAAACGTCAATTAAGAATCAAACACAAAATTTTATTACCAAAACAAAAAATTACCTATACACTATTAATAAAAAACTTTTATAATGTAAATAATAAAATAAAGACAGTTCCTAACATAACAAATACTCGTAGCAAACTACAGAATATATTAAAGTTTGAAAATCCAAAAAATAATTACGGCCTTAGAAACAATAACAGGATTTTAATGAAACTGTTCAGCCAGTTAGATCCTGAGATATATAATGTAAAAAATATCGGAAAATTAAAAAATCTTCTAATAGAAAAAATAATCAACGAAAAAAATAATTTGGAACATATAAATGAAAAAGCTAAAGAAACTATATCTTTATATCTTGTTTTATTTTATATCTTATTCATGTTGCTCTTATTATTTTTACATAATATTTTAATTTCACTCTAATTATGTACTGGTCTTATTTGTCATATAATATTTTTACTCCACTCTAATTATGTACTGTTCTAATTTTTGTTTGTAATATGTTTACAAAAGATTTTTTTGTAATATTTTTACTTATTGTATTCTTTATTATCTATCATACTTAACTACTCTCAGCACCTACAACACAGGTACGTGAGTTTACCTAGTAGGACTGTAATGTTTAAATTTGCAAGAAATAAATAAATAATAAAAAAAAAATACAGAGAACTAATTGGTAGTTTTAAGTATTTAGTTACAACAACTAGGCTGGACTTAATATTTGCTGTGTCGTATTTAAATAGATTTCTGGAAAAGTCAACAGAACAGATATGGAAAGCAGCTGAACGGCTGCTTCGATATTTGAAAGAAACAAAAAACTTGAAACTCGCTTATCAAAGGACTAATTATATGAATCTTTACTTCTATTCTGTTCCAGATTTGGTTGGTAACTGTCAAGATAGAAAAAGTATTAGCGGTGGTATTATATGTGTGGTATTAAACCTGTGCCATGATACTCTAAAACAATAAAACTGTGTTGCATTATCAATTGTAGTGTCAGAATATGTAGCAGCTGCAACCTATGCTGTAGAATTAATATATCTGAAAGATGTAACGTGTGATTTAAAATATAAAATATAAAAGTGAACTTACGATGTTTGTAGATAATAAAGGTGCAATTTGCTTTAGCAAAAAGCTTTGAAACTCAAAACGAAGGAAACACGTTGATGTAAAAAGATATTTTTTTAAGGGCCTTGTGATGAAAATGGAAATAGAACTTAAATATTGCTTCAGTACAAAATGTTACAGACATTTGTACTAATTCCTTGTGTGAAGAGGAATTTGCTAATCTAAGAAGAGTTCCTTTCTTGATTGTAAATAGGGCAGAGAACTTTCAATCGAGGGGGGAAGTTAAAGTTAAATAGGCTGAATGTCTTTCTATTGTTAGCTATGTGAAAAACATGAGCACGTATTCCTAATGTTTAGTGCTTATCTGTCATGGGAGCTCATGTTAAGTTTAGTGTTAATATTTATCTTTTATACATAGTTAATAATTAAGTAAAAACTAAGATTACTTTGCTTCCACTACTGACCATGCAACTACTCAAAACCTTCTTTTCACAAGCAAGAGATATTCAAGCTTTATCTATTGGTAGTATCTATTCAGCTACTATAGGATTTATAATAGAGGAAGCACAATAGATTGTAAGTCTTGGTGCATGGTTTTTATTATTATTCAATCTTGTATATACAGAGTGATTCAAAATTCCCTGTACACACTTTAAAGGTAGGTCATGAATAAACCGTACAAGAACAAATCGTATTCATAGTGGAGCGTATGTCGGCAAATTCCATTCGAATCTTCTAGAAGGTATACTAAGAAATAAAAGACAACAAGTAAGGTAGACAACATGCTTATTCCATCCATCCATCCATAGTATTCTGTCCGAAGACAGGTCCAATGCCTGGGGAAAGATACTGGGGTGGTTTCCTGTTGCCTACCCCAGGACGCCATTAAGGAATGACGTCAGACCGAAGAGAAAGCGGAGAAGAGGCGAACAAGACAGGAAAGGAAATTGAAACAGCCAAGCCACTGCCGGGATTCGAACCCAGGTACTGGCGCACTGGCCACAACAGCAGACCGCCGCCGAGACCGCATGGCCACGCCAGCACGGCACATGTTTATTAGCACTATGTTTACCAGCCAGCTCAATATATGTGAAAGGAATGTAATACTCGTCACACGCTGGATTGAGAGAGAGCAAGATGATGCGCAATAGCCCGTGTACTTATACTTGAATTGTGTTCAGTTCGTTGTGCGCGCTTCAATCGTTGCCGACCACAGTCATACCTCTTTCCTTCGAATGATCCAGTTTCACTCAATCTCTGATGCAAACGCGGAAACGTTAAATGTTGGACACACGATATTTTTATAATGATGAATTGAAATATTTAAATGTCAATCAATTTGGAAATTAATATTAACTTTCAAAATGTACGCTCTTTTCTTTTCTCACTTTTTAAAGTGACTTCTAAAATGATAAAGAAATACTAAATTCTCAAACTGCATTGCATTAAAGCATATATGTATGCTTACAAAATAACTTTACGAAAACTTTTATAATATCTTTATGGAAAGTGGTAAAAAAACTTTTTACGGGTGTTTTCTATGTTTTTTTTTTTTTTCATCTTTCTTGCAAAGATGAAATTACTCAAAAACAGGTCAGGCCGTATTTTTGTTTTGTTTTTGTAAAACATATGGATAAAAATAAACTAAAGCAGATAGAATATAATATAATCATTCATTATAACTGAAGGTATTATTATTTAAAGTATTATTAATAAATGAAATGTTTATAATTGGCTTCTAATGTAAATTAAATAAATGAATACAAAACGAAATAGCAGAGGAATTTTATTGAATAATTAATAAGGTTATGACGCCAGAACCCTCTGTTATAAAAGTAAGCACTGCCTCGTTTCAAAAGAAGAGAGGAAAATAACGCAGAAGTAAGATCGAGCTGAAAGGATGTAACGTAAGCTCTGATTGGAAGATCGCCAATGAGCGAAGACATCGCCGATGCCAGGCTGGATCCGACTTCATGACTACGTCTACGAAGAGCGTCGCTTTCTGATTGGTCCTAGTTCATTCCGCATTGCAGTGATTAGTTTTACCGTACAGAAGAATGCGTCGAAGGGGATAGCAACACAGAAGCGGGAAGATTGAATCGTTAAGGCTCAAAGGAAAAGGTCTATTGCTGGATTCAATGAGAAGACGAACTTCAAAGTAATGTGAGTGTTATTTGTCATATTAAAGGGCCTGTGTTTGCGTAGATAAGACTAGAAATTTCGACGTTATGGGAACAAGGATAATAGAGAGTTTTTGCCCAGCTCGCTATTCTATACGGTAACGCTTAAGTCACATGGCTGGTATTCTGCGCATGCGTCACTGTCCCGTAGAGGAAATACCGTTAACGTGACACGTTAACTTTCCTCGAATAGCGTATCGCTTTAGGGTAGAAACACGAGTTCCGATAAACATGAGTTCCGACACTAGCGCTCCTGGTGACGAATTGTAGAACTTGAAGTCCAATCGATTTGTATCTATTTATTCGAAATTACCGATTACAAAAATGATTTTCACGATCGGAGGGCATCTTTTTCTTATGTTTTCGTGGATGCTTTCAGAAAACATTACATTAGTAATCAAAATCATTACAGAATTTCGGCTTGAAAATTTGAATCGACAAGCGATTGAAATCTCGAAAACATATCGTCGTTGATCGAGATTTAATGAGACTAAATTATTTATCGAACTGATTTATCGAAACTGATAACAAAGAAAGACAAAACGATGAAAAAAAAAGAATATTTCCTATTTTAATTAATTAAAAACATTCTTTCATCTATTCGATGCATTGACTAAATGATATTTATAAAAATCAATGCTATTTTTTTCGTAAATAAACCGTAGGCATGATGACAACTGAGAAGTGTAAATTTTCACGTTATGGCAAAAACTCTCTTCATGACAGAGCCCGCTATTGTGGTTACCTTATTCGTTCACGTGACATTTGCGTTTCCCGTATATAAATCACGTTATGGCAAAAACTCTCTAATATTAAACTAATTAACGCAGGAAGCAATTCCACTAAATAATTAACTGACTACAGTGGAAGTTAAAGAATTCAAGTTAAAGTGTGTTACGATATCCCGTGTGTGTTACTTGACAAGGATTAAAGTAAAGATTAATAAATATATTAGTGCATCGGACTAAGTGTGTATATCGGAACACTTCACTCAATAAGAAGATATTCAAGTATTGTGATTAGTGATTTATTTATTTATTCAAACTTCTGATAAGTGAATTGTTTAATAGTTAAAATTAACTACAGTCAAACTGAAACTGAAGGCTTCAAGTCGAATCAAGACTTGGAACCGAAATCTAAGTATTCTAGTGTGATACAGTATTCTAGTGTTCTAGTTTTTTCAGTATATGATTTAAATGATACAGTGTTCCAGTAAATTGGACGTTACAAGTGAGACTGACGACAAAAGTGAAATACACGAATCTCAGTGCTACAAACGCTATTGTGAACTGTGAAACAATAATTGAATAATCGTTCAGATTACGTTTTATTCAATGGACCTTTTATAGTCATTAGATACTTACCTAATTCCTAGTCGATTATATCGACATTTGTATTTTCATTCAATATGAATTGTAAATAAAAAAAATAAATAAAAAAAAACAACCACTAGTTTGTACTTTTCAATAACCATACAACATATTTCTAAAAAAGGTAATTATGAACAAGGTCAAAATCAAATATCAACAAGTAGGAAAATGAGAAATGAGAGGAAATGAAGAGAGAGGGACAAAGCAAAATGTCAAGCAAAGTAATAAGATGTGTGATGGTTTAACATATATATATATATATCTTCTTATTATAAAACTTTCCGCCAACACACATAATTACGATAATAACACTTTTAAAATAATTATTAAAATGCAACCGGTTTCTCCGGAGATATCCGTCTGGTTTCTTCAAGCCGAAATTGAGATGTTTATAATCCTAATTATAAAACTTCCTTGTGTTCTCATCTGCATAAAAATTCCAACATCACATGCAATTCCCTGATGCTTTGGACAAGATGAACGCCTGTTTCTTGAAGGGATTAGCGCTTTCATGTTGTTTACTGCTATCATCGCCACGGCTTATATAATTTTTTCAGGGGCAGTATCACATCAGCTTTGCATGAATCTAGAAAAGAGAAAGGGAAGACTTAAAAAAATTACAAACTTAAAAAAGTATGTACAATATATGCAATAATTATTTGGATTTCGTTTCTTCTTCCTTTTTTAATTCTAAACCATAGTTTGGAATAGACTGTACGGATAGTGTCATTATAACTGTCCTTGTTTTTCATTACACATAATGTTTCTTTCTATTTTCTGACGAAACTTTTCTTTTCTTTGTATATATATACACAGTATATAATATACAGGGTGTTGCAAAATTCGTGTGTAATATTCAAACCACGTGTAGGGGCATGGCTAAGGATCAATATATTCCTAATGAAGCCATGTCCGGAAACGCCCCATTAAGGCGCTAGGTGGTCCTAAAGTGAGCCTTTCCTAGAGAACCTATCCTTTCCTACACTATAAGAAATGTTTTGCAGGCGAGCCCACACGTTGATCTGGGGGTGCTATTTTTGTTAGTTTCATATTATTATACTATGTACGTCAGTTTACAACATTTATTCTGATTTTTTATTTTTTCCCTAACTTGTTAGTTTTTATTTTATTGTAAATAATTACCCAAATACTGCGTAACACCGAATAAAATTGAAACAAACAACAATAGCACCCCAAGATCAATGTATGGGCTCGCCTGCAAAACATTTCGCATGGCGCGGCAAAGAATATGTTCTCTCGCAAAGGCTCCCTTTAGGATCACCTAGAGCCGTAAGGGAGCGTTTCCGGACATGGGTTCATTAGGAATATGTTGATCCTTAGCCATGCCCCTACACGTGGTTTGAATATTACACACGAATTTTACAACACCCTATATATATCATAATAATGCTTTTATATATATCACTTTCTTCCATTGAGTCGATAGTCATTTTAAGTTTACAATACCCAAATACAATGTTTGTGGCTCTTGCTAATGTTTTTATCCAGGTCGCGAAGAATTTTGATCAATTTTAGAAATAATCTGTCATGATAGGGCCTTGCAAAGTAACCATATACTTTTTTCTTTTCTTTTTACAATTTTCAACCCTTTCTTCATTATAAAACATTTTTAATGCATTCTTGAGATGTTCATATTAGATTGGAAAATCGTTTTTTAAGAATAAGTTGAGTTTTAAGTTGTGAACGCTATTACAGCAAATGATATGGACTGGATAACTAATCAGTTATCTCCTTAGATTTTACAGCCGTATTCACATCTATTTCCACTCGGGTTGAACAAAAAGAAAGAATTTCTCAATTTATTCACTTTATCATTTAAATGGAAATTTTTGAATTTAACTAAGCAGTTTTTTAATAGACCTCAGGCGTGTTTTTGGGATAACGAGCTCAACATTAGCAGAACAAGTCGTACGTTACTTAAAGAAAACAGCTTTACGCATTCAAAATGAAGGAGATATTATTTTACTTGTATTTGTTCGATATATGGATGACCTCATCTTCGCTTCCGATCCCAAAATACCGATTGGTTATAATTAATTTGACCCTATTCTCAGTACCCTTTAGGGGTAGTAATGAGCATATAACACTGACACTTGATATCCGGACGCGATTTTCGCTGGAAAAAAAAATTCAACTTTTTGCCACCAGGCGAAAATATGACGCTGTACCTTATCTACAAAATACTAGCAATCATTGCAAACAAGCCATTCCGCGAGGATTATCATGACTATTGGAAAGAAAGACGACGCGTTTTTAGCAAAGTTGTTTTATCAGAATGAAATTTTAACGTGTGCATTTGAACCTACAAAGTAGACACCGACACACAAAATTTTAAAAATTGAAAAGTTTAACACATTACAAAATACAGAGGGAACGGTTTCGCCTTTGCGACTAGGCTTTTTCGTGTGTCGTTTGTTTGTTTTATGAGACGGAAACAATAGCTGTGCTGCACTGAGAAATATCTCCGATTGAAAGGAATGAGAAAAGGACCCATGCCAAAAAAATGTGTTATTGAACATGATTACGAAATTTGAAGAAACTGGAGATTTGAGTGTAGCATCAAGAAGGGGACGGCGCCCCATTCTGATGGACATTGTTGACGAAGTTGCTGTGGCTGACCATGCAGCATGTGTCCAAAATGCTTCATCCAGTGCTCTAGCGGTGGCACATGAATTGTCCATCTCCTAGTCCACTGTTCGAAAATTTCTGCGGACTATTTTACACTGATAACTCTACAATATCCGCAATTCAAACATCAAGATCCACCGCAAAGTATTGATTTCACCCTTTGGGGTTTTGGCAAGAATGATTGTGGACAGTGCTTTCTTCTAGGATAACAGGTGCCTGTACTGACCATGAAGTCGTTATTATAGTAACTTCCACACTTCGGCCGTCCTAAGGTAAAAGGAAGTAACTGCAAATTTTCTGATTTTGCGTTTTCTGCATTTTCTACGTAAGGAAGTATCTTCACATCTTCCAAAGCAATTTGATAGAGATCTGCTGTTAAGTACGGCCCCTATTTTGATGATCAAAGGTACCAACTAACTCACAATATGCTTATATCTACGGTCAAAGGCAGCAAATAATCAGTTTCCAAATTGTTAGTTGCTTCCTTTTACCTTAGGACGGCCAACTTGTTGGCATGTTTACAATATATTTTGCTTTCCGTCAATAATCGCAAATTTTGAAAAAATGAAAAGAAAAGGTACCGGTACTGCGTACAGTTGTGTACAGTCAGAAAAAAAAACCAACACTAGTTGTGGTTAATATATGGCCTGGGACTATCCTGTAGATTAATTAGGCGATTTAGCACTAGAAGGTGCAGTGAATATGCACAACTGTCGCGTTATGGGGTCCGTTGTTTTCGTATGTTGTGCATGAACAGCCATTGCACTCGGCTTATACACTCGGCTTATTCAAAAGTAATTTTATTCTCAGTCCACTTTGAAGAGATTGCACCTCAAGGACCAATAAGGTGTGCCGTTACAACTGCACATTACAGTGAACTTATTGCTCATCATGCGATTCCAGCCTTGCAAGAACGAAATTGCTTTAGAGACCACTGTTTTCATGCAAGATGGAGCAACACCGTACTCTGGTCAACAAGTGAAAGAACTGCGTTGTGCGATCTTCATAAAAAAGATCGTCTAATCTCCAGAGATTTTCCAGATGCTTGGCCTGCACGATCCCCTGACTTCAATCCATGTGACTTCTGTGGAGATATCAGAAAGATCGCATCTATCAGTGGTCTCTGCCTGATCTGAAATCAAGCATACAGCAGCATATCGCTGACATTCCATCGGAAATGCTGCGTGCAACCGTTGATTACGTTGTATTACGCAAGCAGCATATAACTAACCTAGCTGAAGCACATATTGAACAACTTCTGTGGCCATCTTTTGATAATAAACTTTTCTTATGTTCTTCCCCCCCTTAAAGTGTCATATATTTGCCTGGTGGCGAAAACTTGAAGTAATTTTTTTCAGCAGAAAACACGTCCGCTTAGTCTAATTTGCATTTCTAGGAAGTGTCATTATTCTATGTTCATTACAACCCTCTCCAGGATGCTGAGAGTAGGGTCAGTTTATTATAACCACCCTGTTCAAGAAGGCATTCGTGATATCATACATAGTGATATTGAATTTGAAATTGAAAGAAAGCAGAAGGCACAATAGCATTTCTGTATGTAATGCTCATTAGGAAGAATAGCCAAATCCAAATCACTCTAATGGCATTCACAAATTCTATCCTGTTTTTCACTTTAAATTTAGGCTTCAAATTGATTTTTTTCCGAATTTCAATTTAAAATCTATATATATACATAAATTTTCATGTACGGCATTTCGAATTTGTTCGAGGGAAGCACTATATCAAGAAGAAATTCAGGTTATCGCGCTGTTATTCTTAAAACATGAGTGTGCTGATTTATTTAAAATTTTGTTTTGCATTCGACTATTTGTTGTCTAACTTATAATATGAGTACCATTCATGAAATCTCTATACTTCTCCAATTCCTCAAAATTAATTCTCAAGTATTTCATACAAGATCCCCACTAGACAATATGTAGGTAAGAGAAATTTTATTTTATAGGAATATAATTTTTTTTATGATAACTCAAGTTCACTGTACGATCAATGAACTTCTATAAGCAACTTCTTTTAATAACCTTCAGTTTGTAGAGCTACCTTTTCACCTCAAAATTCTGATAATGCTGTGATTTTAAAAATGATGAGCTATTTTTAATGTGCAGAGAATGTTAGCCCTGAAAAAAAAGAACGATCATTTCGCGTGCATCTTAAGCCAAATTGCCCTGGTGGCGGATATGATTTTATCATATCATATCACGTACTCCACAGCTTTACATCCTTTTTTATGTTCTATTTAGATTTTATTGGCGACAATTTGAATTATTTCGATTTATCACGAAACTCCTTTTCAACCACAGATTTCCGCTGTAAATGAGTTATTTTTAACCTATACGGAATTCCTTGCATAGTTTTTAATTCCAAAATAATTTTGAATAATCCTAATATAATTTTAACTTACTGTTTTATAAGATCATCTGAATTTGAATATTTCGGAACCAGAGGCTCAATCTCTATTATATTAGTAAAATTAAGTGCAGTAATACATGATCCTGATATCATCATTTTTTGTAAATATCCAATTTGAATCAGTTAAAAACTTGTTTTCCTTTTCTATAAACACAAGATGCAAATTTTGATGAAAGTTTTGTGTGTGTCTCCGCTAATGACCAACCAACTTAATTGATCTTTTTGAAATATTATGTGTTTCTTATAATGGCTACAACGCCATATCTCCAGTAATAATTCTAAGGGGCTCTCCATAAACTACTTAACGCTAATTTTTTTTATTTTCGACCTCCCCCCCCTCTGTCACTCTTTTGTCACAATCTTGTGAATCCCCTCGCTGTTATTACGTCACAATTTCAAGTCCCCCACCCTACAAATAATTTACATTAAAAACTAAAGCGTTTTTAATTCTAAGTATTTATAAGATCCAGTTCAGAACACTGTTAATCAGTTAGATAATTGCTAGAGTTTTGATGAATTTCTTAGTAGTATTTTTTATTTCAAAAAATGCGTTTAAGTGAAATATAATGTGACGTCACATATTATCTGACCCTCTCCCCCTCCCTCGTCACACTTGTCACGGTAACCACAACCCCTGCCCCGACATGCCTAATTCTTTCATGAATTTCTTTTAATTTTTTTTTACTTACATGATAATTTTTTGTCATTTATTGAATTAAAAAAAATAAGTTATTCAATATAATATTTATTAAATCAAATTTATTATTTAGACAGTGAATCTTAAAAGTTCTTATATTAAAATATAAAAAAAAAAACAAACCTAATTTTAGTTGCCAAACCACTGAGCAGGAATTCATATATTCCATTACTTTCCTCAAAAACAGACCAATAAAATTTATTTTTGTTTATGCCAGACTGCAAGGCCTAATGATTGCGACAGCTTGTAAAACTATAATCACAAGTTGCACGACGAACAACCAGGAAAATTGCAAATTTTATAAAAAGGAGAAACATTTGCAGTATTGGTACAATCAGCTGCAGAATTCAAGCTTCAGTGACACAATAGCCCTCAAAATGAATCAAGTACCTGTTATCTGCGCAGTGGTCCTTCTGACCTTCGTAGCTATTCTTCATGAATCTCGTGGTGAGTAACTACTGTGCTTAATTAAAATTTAAGTGCTTTAAAAATTAGTTATACCAAAAAAAAATTGCTTTTCAACCTCAGTTCTTCAAATTCCTTGTCTAATAAGCTAACTGAAAAGTATGTTAAAAGTAAACAATATGAAGTTCTTGAAAACTATTTCAGTCCTAATTTCCTTATGTTCTTTTAAATGTTCTCCTTAATTATCTTTTCTCTGAAACAAGACAAACTAAAAGTCTACGTTTAATGTTGAATTATAATAGCGTCTAATGCATTTTATGTTTTCAAAAATAAAATAAAAAACAATTAAAAAAAAAGAATTAAATCCACAGTTCTTAATTTAAGTTGCTTAAATAAACTTAAATAATTTTCTTTAATTGAAGAATATAGCAAGATATACTCTAGGAGGGAATTCACATCCTATCCATAATAACTGTCACACAAAAATTATAAGAATAAATTCATAAATCCCATCCAGCTTTGGGAATCGAATTCAGGTCCAGATATTTCAGCCTAGTGGTAGGAATCGACAGCAAGAAATCCACACAATAAAAAAATATTAAAAGAACGACAATAGAAAAGCTGCATATTACATACAAATTATATAGATAGTTGAGATGAAATCCTTCACGATCTTCTGGACTAAATGCATACATTATAAAGAATTCGATGTACAAAAGACAATTGATTACAAAAACAAATCAAGAAAATGCTAGAAAAAATGCTAGAAAAAGAAACCCTTTCCTTTGTTTATATATCCAAAGAGACAAACTCGTTATAGATCTTTGTATGGATGTAAATTTACTTTACTTAATCCTTGATGTTGAGGATGATGATTATATGAAATGTAAAATTACTCACTTTTTGATTAAATTTACAAATATGTATTTAAGTAAATCTCGAAATTAAACTACTTAATTTAAGTTTAATGTGGATTTAAATAAATCTTTATTTTTCTATTGAGAATTAGTATTGAGATTTGGTTTAGATAAAAAGACAGTAGAATTACTGAATTTATTTATTGTAAAGGTAATCAAACCTTTAATTATTTCATACTTTACAAATTTTGTATATAAGAACTTAAGGGAAGTTGATGTCGATTTCGATGATTTTGATATGCCGTTGTCTTTCTTTTTTAAAATTATGTCAACTGATTTCTTTTTAACTGTTTTAAAACTAATAAAATAGCAATTGATAAAAAAACTGAATGGATATTAAATTAACTGAATGGATGTTTTCGATTTTAGGTGAACACCAGGTAAGATTCAAATCCGCAGAATTTCAAAAATTAAATGAATAAATGAATAATGTTACATAATTATATTACGTATTATATTACACAATTTCTTCTCTATTTAACAGCATAGGAATGAGGTTGTTTCTTTAATGTTAAATCTTATAATGAACTAGCCGGTTACCCTTTTATATATAAAGATGTGTAATGATCTAATATTATATTACAAAAAATATCACTTAGTTTTCTGCCAAAAAAAAAAAATTGTAGCCGAGACCATTTTTAATAGGTAATGATAAAGGTCCATCCATAAGAGCATTTCCAATTTATTTCTGTTGCCATATTATAACTAAAATATTGTAGTCAAGTTTAAAAATTATGAAAAATGAAAAAGAGGCCTTTAAAATCGAGAAAAATGGCTTTTAAGTTCTTCGAAGATTACCATTACCTAAATAATTTGATTTAACTCCAATCACGTGAGAGATATGAATTGCCTTCCCATTTTACCATATAAAGTTTAGTGCAATTTTATTATCTTCCACTTTGGAAACGAGGCGGTCTTCAGATACACAGGTGCTTCGTCTCTCCTTCCTGGATGATCTTAGAAACATCGAAGCATTGCCTAGGTGACATCCTCTTAATTTTCTAATATATATATATAAAAAAAACGTCCACTGCTGTCTACTCTGGTGAACATAGAGGATGATCGATAATAAATAGAAATGGTTGATCAATACAAGAACAAATCAGCCTCATCATTTCGTAACCATACTATGAAAAGCGACTTTATCAACAGAAGAACGTTGAAGTCTCAAAATTTTAAACCAAAGGCCTCTTGTTGAAGGAATGCTTTGCTTCAACAGAATACCAATTTGATGCAAAATCACGAATTCGATAATTGGAATATATTTTTATATTTTGACTAATATTATTAAAGAATTGGCTCTAAAATTATTCGCAGAACCGACCTTAAAAAAAAAAATACATCCGTTAATGAAGCCAATTTTTAGATCAATTTTAAAATGCTAAAACTATAATTTAAAAAAAAAAAGAAGAAAGATGTATCTTTCAGTTATTGCTTTTGCTTATCAAGAAATACCTTGAACTGCGTATCTAATTCTCAGTTCCAGTTCCATCCAATTTCCGAATACGCAATCTGAAAATAAAAGATAATAACAATTTTTAACAATTACACTTTAAATTTTTAAAGGTTATATTTGATATTTTATACTCCGGTATATTAAAATTATTTATATTTTAAAATGTATTTGAGGGCTGTAATACCTTTTATACTGTATTTCAAATTCCTTTATGATAAAAGAATAATTTCTAATTTGGACAAACAGTTAATTAAACAAAAATTGTTTTTGATGTTTCGAATATGCTTACATATTTATCATTCTTCTCGTACTAAAATTTCAGTGTGTAAGTTATGTGATTTTGTATTAATATTTTTATTATTATGAATGTCGAGCATTTGTATTGTGTTATTCTTTCATTGTCCTTCAACACACTTAGTTCTCCTATTACACTAAATTTAACTTAATTATAATCTTTTGGATTCCATTAGACCACTGTTACACAGCAAACAATATAATGATTGTGCTTTTTTCAATGGCCCCTCATTCACCTACCTTACCTTTTTTCATTTCAATATGATAATTTTGGTCTAACGCGCTCCCCTAAAGCCCATTGCATCGATTTTCGGATCCATGTGTAACAGGCTTAAGACATTGGACTCTCATCTCTGAGTAGCGGGTTTTGTGATGGTGGAAAATCCGCGCTGAGCATGCAGATCTCCTGCACTTCTCCCACCAAACTGTCTCCGTCTGTTCCCTTCTGTGGGATAGCATAACAGGGTCAGGTTCAACTCCGTGTCCAATTCGCCGCGAATTCTACAAACTCGATTTTAGGACTTTATTTACCTTCATGGGGATACATTTATTATTATGACAAAGACAACTGATGAGCGTGGTAGAACACTTTATTTGATTATTTAAAGAAAAAAATAGATTAACATTTTTTCAAAAATAACAAAAACTATATATCAGGATAAATTTGGATTAATCAAGAATATTTGCAGAGGATTTAATATGTACTTAGGAAAGATAATTAACAGTAATCCCTTTATCTGCCTTAAATTCGTAGAAATTGTTATAAAATTTAAGAACACGGTACCAGGGTTTTTTTGTTTGTTTTTTTTTAAATAAAAAAAAATAAGCGGTAAAACTTAAGAACACGGTAATACTGAATTTTTATCAAGACCCAGAAACGTAATTTTTTTATAATTATTCAATATAAACATCCTGGAGGAGATCATGCATGCTACCGGATCTTAAGTCTACCCTTCTATCCTTGTGTGCATGGTACTGGTTACTATCAACTTGATTTCATTCACTGATCAAATTGCAACCCTTCGCGGCGATTTGTCCCATTCCCAGCACAACAGACCTTCTCAGGTAGCGTTGGTTGGATTCCCTGTCACCCGTATTCACCACAAGTAATCAATCACACTTCCACAAATAAAACCAATCGATTTCATCCAACTAATAATCCCACACTTCATTGTCTATATCATCACTGAAATGGAAATGTTTCTTTTGCTATTCGAGTAATTTTGACTCAATACAATGAATCCCTGAAAACGTGTAGCCTAGTTTCAGTTAAATCATCCAATATTCAATTTACTCATCAATATCAGTTCAACATTTGACCACTGTAAAAACTTTTCTGTAAAAATCTACAATGATGTGAATAAAATGTAATAAAATGTTTAAAAATTACATTTGGTTTTCAAATGTAAAGTTAAGTTCTTTCTTGCCAGATTTACATCTTCAGAAAAAAAAAAAAATTCTGATGTCGAATTTTCAATATCAGTATTGTTCGCAATATATCGAATTTTAGGGAATGAAGGCAAATATTTGTAAGGTGATGGATGCATTTCATTACGCCATCTCTTAACCTTTCAGATCTCACATTCACTATCTAATTAATTTATTAAATGAGCGATTAACAAATTTCTCTACAAATTACTCTATATTTCTCTAGCAGTTCATGAATGGGAAATTTTCTCCTAAAACTAATCTAAAGAGCTAACATTTAATAAGTTACTTCAAAAAGTTAATCTTTTGATGATATTCTTAGAAGATTATAATATTTGATTAGTTTTATTACAATAGAATATTTAGAATTTAGAAAACATTTTCTATTGAAGGTCTATTAAATTTATTTTACATAATTCATATTTGTGCTGAATTTCTAATAAATAAATACAAATCACATATTTTAAAAAATGTTTTCTGAAGGAATACTTATTAATTAATTTGGAATAATACAGTCGTTAGTAATATTAAAAACAACTCTTTAAAATTCATGCAATTTCTGTGAAAAATAACGTTTTAAAATTTTAGTTTCATTTTTTATTTATTTTCTCTGTTGTTTGTTTATTAAATTTCAGTGCGTAAGTTATGTTTTCTTATTTTAATATTAGTTAAATTAGAAAATTAAATATTTATTACATTTTGAGTTTTTGATCCTTTTTCGACAATTAAATTTTCTAATACAATACAAAAGAATTTTCTTGATCGAATTGTTGTTTAAATCCATTAAATATGGATTTGATATTGTATTGCTGTATGGATAAAAATTAAAATTTCAAAATGTTTCTGACATTACGATATTTGATAGAAACGCAAATGAAAGAAAAACTATCATTAAAATTATTTATTAAAATTTGATTATTACTAAAAATAATTCAGAGAGTTTCCAAGAAATTTCCTATTTTAATATTCAAACTATTTCTTAACACCTTTTCTTATATAGACATACAGAATGTTTAGCAAAGGCTAAAAAGAAAAAGAAAAATTATAATTATTAAATTAATAATTATAAGTTTTGTTTTTATTAATTTTCCTAATTATTAACTAACTTTCTTATATTAAATTTATTATTTCAAAAATAGCTATTTAAATGCAAGTGAATTCATTTCAAAATTACAAGAATTTCCTTTTTTATTTAACATTCGGAACGTGAAGACAATCTTCAATAATTAACTTCCTGTTCAATTTAAAGAATTAGATTCAACAATAACAAGAATGAGAATAAATTTGCTGAGCAAATCCGATAGAATTTACTGGATATGAAAACAACATACAGGAATAAAAAACTAAGAATGACAATGAATGAATGCATTATACAGAAAGCGTATATTATGTTCACTTACATTAGTTGTCAGATACGATATTTTTCTTCTAAGTACGTTGCCGTTACTTTTAAATTGCCAGAATTAATTAATCTTTTTCCGAATTTATAATGAGCTTTTGCGTTGCGATTTGTAACTGAAAAATTGATATAAGTCTAAATAGATATTTTGACAAGTTCTTATCTAGGGTATCAATATACTCACACTGACCTACAAATTATGAATCTTTATTAATGTCGAATCTTTTCACTGCTAAGACTAGTGACTTCGGAAGGGACAGACTAATTTGTTTTAGAAGGGGAAGACACAATTTCTTCAACTACAGTACTTGTGCAGGAACTGGGTCGAAATGACTGGACTCAGACTTAAAATCTTGCCATTGGAAGTATTATTTTAACAAATAGCGTTTCTTCACTGATGAATCTGTTTCTCCTAACTCCTCAGAACACTACGGTTAAGCTTACATTTACCTTTCCAGCAATTTTAGCTTTGCACCATTGGAAAGATCCAGCAGTCTATCAGTCGTTAAAAACTTTACGGATGATTGTTTTTGAGAGGCCGATTTTAATTTTGTTTTCTTAATTTTGTTGATCATGGCTCGTGCACCGACGCCAGACCTTTTCCAAATTCTCATTTGAAAAAATTGGCGTTTCCCCAATTTTTATATGAACAATTAAAACCAAATATCCTTTGGTAAAACGCCAGAAGCCCATTTGATGTTGCATTTGCATATATTATCCTTTCTTGTAGTGACCTATTTGATTTTAAAGATTAGTAATTGTTTTGCCAGTGTATGTATAATAAATAGCGTATCTTGGGGAATTTATACTCAAATATGTTCTGTCTTATTGCCACATTAAGAAATATTGAATATGGAAATAAACATTCTTAAAGTAATTCTTTTGGAAGACGACTGAGAACTGTTACAAAATATTTGTTTTATACTTTCTCATATAAAAGAGATTAAAATCTGATTATAGCCTATTAGTTCTCTACCGCACATAGAGAGATAATAAATTGCAGAGTTGTTTTTCCCATGGGACAGTCTTCTGAATCATCATTTAACATTAGTTCGGGCAAAACCTGGCCACTTAAGTCTTTATGAGTTTATTATAATACTTACATCCTGCAGCACCATTTTTTGCAGTTACAGCAAGATAGTTGGTTGGTTTATTCATTTCAGGCAAACCTGGCCGCCCAGCATAAGCCTAATGATAACAATTAAATGAAATGTGTAGTAGTGCAGCGTGGCCAGGTCTGGCTGAAATTTGGTTTGAGCTGACAACTCTTCAAGAAGCTCTGGCCACCGTTTTGAAATCGAACAAGAAGGAAAAGTGTTTCGTATTTTGGGGGATGAATTTTTTTTAAATAAAATTCTCTCTTTATCCCTACATACAAAAGCTTCGTTAACAAGAATAATCAAGAATAATGAGCTTAAGGGGTGTAACGTAAACTTTGAGTCAAATAAGCAGAAAACTCATCTTATATAAACAGCACATCTATGATCATGTAGTAACAAATTACAATTGATTCTTGCATTGACTTCCATACACATAGGAACTCAGTTACATCATTACTTCTTGATTGCAATTACTTATAAAAATTCATTGTCTTTCAAGTTAATCTTCCATCAGGAAACGAATTTTACAAGTAACTATAAATTAACAGTTCACTAAAAAGGTCATTTGTTGCGAGCATTACAATTATCATACGGATATTGATAATAATCTTTTTCTGGTAACGAAAATTGTCTTCTCCGGCTAAATCTATTATCGGAGGGTTATCGCAATGTTCGATTTACATTGAACAAAGAAACGAAGATAATTTAGCTAAAGAAAGTAATTTACTTACTTGGATTCTTCTTAATATTTTGAAGGTATCACAGCTGTCCTAACTTTGAACAAACTTAGTCGTCTCTTATAAACGTTGAACTAACATTCAAATCATCAATGCGAATACTAATATGGCGGCGTTCATTGCACTTCATCACAGATGCACTTTAGGACTATCATCGTCGAAACTCCGGTAAACATCACAATACACGATCAACATCTTCTTCGTAGAGTTATGTTCATTTCACTTACAACGTACGCTTCAAATCTGAGTAGCATTTTCACTATTGATCTCTTGGACTAAAAGTTCCCAGCTCGATGAGATCTTATTCATTGTCGTCCGTCGCCATTTGTAGGAACCAAAACTTCCATATCTACAACGCTTTACTATTTTGATACTCATTACCAAACAATATCCCTGTCGTCACCCAAAACACGCAAAACGACTATTTCTATTGTTGCGTGCTTTGCCATCATTTTTCTCGCGAATAATGAAGTTTCTATTCATCATAATATAACATCACGATGTGTGATTTACATGATGTGAATTGCATACGTTGGAAGGCAAATTCTATAATTTAACGTTAACTTCAAACCACACGTGTTTAATAAGCAAATAATAACAACGTTATCTGAGTTAATGCACAAAACGCAAACTGTTGGGCACCTCATTCTTCAGTCTTCTAGACACAATAACCACAAGTGAAGGAATTGTCTGTTGCAATCCTCCATGTATCCGCACAACCAGGGCCGTCGCGTGGTTTGTTGCCACCCGGGGCAAGATTTCGTCAGGCGCCCTACACTTGATATTTGTGCCCCCCCCCCCATCCCAAAAATCTACAACCAAAAAAACAAAAACGGAATTTCCAAATTTTTTTTATTTTTGCCGTGCCGCGGCGCCCCCCTGTCCGTAGCGCCCAGGGCGATCGCCCCGGTCGCCCCGTCCAAGCGACGGCTCTGCGCACAAAAATCATGGCTCCACTGTTCACATGAAGAGCATTTCATCCAATTCTTACCAATCTTAAGGTCGGTTTCAGCACCATAAAGTTCACCACAGCAAGCACATTTATTAATTTCTATTTTTGGGAATTTTTGTGAAAGTTATCTATTTGTGACTATTAAACCTTGGGTAGCTAGGTATTGCGGAAATGAAGTGGGCAGCTCAACCTGAACATGCACTTTGCATTTTTTTCTTGCTTATCTACATAACCATAAATTTAATTTGTTCGCCCACTCGGAATTACAGTCACAGTAATTTTAAAAAAATCACTCCACTTACTCTGCAATCGGTTGTGGACTTCTATGTAAGGACAATTGCTTAGGATTTTCTTCGACGAAGCTACAAACAAGCCTAATGTGAATCAGTGCGCCTGCTTGGCGGGAAATGTTTGTTTACTGCTTCCTTTCAGTAATTGATAAAAACCATCTAGGGAAAAACGATAAGCTACGTAAGAAGGCTTCAACTTGAGTCTTTATATCATATTTTAGCCAAACGAGTGTCAATCAGTTAAGCAAAAGTCCAGCTTTACCTGTGTGGCCAGATTTTGCCCGACCTATCTAAAATGCAAAAATAAAATAATTTAATAAAAATACCTTAAAATATCGTGATTGGTGAACCATAGTCTAGAAATTTATCAACTCGGTAATTTTTACTAATGTAAAAAAAAATAATATTTATTTGTTTTCTGTTGAACTTAGATTGTAAGTATTATTCCTCTTGAAAAATGTGAATGTAATTTTCTAAAATTAGTATTTACGATTAGAACATTAATTTTCAGAAGCACAATTAGAGATATTTAGGAATATTGTTTATTTAGATTCTCACTAAAAAGTAAATGGAGGGGAGGGGGATGTAGATACATCTTAATCTCAATAGAAACACTAATATCAGATAAAATAAGTTAAGGTGTTTTCTAAGATCTGATTATTGCCTACTTGTTCTTTGATACATTCATAAATCTGGACCAATTTATAGAAGTTTTGAGTGATTTTCTGACATAGAAATTTAAATCAAGAAGGCCAAGGAATCTGAAGCGAGTTTCTCATTCTTTCTCAGCTGTTTTATATAATATTTTGATAATTCACAGCATAGTAAGAGCTTTTCAAGTAGAAAACTTCTAAAGAAATTTTATATTTTTATGCAGCAAACTACGAAGTTATTTTATATTCGTAATGTTTGGTCAACTTTTATCTATTAGTTATCATCAACTAAAATTTGTGTCATTAACCACAAAAGAAAAAGACAAAAACAATTACCCTTTCATCTCAGAGGGATTATATACAAAACGAAGGCTTTTACAACAAAGAACATGTCCAAAATGCCGAATTTTGGGATGGAATGCGAGCTAACCCCCGCCCCTTGGTTTGACAATATCAGATATTATTCTGTGAGTAACTACCAAAACACAAAATTATAGTAAATTACAATTTCTTTTACTTCCTTAACTGTATGAGCAACGAAGACTTGTGATTTATATGTGGAGAAAAAGTATGATGTGCTTCATAGAAATTACGTTTCTGATAGTAAAGGTAGTTAAGTCAATCTGAATTGGCGATCAGACGTAAATTAAATGTAAAATAGTGATTTCAATGTGAAGTTTAATCTTGTCGAAATTTGACGTATTAGATATTGTGGGTGAGAAACTTTTTTGTGAGTTTCATCATTCTGAAAATTCGATTCTAAAATAATAAAACTGTTAATATAGGTTCAAGTGTAAAGTTAAAATTTCAAAGTGAATATTTAGCACGATAACAGATTGTGGTGTAGAAAACATTCTTCCAAAATCACAGTAATATCATTCACATGGTTATGCTTTAACCATAATATTATTAATAGATCTCATTATAAGTATAATAAATAACAATAAATGAGAATAGGTGATTTTGTAAAACCTTTTGTAATTTGTATCAGATTGAATATTTGTATGATTTTCTCAGAAATAGTGTTTTCAGATATCACACAAAGATTTCTGAGATAATCATATAAAGGAAACTATGACAAGATTTAAATTGTAATAAAAAAACAAACAAACATTAATGAAGAATTTGTATAATTCAAAGTCAGTACGTGGATCTAAACTTGCCAAAACTGATTATTATCTGTTTTTAATTACATTTAGGATGTAAGTATTGACCCTCACGAAATTCATTAACTTGAGGTTCCATCATATGATTTCATATGATACAGTATTTCAAAATATATATATTAATATATTCGTATGTTCCTAAATCATTTCTCAAGAGCTCATTTTAATGAGTAGCAGAGATATTAATAACTGCTGGCTCTCAATTAGAGCTTGCTTTAACTGAATCAATGAAATTATTTTAATTGTTTATTTAAAAATGACGAAAATGGCATAACATCATTTCTTTATAATCGTAATATTGGAATGTTATATACGAAGTGAATATGAAAATAAGATGTATGACGTTTGAACATCTAAGTTCTATAGCTTCACGTTTGTTGATTTACTTTTGTTGATGGTGTGTGGCTCGCAGCTTCATGTCTACATCAAAATCAAAAGGACTTGGAAGCACCTGAAGAATCTATGAAAATTTAAATATATTTGAATTCTGTAAATCACATATGAACGAAAAATGAACGGATGTCTTTTTTCTCTAGCAGATTTGGGCCAAAATAATCCTCTTTTGTAAAATTGTATATCTAATGTAAAATTTCATCTTAGTTGGGTTCAGCAGTTAGTCTTCAAGACAACTTATTTTGGCAGCTTTAGCGTTTACCTCCTTACTTATTGGTCCGATATACAGGAATTGTGCTTTTTACAACCTGTATGTTTCTCTGAAATTTCAGCCTTATAGATTATATAGTTTTCGAGATAACGCCATCACACCGGGATGGACATGCTTGTTTCGAATTGAAATTGCATTTTAAAAATTACATTCTATTTTAATCCTTTTTTCTATCCAAAGCATGTTAAAGATTTTACAAATGTTTGACTAAATGTAGAATACGCTTCATATCTGGTTTTTATTCAAGTCAAAGCTTTTTGTTTTTACAAAAAGAAGCATTTTTTTAATATTTACTCCCTTAGAACATTATAAAATTTTTATATCAAAATATTCCTTATTTGATAGTTAATACAATTAAGGAACATTTTATGGTAATATGTATTTTCTAATAATTTACTGAAAGTAATAAATTTGTAGTAGATAAGCATTATGTTAGCAAAACGTTCTCTTCCATTTAGACAGAAAAATATGAAAGTATAAGAATACGCTAAAAGAAACGAAAAAAAAAATTATGAATACCGAAGCCTCATTTGAGACTTGTTTCAATTTGTATCACAATTTCAAGAAAAGCATTTTTTTTTTCTAAATATTGACTAATAGAGTTTCCTTTATTAGTTTTTGCCATTTGTTAGTTTTTCCAATAAATATCAGTGGAAAGAATTATTTAACTTATATTATAATTGAACTGTAAAACAAACTTAGAAGAGAGAAATCCAAAGATTATTGGTAGTATCAAAGATTAATAGGCTACAAGTTCAGGAGTTTTAAGAGATTTATTTTCACTATTGTATAACTTTATCTGTACTGTGCTGTGTAGAGACAACAGCCACTTTGGGTAAAGTTAGACCATTTATGAAAGATTTTTCAAATTGTGTATGGTTCGTGAGAAATTATGAAGTTTACGAAGTAATGTTGTACTTATTAGGGCAACTATATTGTGTCGTAATTATTCTTTCTTTAGCACTGCTTATAGTGTGCTACAAGCAATATTCTGTGTCCTACAAGCAACGATAATTAAGACAGTAATACAGTTCATTCAAGCTTTTTTAAAAAAAAATCATTGGAATTGTCAGCTTGCATTATTGGAGATACTGTATAACGTAATATATTAAAAACCTTTGTTCACAGAAATTAGAAAGAACATAAAACTTACTTTCCCTAAAGTATTATTTCTTAATATTTCTTTAATTTTTCTGAGGCGTATCCATTAATTAACATTTTCTGAAGAAAACGTTGAATGGATTGTTTTAAAAGCAGCAGCTATGAAAATTATTTTTAATTTCTTAATAAAATTATTTCAAAATGCCCCTCCCGTTTTAAAAAATGCAAATGTAGTTTCTCTTTATTCGTTTTCTTTTATTTCCCTTTTTTTCGATTAAATAAAACAGGAAGTAAGTTCTTCTTTTTTTTTTAAAGTTTAACGCGCAGAGATATATAGCCTAAAATAAAGTGAAGAAGTACAATACTGCACCTGAGTCAAACATATGATAGCTCAGGGTGCGAGAACCTTTTGTTTAACTCAGATGCAGTATTGTATTTCTTCACTTTATTAGGAGGTAAGTTCTGTTACCAATAAATCATTTTTATAAAGCCTACTCTACGTGTTAAATTTTCATTGATAGAAATTAGAAGAAATCAATCTAATAAATGATTTCAATAAAGTTAAGAAGATTAAAACTTAAAAAAAAATATTCCAATTACTTTTCCCTTATTTTTATCTTAAAAAAAGAATAAAAGGATTATTTTTGAAGTGGAAGTTTTTCTGTTGTTGTTGTTAAATAGAGACGAGAGATGGCGGGAGGTGTTTTGAACTGTATATCGTTTGTTGGTATCTGTTAAAAAGTTTCAAGAGTGACTTTTTTTATTTGCAGTTTTAATAAAAGTAATACCAGTTCGATGACAAGAGATTAACAAATCAAATTAACTTCTAATTATTATGCTGAATGAAATGGAATCATATTTTTGTAGGTAGCTTTGTCTCGTTTATTATCTGAAGATCACACATAGTTACAGGTCCTGTATTTCTTTTTCCCCGTTGCCAAATTATCAGTAAAGAACCTTTGCATTTTCTGAAGACTTCACGGGGATTCAAGAAAGTCTACAATTTTTCCCTTCCACCCAAACATTCGAATAGTTACTTTCCAAAGGTGAAAATTACCGATTTTCAAATGATCACTAGTTAAAATAATAACTAGACCTACTGGAAGTGAATTAGGCGTTGTTTCAATTTAAGTCCATCCTTAAGTAATATAAAAAATACTGATTTTAAATACACCTTAGATTTCTGATTCTGATGAACATTTACCGACAAACGAACATTTATTAATTATGAATCACAGTAATTAAAACTTTCGCAACATTTTGATTTTGAATGTCTATATTTCAGGAATGAAATTTTATTTCACTTAATTTTTAATTTAAAGATTTTGATGCATTCTTACATTTAAATATTTTTTATTAGAATATATTGCTTAAATATCGATATAAGAATTTCTATTAATTTCATTTGATTAACATGAAATATGAAACAGTTTGTAAGTGTTTAAATTTACATAATAACATAGAAAGATTTTTCTCATTTTATTTGATGTTAATTAAAATTCAAGATTAAGTAAGTCGTCTAATAGTGAATTAAATTTAGAAGTAAATTGAAAGCTTTGATAATCCGAAAAAAAGATTTAGGATTTATTTATGTTGGTAAGGGCTACTAATTTCTATAAACATAATTCCTTTTTGATATTTAACATTTCTACAGTTAGCAAATTAAAATCTGAAAAACACAAATATAAAATTTGAATAGGAGATATTCAGTGCGTATTTGAGATTATTATAGAAGTATTTAAACCATTAGTAAATAAAACATTATAGATATTTTAACTAATTCTTATTAGAATTGGATAACTGATTCTGAATATTTGGTTTTATTTATAACAAAAAAAAAATAGCCCGTAAGTAAATTTGTTGATGAAATAAAAATTATATTTATTTTTTATGTTATTTTATATATATGAATAATATATATTAATAGTTGTAATTTAGAAAAGAGTTGAAATTAGACTATAAGCAGCGATTATATTTAACTTAAAGAAATCATAGAATTCCAGTGTTAGAATGATGGAATTTTCTAAAACAGAAACCTCATTGAGTTTTTGCTTACTAATATTTGGTAGTTCAATAGACTTCTCTTAATAAGGAACTAATGTATCATTTATGCAGAATAATGTTAATTTTTTAAGACTAGTTTTAATTCTTTTGTTGTTTTGTTTTTTATTAGAACAAACAACAACTTTTCTTAATGAATTAAAAATACTAAAGAAAATCAGTTGGAAATTTTACTTTTTTTTACTGAAAGCAGTGCATTTTTTTTTCACAAAGTTCGGCAAAATGATTTAAATTTTAAAAATGCATTATTAATAAATTTTGCTAATATTCTATAGGATTTCCTGTATATTTTACATCGAATATTATGGAGTCTACGACATGAAATAGAAACACAACAATACGTATGATTAATAATAAATTTTACTATTTTTCTGCGGGCGAGCGACGGGCCGACCCCCCATCCTCAACTTTGTCCCGTCGGTTCTGAACACTGGAACCTACCCTCCAGTTGCATTGCGCGGTCCTCTGGGCCTTATCGCAACTTTAACTAACTATTATTCTACATCCGTTGAAATATATATGCAAAAACTGAAAAGTTTAACGAACAGTCATTAATTTAACTAAATTTGTCCTAAATTGAGATTTTATTAGAATGATTTCTATGATAGATTGCATGATTCTCTGAAAGTGTCAAAATATCTCTTTCAAATTTTGGTGAAGAAAAGGGACATCTGTAACGTGATATAATAATTTTATTTAAATTCAACATCTGTATTTTTGTTATCTAAGACAATTTTCTATTTTCATATTTTCATTGAATGGAAAAATAATGAATCTTTGTTCCCTTGCTCTATTATCATATCTTAATAAGCATTTTGTCAAAAATGTATTCTTTATAAAAAAAAAAAAAAATGCACAATTTTTTTTTTAAATATGAAAATGAAGCTGACTAAATTACTTAGGAGACATACTTTGTTTGAATGGTCATTTAAAATTATGTTAGCCTTTTCATTTCATTTCTAAAACTTCTACACCATTATCACCTTTTGAGATGATATTGAAAGTGGTATCTTTATAGTAAGGATTCATCATGTCGCTGTAATAAATATATGATTCGATTTTTTTTATTATGCCAAAAGCAATTATCAGGAAATATTCTCGTAATTTTTATTCAATGAAATTTCTTAAAGGTGGAATCATGTAAAGTCAGGTTATGGTTTTAAAAACTCAGAGCTTTTGGAAAATAGACTTCTTCATTATTGTTATTTTGTAGTTTTCGAAACAAGAGAACTGGTCATACTTGGTCACTATTGGGCTAGTTTTATTTGGGACAGTCGGTCAATCAGACTTTTTTCCAAATACACCTTGGAACCAAGATGTACTGTAAAGCGATCGGCTGTTCCAAACACCGGAGAAATAAAGTTCAGGTCTGACCTTACGGATTGCGTTTTGGTGATAAATCAAAAAACATATTTATTGAAAAATTTACCGTTAACTTCTCTTTCTTATAACAAAACAGCGTGTGAGTATAATTTTCTTTTTGCATCACTTGTTTAATTGTTTAAAAATCTTTCATCATGCGTTTCCTTTAGAAATAAGTAATTCGTCACTAATAATGGGATGCTAAATTATTTGGATTAAAAGTATCATCATGTCTCAAAATTAAAGACATAATTACCCGAAACTTGGTTTTATGTCTATAGTCAAGTTTTGTCATCTTATTTAAACAAGTACGATAACTATATAGAAACATTGAATTGAATTGATTTACCTATGTTAATTAAATTTTGTCTTCAGTATCTACAATAATTTCAGATGATCTGAAAAATAATATTGTAATATAATTATTCAATTCAGTCATCATCTAAAATTAGTCCTTTTTTAAAAATTATAATAGTTTTTAAGAAAAAAGTTTTATTTTTTATTTTAATATAAAATTATAATAATTACTGACTATTTAAATAGAATTAGTAAGTTTGAAAACAGTTGCCATGTCAGAAAAAATTCTTAATTAGTATATGAATGCTTTTGATGATTAATTGACTTAAGAGTTTTAATAACATTTCGAGACGAAATTTTAAAATTAATAGTGGAAAATTTAAATTAATTATTGTGTTGTCTCTGGAGGAACTGTTATTGAATTTTGTCTAATATATATACCCTGTGGTTCCTGAGTCCACTTCTCGACTTCTTCACAGTGGTTATATGGTTTAGATTTCCAACTAAATCACATTTGTAAATACTAATTCGCTGTAAGACTCTTAATTGAAATCATATCCACGACACTATCCTGTAATATAAGATTGTGATCATATTTCTGATTACTTTACTTTGGAGTTTTGTTTGACTATGATCTGGAATCTTACTGCGGACATGAAGGACGTTTAGCTGCACCATTCTATCGTCTCGTGTGCCTTCATTTCCAGATTTCATTCTTCCTATCTCAATGCATAATCCTGACTTGCTATGGTGTCTCTAGCGGTTCCATTTTCTTTGGTTTGAAATCTTGATGTTCTTCTATCTGTAGCACAGCCCCTGATTGCTCTGACACTTTCCTCAAAATTCTAATAATTCATTCGTTGCACTGTTTAGTTAAGTCAGCTTTTTCGAGACATACCTATGCTTAATAAAGTAAACTATGAAGGTTAGCATTGTATCCTTTTATATTATTTTTGAGCAAGGATTTTAATAAAAAGAAATCACAAGCTGATTTTTTGTTGTCTCAGGAATTTTAATTGTAGATTGGTTTACCGTAATTCAACTCTTCATTATTTGATTTTTATCATACAGCTTAATCAGTAGCCACTGAACATTAGAATGAATAGATTCCTAGGAATGGTGTTATAAAATAAAAATAAATTAATTTATGATGTTATTATAAGTTAAAAGGTAATCATGAATTTAGTTTAAACAAAATCTCTTCAAGTTATTTGATTTATTAAATATCCTTTAAATTGTTTTCTCATTGTTTATTAACAGAACTCAATAATTCATATTTTAACCTTAATTCTTGATTAAACATAGGCTGTAAGTATATTTACTGTTGAATTGGACAACTTTGTTTTTCTAAAATATTCTGTAAGATTTGTCTGGATTAGTAGGTTGGGCAATAATTTTGGAACTGATATTATCTCAGTAACTTGAATGTCTCAGTATTCCTCACATTTGTGAATTTCGAATATTAGGCTAAAGTGCTTTCCAAGTTAAGAAAATCTAAAATGATTTGGCACCTCCCAAACTATTAATTTCTCACAAATATCTTTATTTTATTTAAAATTAATTCATATCATAAAATATCCTAGATTTGTTAGACGACGTTCTTCTAACATGACTAATATAATATAGATCAGAACAATGACAACATTTTCCCAGCTGCTGCTTACTGTTTTGTGACAGTTCCATATTTAAACAGTACAGGTTGATATTCAAAAATCCGGCCATTGATAATCCGGTTGCTACACATTTCCAGCATGGATTTCTGAGAGCAAATTCTGTAGAACTATTTTATTCAGTTGAACTAAAATCCTGTAGAACTATTTTATTTAATTGGTGAACATTAAAATTTCAGTTGCTTTTCATTTATTGTTTAATTTCCTTTCTTTAAAGGACTACATAGATAGTCATTTGTTGTTATATATAAAAAAATCTGGTATTTTCAAAAATTCGGCACTCCTCAGGTCCGGAGGTCGCCGGATTTCGAATGTTAACCTGTAATTAGAAAACTTACACTGTGCTTTAATATTTTTTTTTAACTAGTGTTAATATTTTTTTTTAACTAGTGTTAATTTTTTTTTTAGTTTATTTTGTTTTAATTATCTTCCCTCAGATTATTTATGTGAAAGGCTTAATAAACTTAGAGATGATTTGTATGTGTTCGAAAATTTTCTTTAAAGATTACTTCTCATCTTTAGCATTCATTTATACATAAGTCGTTTGATAATGCATTTTATGTAAATTAAATAGACATTTGAGTTAATTTATATCTGAACTTTTGTTTTTTGTTTTTTAAAATTAATAGTATGTGAGTAGATTTATCATTAAAGAAAATTATTTTGTTTATAACATTCTAATAATTTTTCTTTTAATCTAAGTTCAACTTTTAAATTTTTTTAAAAAATGCACAAATTTTTAACAAATCTTCGTCCATTTCTTCATACATTAAAAATTTAGGTAGATAATATAATTTTTGATTGATTAGATGTAAAGAAAAAAATACCTTTCTCAGAAAATATTGAGACATCTAACCGTATTTTATTCAAAAATTATCATGAAATTACAATTATAAGATTACGATTAAAGAAAAATATTAGGATAAAAAAATGCCATGAGACTCTAATAGAAATTGTTATTAAGCTTATTGTAATTGTAATCAACTACAGTAGAGTCCCGAAAACTCGGCACTCGATAACCCGGCAATCCGGATAACTCGGCCATCCTCTGGCAGGGCGGAAAAACCCCGCGCCCTTTAAAAGTAGGCTCGTTAATTTTCATTAGAGAAAGCTTTATGCCTTCATAAAGTATTTTCCTTCGATTTAAGGATAAATTTAAATATAGTATTCGTAAGTTACTTTTATATACAGTTCATGTATTAGGTATTTTCTTAAGTTTATTTGGAAAGTTTAAGTTTGAGTTATAGCATTCTTTGTAAACTGTTGTATTCTCAAGCAAATAATAAAAGTATTTTATGACGAAAAAACCGTACTTATTTTTTTTTTAACACCTTTCCCGATAACCCGACAGTTTCACAAACTCGGCCACCCTTCGGTCCACATTAGGCCGAGTTTTCGGGACTCTACTGTATTAAAATAATTCTTACATCCTTAAAAACTAACAATAAACTTAATTTCATTTACTAATCAAAAATAATATTTGAATTATTAAAAACAAATTGAATTACTAAAATTCCATTAAAATATCAAAATTTAGTCAAATTATTTTGCTTAATTAAGTTAATTGTTACTATTTTTTCAATATAAATAGAATGTAAGTACTGAATTTCTACGTTTCAAATAATAAAGTTGCCGAGAAATTTCATTATGTTTTTAATTTAGTAATTATTTAGAAAATTAGAAATAATAAAAAAAAAGAATATGAATAAGGATGTGAGAAATGAAAATTGATAATAACTAGGGTGACCAGACGTCCCGATTTTGGCTGGACAGTCCCGATTTTTAACAATTTGTCCCGCGTCCCGCGGCATTTTCAAAAAGTCCCGATATTTTTTTTGGTTATTGAATTCCTTTTTTTTGTTTGATTGTCGAACTAGAGATTCCTTTTTGGTTGTTA
>JAFIDM010012231.1:134382859-134477237 GCA_023159025.1 Thereuonema tuberculata | reverse complement strand
CTCCGTTGTTTTTTTTTGGTTGTTGAACTGGGAGATTCCGTTGTTTTTTTTGGTTGTCGAACTGGAGATTCCGTTTTTTTTTTCTTTCCGGTCTCCCCCCCCCCCCCGGTCAATGGTGTCCCGCTTTGCCAATGTAAAAATCTGGTCACTCTATAATAACGCTTAATTGCCATCGTCGACTTAACGAAAAGTACGTAAATGGTACATCACTGAATCTTAAATAAATAGAGAATTTTTGCCATAACGTGATTTATATACGGGAAACGCAAATGTCACGTGAACGAATACGGTAACCACAATAGCGGGCTCTGTCATGAAGAGAATTTTTGCCATAACGTGTCAGTGGACACGGTAAGCTAATAAACAAGATGGAAGACGTACTTCAGATCGCTGCATTTGGAGGCATTTGTTTGAGGATCTAGTGTTACACAAAATATCCTGAGAGAAAGAAACATTTAGATTCGAGAAGAGGAAAATCCAAGGTTGAGTTTAAATGAATGAGGAGGATTGTCGATTGTATTGTATGGTGAATCTCATTCCACACACTCTTATCGTCATATGGATTTGTCCCAATTACTTCACGCAAAAGTATCAAGTCGTTATTCATGTTAAATCTAATTCTCTCAGGTTTATCGGAACTCATGTTTCTTACCGTGAAGTGATACGCAATTCGAGAAAAGTTAACGTATCACGTTACCGGTATTTCCTCAACGGGACAGTGACGCATGCGCAGAATACCAGTCATGTGACTTTAGCGCTACCGTATAGAATAGCGAGCTGGGCAAAAACTCTAATATTTATGAATACGTTTAAAGTGAAATTAGGAAAATAAGTTTAACAATTCTGCTTTCTAGTGTCTTAACAAAATCAATCCATTTGAAATTATCAAAATATTAAATTTTATTTTGTCTTTTTATTGCTTAATGATGCTTCGATTATGACAGTGTGTAAGTGTTATAAATTCCTGCTAAAATTATTATATTACGTAATAAAGTGTAACTTAACTTATTAAGTTGCAATTATTAAATAACTAGCAAAAAATAAAAAATAAATAATAATAAAAAAAAAAAACAGTAATTGTGATTTCAAAATCCTAATTGCGCAACTTGTCAACACATGGAAGTATTGCACGGAAGTAATTGCGATTTTGGAAACACATTGATAATCTGCAGGTTATGAAATAATGGAAAGCTTCAGCTAACTATTCAACAAAGCATGCAAGAAGAGTTTACACTTGTTGAATGCAATGGATACTTTCTTAAAAAGCTACGAAACTTGTTTTCTATTATTCTAGATTTCTTACCGACAAATAACTGGGATAGATATTGGTCTTAAATGAATTGCAAATAACGTAATAAACTTCCAGCTTCCCAGTTGGCAATTATGTTTATTTATTGTGATAATGGTAATTTCTACCCTCATTGCTTATAATCAACGGTAAAATTTCAATCAAATTTAAAATTCAAATTGTACAACATCAAAATATTCTTATATGCTATTGTAATCCTAATTTATTAGATAAATAAATAAATTTATTCTAATTGGATTTGTAAGCAGATTCCCAAAATGAGCCTAAGTTTCATAACTTCGTAGAGGAACCTACTGTATCACAGTACATAAATGCAAAATTCCTTAAAACCATTTTTGTTTGTTCATCGGACTTTGTGACTTCCGAGAGATCTTGATTGCCAATCCATGACTTTTATTAAAAAAAAAAAAATATTTTGATGGAATGAAGTTTTGAGCAATTTATTTTAGTTGTCTGTCGACAGCATGAACTCTTTATCAAGTTAAACTTTAGAGAAAATATTGGATATGAAAAGAGAGTAAGGATACTATTTTTGGATATTCCGTAAAAAGAATGGAGTATAGTCAGAAACATTGATATTCGTAGAAATATAAAACAGTCTGATTCGCCATCATGGTTCCTTCAAGTCAAATTTAAGATCCTTTTTAGTATCAAAAATACTTAATCATCGTAGGAATAATTAGAATTAAATTTTTCTTTCTTCTGCTTTTAAATTGCTTTTTATATTCTGTATTTTGTAATTTCATTCAGTGTGTAAGTTATGATATATTATGTTTTTAACTTTCCTTTTCTTTTATCTTTTCTAAAACTTTTTCTTAAACATTGTATGCTCTATTATAATAAATTCAATACTAATAAACGCAAGGCTACTATTGTACATCAAGATATTTATTTTCAATATCATTAAAATTTAATTAACGAAGAAATAAATAAACATATATGCTGAAACTTGTAGTTGAAATTGAACCTTTGAAAAATTATTAAATCAAGAATTACAGCAATAGTTCATGTAATTTACTTTTACGTATCTCTTACAAATCTGAATCAACATCAATAAAAGTGTACAAAGAAATATTAAACTAATCTAATGTTTATACTAAGTTAAAATTCATTCTCATTAGAGTTACCTAATTAAAATGAAATTCAACCAATAACAACTCTAAATTTCTCATTCAAAAATGTGTTGAAGTTACTTCACCTTTAATCTTTAAAAGCAAAAAAAAGTATTGATTTCTTTACAAATCCACATCGGTTTTAATATCATTTTGTCGTTTTCAATTTTCTAGTTTTGCCAGATCTGTTCTCTACCTAGAAATTAATTTGAGTTCAGGATATATTCTAAACTGAAATATATAGGGGATGGATACAATAATATGAACACCTGTGAAACGATACAAAATGTTTATTAGAAAAGTGTTGGACCACCCTTCGCCTGAATTATAGTTTGTAGACAAATACAAGACACGCACAATATTCAAGGGAAAACACAACCATTACTCGTGCAGAGCGGTCTCTAGTTCAGAAAGTCAAGAGGCTTAACAATAGGAAGGAGGCACTCAACATGAAAAGCTTCTGCGGGAGTTCTCCACACATAAACACGTCCAGTGGTCTGAAATAATATCAATGCAGATTCATTAGATCAAATGACATATCACAACAGTAGATGCAGTGCTTCTTGCAACAGCCACAAGTTTGTCTGTTTTCATCACTAAAGCTCCAGCGAGGCGCGCTGCAATGATCATACCTCTTTCGAAGTATGAAAGGTCGGACTTAATGGCGTTTCACTGTTAGCACAATTGTCACATGCAACCCGTACGACTGCTGCTGATCGACTGATACCTCCGCCTTCACGGCCACTAGGTGGCAAACGTCTATTCTAGTTGTTGTGACACTGCTGTGCAAATGAATTACGATCCATTTTCATATGGGTGTTCATATTATTGTGTCCACCCCCTGTAATTACTTCTAGGTCTTTCTTTCTTTAGCAAACATTTCTTTTCCCTCGATTCGAGTATTTCGTCTACATTTATAATTTAACTTTTTTATATAGTAAAAGAATACAACAATTGCCAATTTTAATTAAATTGAAAAGTTTCTATTTTTATGAGTTTTTTGCAGTTCAGTCCAAAAACTAAAATTTTAAGACATTCTTCTAAAATTTTAATTCTTTTTGTTTTACTCCTATCTACTGCTTTTCTTCATTTTTTTAAATAAAAATGATATCAAAGTCTTGAAGATTGGAAGAAAATCTATTTTTTGGCAGATAGTCAATTTTTCACTTTCCAATAGTATCCCTACTTTTTCAAAATATCTACGGTTTCAATAAAATAATTCTCAATAAAACCTATACAAATAGATAAGTGGATGTACAGTGAAAATGTGTTTTAGTTTTGAACATAATGATGTTAATTATGTTCTAAAGGTTGAATTTAGTTTACTAACAAAATAATTTATTTTTTGTATTCACCAAGATATAATACAAGATATGTTTATATCTTGTATTAAAAATTTTAATCTACATTTTATTTCTATGAAACTAATTTAGATGGTGAGTGTTACATCAATTGAAATAAACAAAAAGAATCCATTCCATCATGAATAAAGTAATACAAATTCTTGAATTCTTAATCTTAAGTAATTCTGTTCAGTGCTAAATGTTGGGAAATTTAGAGTTCATATACAGTAATTTACTATGTATTACAGTAAAATATAGTTCATTCTGAAATGATTAAGCCGACAATAACTGTCCTGTGGAAAAATCTAACACTGAATAATAATGTCTAACCAATGATGAATATTAGAGCTGTTTAGCATCTACTGACTTGAAATCAGTCCATCTATGAATATTCCTTGAAAATACAAAAGTTTACTCAACTTTATATTTTTATTATATAGAAGATCGTTTGTATGTGTTTATCTGTCAGACAATATCTTATGTTTGTATCTTCAAAAAAAATATATGCCTTTTAATATATTATCCCAAAAATATATGTCTTTTGCAATTGAGCTAGCATACTATCAAAATAAACAATCCTTCTGTGTTCAATAAGTTATGTTTTAAATTAAAAGCTCTAACTTTTTATGAATTCCAATTTTAAATCAATGAAAGAATCTATAAATATAATGAAATACAATGAGATAATCTATAAAAATAGAAATCAATTATCTTTCCTCAATTGTAAACTTCACAGCAGTTTTTACTAACCTCAACAAAATATTGCAGTTTACTTCAAATAACAGAAGAAGCAGACAAATTTAAAAAGCAACTTGCAGCGACTGCTCATGAGGTGCAAGTTGCTTTGGAGAGGCAGAATGAAAAACGTACGGAATTTGAAGTTAGGCTTCCAATTTATAGCGATGGAAGTGAGTGACTTAACATCACGACTACTGATGGACGGCTATTACTCCCTTTGCTCACTAGCATTTAGATAGAAACCCACTATCATTAGAAATCATTCACCTGCATTTCTTGAAATCTTTTAATCTCCATATTTTTGTCTTTGCATGTCTTCACTTGTTATGAATTACTTCGGCCCTGAAATGTTTTCAGTTATTCACGAAAAAAAAAATTAATTCACCGCTATGGTTTCATATTCAGCTGTACATTGGTACGCCTGTATATTTCTGAAAAGATTACTCAGTTTCTTAATTTCATATAAAAGTATGTGGCTAGTAGTGTTGTTTAGTCTACAGTTCAAGCACTTCAGACACTAATTTTATATTAAATATGTTTTATTAAGCTGATCAATTAAATTTTCATCGTTAAACAGGAAGTAAGTATAGTTGATGTGAAATCAAATTAAAAATAACTTTTTCGGCAGTTAGTACTAATTGAATTTATGTTTGCTGAAATGCCAGAATAGAAGTTTTTAAAAAAGAAACTACAAAAATTCGATTTTACAATAGTTCTATAATAACTTTAGAATAATTGAATATAATTACGATAATAACAATTGATTTTATAATATTATCCAGAAATCCAAAGAAAATTAAAGGAAGAGATAGAATTATGAAAAGGAATGCTGGGATTTTGATGGCATACCTAGGTCTTTCAGGCAATGATTACAAATGCCTGTCCATTTGCAATGCCGGAATTTGAACTAAATCATCCCAAGAAGAATTTAGATCCATTACTAACTAGCAAAGGAGATCTAAAAGTTTCATTAGAGCAATTTCTTGTCTGCCACCACTTTCAGCCTTTCTAGATCAGATATTGCAGTGTTCTGCCACTCCACTTCCCATTCTCAGCTTAAATCTTCAAATAAACAACACTGCTGCGATATTTGCGATAATTCTTACATGCAGAACTGTTTTTAATAACAATAAATTCAAGGTAATAATATTTCTTTGGCAAAAACATCATTTGTTTTTAATCTTTTTATAAAATTATAACTAATCACATGCAGGTAACTATTTTGGCAATAATTGTTATGTTGAGGACAAAACTTATTAATAAACTTCTTATTTATTTTCTTTATAATACTATTTCATAATTTGTTTCCTTAACATAAATATTTTTTAATTATTTACAGACAAGTGTGAGTATATTTCATTTATGCAGTGACAGTATATTATAATTTATTTTGGTTCTCTAATATATAGGTTGAACAGTATTAATTCTGACACATAACAAAATGCTTTTCAAAAAATGAGCAAAATATTTTCTATTTTCCAATTCTATCCATCCATCAATAATATTACATCAAGAACCTGCACAATACTGAATAAGAATATTTCGTTAAAGTTTAGTTTGATGTAAAGACATGATGCATTCCTAAAAATAATTTACTTCATAAATTAATTACTAAGAACAATTAGTTTTCTTGGTTACAAAGAAGCAACTTTCTGAGGAATCTGAAGAATTGATACAAACCTCATGAATTTTTCTTAAATTAAAGTTTCTGTTCAAACGTTGATAAAATTTTTAGTAGATGTTGTTTAGCAAAAAGATCGTCGACGATCTTCAATGATTTTAGTGTAAAAAAAAAAAAAAAAGAATAAAATTTTTCGAATCTCATTTTTATTCTCTTAGGAGGAAAATTAAAAAAAAAATACCAGAAATTAAAAAATTACTGTTCAATTTCTTTCTTTTGAATTAACTCAGTTATAATTAAGTTCTTTATTTTCGTAAACTATATAATTTATTGAGCTAGAAAATAAATTAAAAGTTCACTAACTTTTGCTATTTCTGAACTTTAAATAGGTGGTAAGCAGAATTTCATTTATTAATTAAAATTTAAGACATTTATTCATTTCCGGAAAACTCCGAAACAATTAACTCAATGGTAATATTCTTTTTACACATCCAAATACATATCGTCATACTGAAAACTAATTTAGTGAAAAAAAGTATCCTTATTTACAAAAAATAATTTTTAAGTGCTAACATACTGTAGTAATAAATAACTAATATGCTGTATATAATTAAAAATATTTATGAGGAGAATTAAAAATAATTTCAAAAGACAGATTTTCGGGATTAGCTCTTCCGAGAAACTAAGCATCATAGGGTTGTCGTCGTTTCTGGAATGCAATCCTCCTATGGTTGGCTGATTAAAACCTCATCTGCTTGGCTCTCCCGAACAGACGGACCTGGATGGAATTGGCAAGCAAACTGAGAATCCGATTTAATTGTATTTAAACCCTTTGTTGTAGTAAATAAAGTGTTAGACGGGTTAGGTGTCACTCTACACTAAGATGTTTGTGTACTTCTGTTGTTTCAGACCAAAAGAACAACACAACAATAAGAGTAAATAATGCAACAAGTTCTTGATTAGCGAAACTGGAAATTTGAGATGCTTTTAGATAAGCATTTATTTGTCAATGAATGTTAGTCAATTGTAATTGTAATCAAGGCAAAATCCAGTATCCCTATTATTTTTTTTTTTTTTTGCATTGCTAATATGGAATTCTCCTGATATATAGATATATATATATATCTAGTGATTTGTAGTGAAAGTATTATTAAGTTCTAACGTAACAATAATTAGTAAAGAACAAGGGAGAGATGAAAGAAGAAATATTGAAATAAAACCTAATTAAGCTGATAAAGTATATCTAATATACCTTACTGACACGGTCTGATAGAATTTAGTATAATACATTTTAAATACAAAGCAACTTTTTTATTATTTGTAGCTAAAGAAAACTAGATAAATTCGAATAATATTATATGGAAACTAACAAAATATTATTGGATTAGTTTAAGTTAAAAATTCGAAAGACTGGCTATTTGTAATAGTGGTAGTTATCCGATAAACATTGCATCATAAATATTAATATCGCAATATGTTATATTAAATTTCACCATATTTTGAAAGGTGGGTACAAACATGACGAAATGAAGATCAGAGGAAAAAGAAATTTGGTATGTATTTAATAATAGATTGGGTGGACACAGAGGAGTATAGAAGAGAAATAAAAAATCCCCGACCTCAATTTAGGGATGGAACACCGATTACTAATATGCTTAAATAAGCACCTTATTATTTGAGCAATCAGATATCTCATAATTGACTTGTAAATATAAAGTTTATTGCAAAGAATATCTTTTAAGCAAACAGCAATCAAATATTGGTTATTAGAGCTACATGTTCTTACAGTAATCATTTGTAAATAAACTGGTTGACAAAAAAAATAGAAGATTATATTGTATTTGATAATTTTCTTATCTAGTTTACATTTGATAGTTTACAATTTTTGCATGAAAAAATTTAAAATTCAATTGTTTCTTTCTTTTTGCTGCTGTCATATTGACCGTAAATAATCAAGTGTGTAAGTATTACTAATGTTTCTTCACCTAATCAACTAAAGTGAAATTTATATTTTAATCTATCATTTCATACTCCGTGTAGAACTACATAAATGATAGACTGAATGATTGAATTTAAAATAAGTATTGATAATCATTTTTCTTGATATTATCCTATCCTTGCTCAGACTTTTGTCTTTAGCTTGGAGTCAAAGGCACCATAAAAAAATTAGACACTTTCAGGAAATCAAACACCATAAAATACTTCCGAGTATGACTTTGTCTCAACTGTTAAGAAAAACATGTCAATATTAAAGTGAAATGTCATTTTCATTAAGAAGTTGGTTTATTCATAACTAGCTGAAGATGGAATCTTCCTAAATTATTTTGTTTAAATAAATTTAACAAAATTATTTTAGTTTATTATTTTTATGTGGCTTGAAACATATTTTAAGTATTATTATTATTTTTGTTTGGCAAATCTAAAGTAAAAATTTGCATAGATATCATTGATGACGTCAGCACGATTTTTAGATAAAATCAGCTGATCGAGTTATGAAGTGAACATTTCAGTATTTAGAAGAAGAAATATTTCCATTAGTGTGTGATTTATTTAGAAGTAATTAAATTATTATTTGGAAGTAATTTATCAAGTGGATAATTACAACTATATTAAAGTAAAAGAGATTAGATTTCCTGAATGGATTTTGAATAGCCCAGCACGAAGCAGAAGTTTGCCAAGAGACTGGAACTTTATAACTATAGAAATAATTTGAATTTTTTATCATTGTTTCGTATCGAAACATTCAAGCTGTACAAATCTCATCTGTAATTAAAAATTACAGTAAATCTTTTTAGATTTAATACTTGTGTTTTTGTGTTGTTACTCAAAAAAAAAAAAAAATTATCAGCGTGAATCACATGTCTTTCACTAGCAAACATACCTGTGCTTCACGTGGGTTACAAAACAGAGTTGTTATGATGTTGATGATGCAGAAACTGTAATTGTGTGATCACTTTGAAACTTTTCCAGTTGGAAAAAAAAAAAGGGCCCATAGTTACAAATTAAATTATATTATACACCTGAAATACCGTCGCTTCGCCCCGGAAGCCTTGCATACGTAACGTAAAAAAACACTATTTCTTCAAAAATCGCAAATTACATCAAATAAACTAAAAACTAAAGCTTAGAATTAAGAACACTCACGTTTGCAACTCAAGTTGTTTCGGAGATATGCATGCCCTGCAGGAAAGTTACCCCCCAGCCCCCAGTTTATACCCTTAGGATTCGAATATCAAAAATCCGTCCGATACGTACATTTTAGATTTTGACAAATAACACTCATATCAAATTTCGTGTTCCAACTAAAGAGGATTCTGAATATCGGTACCCTTTAAAAATGTTTGCCCCCCCCCCCCACCTCCCCCATTCACATCCCTCAGTCCGGATCCGGGTTTTCGTTGTTCATGCATTATTCTGGAATATTATGTGATCCTCCGTGTTAAAGTTGGTAAAGATCCGTTGAGAAACGGCGACGTTGTTTCAAGAAACAAACAAACACTCGCGCTTATTATACAGATATCATATTAGGAAAAAAATATATTGTATTCCTCATTAGAAAATAAAATTGGAGAGTGGTTTATTTTCTTAAAATTTAAATGCTCTAACAAAACAAAATGAGAAACAAGAACAGCACAAGCTTAAACAAAATAAACAGCTTGTGCTGTTCTTGTTTCTCATTTTGTTTTGTTAAAAATTTCTCCAGCATGTTAAACTCTTTCCAAGTTTAAATGCTCTAATATTAAAACTTACATTAATTAGACTCAATTTTACTAAGACAGTATCCAAAGTTCAGAAATTAATCTGATAGTTTGTAGAATTCAAGAAAAGCAAATTTCTGTGGAATCTGAAAAGTACTGTTGCATTTCTCAACTTGTAAAAATTGCGATTTACTAAAAAAAAATATTTAAACCGATTTCAAAAGTTAGGCTTCAACAGATTTAGTAAATGAGCCAAATGCTTTGCTGATCAGCAGAAAAATCTAATTTTACATTCAATGGAGCATCTTTGAGATAATGAAGTGCTATAAATTATTATATTACCTTAGAACTTAGATACCAATATAGCTCACTTTTCCACAAACCCTAAAGAATTCGAGATAATAAATCGGTTAACGTAAGATATCTATTCGGCATAAAAAGTTATTCCGATTATTGTTCAGGATTTTGTTGAAGATTTGTTATTTATAAATACCTTCTAAATTTCCATTATTTTCTATTTTGCAGAATGGAATTACAATTTATTAATGACTAATTGTAATCAAATAATTATAATTAAATAATCGTTTTTATTTCGATCCTAAAATAGAAAGTAAGTATGATTAAAATATAATTCAAACTTATTTTGCAAACAAATGGTAAGGCTCTTGACCCTATGACCCGTTTGGAGGGAAAATTTAGCATGTAAAAATCCCCAACATCCGCCGAGGGTGGGATTGAACTCGTCCTTCCAACCCGCAGTCACGAGCCTTACTAGTTTGCAAAAGAAGTTTTAATTGCATTTTAAGTTAAACCCAGCCCGCTATAGAAAGGGGACAGTCTTTCTTTCCTGGGGTTACAGGCGGGCGAGCGTTGATCACTCGCCCTCATCTCAGTCCCGAGATCATTGAAACGTTGGAACCCTTACCTTCACCGCCCCACTGGAATATAGCTATCTACCTACCTATATTTTTTTTTTATTTGTCTTTCTTTCTATTACTTTGCTTTTATACAAATTTCAAAGATGCTACAAATTTGAAGTGATATTTCATGAATGACATTATTGCTAAATATAAAGTTTTGAAGAAACAGCTGATAAATATAGCATCACTGTAATGAGTAATTTACAGTATATCACTATTTGTTTTAAGATACTTTTACTACCTTTGACACAGTAATAATATGTACTTCGCGGTAATTTCTCGGTTTTATTTAACCGTGATGAATTACCTATAGTAGCAGCATAAACATTAAATTTTAGAAATAATATCTTAACACTACTACAGATAAACAAAAAAAAAATATTCTGCGATTCCTGACAGTTATTGAATCAACAGTTATTGAATCCAAATTTATTCTATGAAGATTGTAATACCTCTTTTGAATTTTCTTAAGCTTCATTCTTAAAGAATTTAATTGTGAGGCTCAAGAAAATTTCGAAATCATTAATTTTGAAGAGGCACGTGGTTGAGTAAATCTTAGTAGATTACCAAACCTCCTCTACCAAGTCTGTTATTTTAGTTTCTACTACGGTAATTTTTGAAATTCGGTAAACATCTTTTGTGTGCATTTGTCAAATCTAAAAATTTCAAATTCTTATTATTTACATTCGAAGACCCTGTTGTGATGAATATCATTTTTAAAAATATTCAATTTGTATATTCATAATTCAACAAAAAAAAAAAAAAGTATCAAAAAGTAAATTCTTCGAAAAATTTGAATTTAAAAAAAAATCAAACAAATATTTTAAAATCTAAAAAAAATAAACTAAACTAAAGTTTGGTCTATTTAATAATATTGTAAAGCTTTTCTTAGAAACCATTTTTTGTATTATCGTTTTTAATCTTATATTTCTATAAGATAACCTAAATTGAGAGGTAAACAGTTGTTTTACGGTGTAGACTTAAATGCTTGAATTCTTTAATTTTGATCTGTTTGAAATTTGAAAGGGCAATTTTGATAACTTATTTTCATGTATTTTAACCAAATAGTGCGTAAGTCTGCATTTATATTTGTTTTAATATATAATCTATTCACCATTTCATTTTCTACTGGATAGATGAATTTTGATAATGCTGTCACTTAAAAATGGAAAAAGAAATATATATTCTTATATAAACCATCCTTTTTTTTATTAAAATTTCTGAATCAAATAAATTAATTAAACAATCCTTCACTTGTTGATCTCTCCATACAATAGTCCATTTTGGAATCCATAACAGACTGAAATTTGGAAAAATCCTATCTAAGGAAAAAAAACTTCAGTCTTGCTTTGTTTATCCAAGTTCCATGTCATCAACACAATTCTAGACGTGCCCTTTCCTGAATTGAGAACAATTTTTTTTGTATTCTACAATGTCTTAATTGAATTATTAAAAGTCTCAGTTACTATAATATGTAACAATTAAACAAAAAGAGTAAATAATGTTTTCAAAGAGTTAATAATTTTAAATTTAACATTTAGCTTTAATAATTATCATGATTTATTTTAATTGTAAATTTATAATAGATGGTAAGTTAAAAAAATTTAAATATTTTAAATTTAAATATGTTAAATTTAAATTTTGAATTTAAAAGTATTAAAATAAATAACTATGGATAAACATTTTGATAATAGATCTTAATTTTTAGTTGAATTGATTTGACTTACTATTTTTATTGTTTAACTAATTGTTAAGGCAACATTAATTTCTATAAAAATGGATACGAAATATTTGGTTAATAATTTTGCCCAAAGTCCGACTTTTGTTTTACAGTGTTATAGTTATGCTACGAAAAAAAAAATCTTAATTTAATCTTATTATAACACAAATTCATAGAACTACGTTTCAGTTTTCTGTCATTAAAGGCTGAGCTAAACGAAATTTTTGAAATTTTAGATATGAAAATTATTAGACTAATGTTGACAATTTTGACCTTCAAATAAAATTATTAAATATCTATTTCAAATGTTAGAATTAATTAAGATTAAATTAATTAAAATGAATCCGGAAATGGAGTAACATATTGTTAAAGTATATCACCTCTATAAATTACCTATTCAAAGTAACTCTCTAAGAGAATATGGAGATTTCTGCTGTCGTTGATGTCCTCTTCTTCTACAGAGATCGATTTCTCTAATATTTGATGGTTGATATTTTAATATAAATAACAATAAACAATTGCTTTCAAAGAGCAAATAATTTTAAATTTAACATTTAGCCTTATTAATACTCATGATTTATTTTAATTGTGAATTTATAATAGATGGTAAGTTAATAAAATTTAAATTTTAAATTCAAAAGTATTTAAATAAATAACTATGGATATACATTATTACTGTGAATGGTACAGCGATTATCAACTTATAGCGATCTTCGATTAACAGCTCCTTCCAGTAATGGAAATTTTCGGAATTGCTGTTAATAATAGATTTTATAAAATTTAGTAGATCAGCTGTATATTTTAAAAATTATAAGCGATTAGTTTTTGTTAAATAACTGGAAGAAAACACACAAAATCGGATTAAAATTTATACGGATATACATACATCCCATACATTCCATTATCATTTTACTATTTTCTACCACGTTGAGTTTAAGTTTAAGTTTTTCGAAATCTGTTCAATATTATACTACTTTTAATTCTATTTCTTTACACAAGTCGGACAAACATACTTGAGATTCCTTGCTTTTCTAGTCTTTGATGGTGAAATTACTGGGTACCTAGTGTTTGCCACCTGTTCAGTAAACTGTCTGTAAAATTTCTGAAAATCGGCTTTGTAAGTCATTGAGAAATAGTTAAAATTGACTGCATCGTAGCTTTCTTAATATAGATTAACTAATAAAAGTAGCCATTTTGTTTAGCTGGCAATAGCTTGATGATAATTTTCTTGTCGAACGATTGTAAGGATGGCGTAGCAGATTGATAACTGTTTATGTTGAAGTGCGTTCTCTGAATGGTGATATTCTCCCATGGAATGATTCAATGAAATGTTCTGTGGCAAATATTACGCAAGGGCTCCAAGAACCAGTATTAGGGCTGAGAGTTTTCCTTCTCATCTTCAAATAGATACTAAGGAACTTTTCATTGTCTTCTTCAAAAAATCATTATGGAATGCTTCAAACTTGAAGAAAAAGTGAAGAAGATGTTGAAAAACAGGAAGAGAAGTAAATATTCATACTGGTGCCGGGATTTGAACCCGGTTCATCGAGGCAGGCCGGAGCTCTGACCACAAGGTTGTGCCTGAACGGCAATCGATGACTAGATTACAGATAATCGACAGGAAACAACCAGTAGAGAGATATTTCAACTAGTAGATATAACAAGTTAGGATATTTATAGTGAAGAGATCTTAACGGCATATAGTGATTAACATATCGAAAAATGACGAAAAATAGTTATACTTCAATAACACTTTGATAGACTCGCGAAAGTTCATTCCCATTCCACTAAAACGCAGTGCCGGGCAGTGTACATTTGAGTAGGAGCGACATTGATGTTATTTTAAACCACTAAACAACAACAACCACAAAACTCTACGGCTCACTTTCTTCAATCATCAAAACAAATTGCCTATAAAAATTTCTCCTTGGTTTCTTTGGAGATACAGTTGCAGTTGAAGAGCTTTGAACTCTCATTAATCCCCAGTACGCCAATAGTCCTCAATTGGGGTGCAATAATTCTATGATCATCTCTTTTCAGTCATTAATATGCTCGCTAAAATACTGTTCAGTTGCTTGTTTTTTTGTTGTTGTTGCCTGGTTCAAAATAACATCATTGCTATCTATACTTTTGTTATCCTCCAATGTAAATGTATACGAAGACTTCGTCTCTGCTACTAATTAAATTCCTTAAAAACTTAAACTAACGGAATTTTCTATCAAAAATAAAATACTGGATTTATTATTATCATTATACTTTTCTTGCGTGCATTCAGTAGATTACAAATTCGAAGACTGATAATATTTTCGAATTTTATTTGAAAACAATGAAATTATTGAAATATTTGAATGTTTAGCAATATATATTAAATGAAATTTAAGAGCATGAATTGATTATGGTCAGAATGTTAAACATAAAAAGGCGGAAAGAAGACAAGTTTTGACCGTAATAAGTAAATGTTTTTCTGTTTGACCGAAGCAGTTTTAAAAGAAGTTTCAAGATAACAAACTTGATTTTTAATTAATATTTCTTGATAGTGAAACTGTTTGTTAGAACAAATGAAAATTGCTGCGATATTGGTGCGGAACGCATACTTCCGTTGCAGAGAACACCAACCAAGAAGTGGCAAGAGAATTAAAATTTTAAAAAGCTTTACTAGCGGTGACATAAAAATTTGATAATTCAAATTTACACAAATTTTCAGATCTAACTGTATAGTTCAGTTCCACGTTTCACAAAGGTATAACAATTAATTAATAATATTCTTTTACAGAATAATATAGTTCCAAATATCCTCTTGATATTTCTTCAAATAATAATAATATAAATTTCACAAACTCTGTGATTGAATCTAATTTCTCAATTAAATTCCTAACAATAATAATTTTCACTTTTGAACAATTACTATTAACACTTATAATAGTAATATTATTGAGTCTCTTTATCTTCACTAATTTCACTACCGCGAAAGTTCAGTTCTAGCAAATTAATTAGAGAATTGATTTCTATGGCTTTTCATTAGAACACCTCTGTTAATTCTAATTATTAAATATTAATGGCTAAACTTTCACTAGTGTGCATATATACGATCCAAAGTATTTAATGGTTTTATATTTCACCTGTATGGAATAGAGATTAAATTTATTCTCTCTGATAAATTTATTTTCCTCTAATAATTATTAATGGCTTTAAATATTTTCCACCTATGTGAATAATGCGACGCTTCACTCTCAGTAGTAAAGCTTGCTTCCGCTTGTAAATAATTATAATGGCTAATCTAAATTCACCTGTGTGAATTGAGTATTTACTTCGCCCTCATTGACAAAGCTAATTTCCATTAAATTGTTATTAACAAACTGTCTCTTTGTATTTATTCTTCTCTGCGTATATCTCCGCACAATTCCCTCCAAAATGGAATTAGAATAAAATTAACTTACAGTCTGTTGTCTTCTAATGGTTTTCCACCTGTTGATAATTGGCACGTCCGTTTGAATTGATTGAAGCACTTAATCCGTCTTCAAACCTCCGTTCAATGCTTCAACTCGAACCTCCGTATTGGCACACTTTGAACATGGCGCGTCGCTCCGTATCATGCGCTTTCTTCTTCCCATAAGGCTCAGGGACCAAGCTTCGGATATCGGACTCTCCTCTGATGGCGCTATTTCTTAAAGAAGGTGAATGATGGCTTTTCACTTAATATGAAATAATAAAGTTCCAATCTACAATTTATCTTTTCCCCGTTAGGTTGTAGTTTCCAAAATTCTCCAAATAATTATATTCAAGAGTTACTCAGAAACACACTCTCCTTCTAAGGCTTCAGGATAACTAGTCGGCTGCCCGTCGCTTCGCTCCGGAAGCCTCGCTTATGTAACGGAAAACAACTTTTTATTTATTAAAAAAAACACACATAAATTACATCAAGGAAACTAAAACTAAATTTTTTATAAGTTTTTTTTTTTTTTAAATTTAATTTTTGATGTCTATATTCTCTCAATCTACAACTGCTTTTAGAACCAGATTGTAAATCATATATCTATGATATATTTTTATTTTTTATACAGATTAAAATGTAGGCCTCGTAGTCTAATGGCTAAGACGTCTAATTTCTGAGCAGTATTCTACCTAATAGAAATACTGCTTCTTTCTTTTTTGACTCATTTTTATTGTAATTGTCACTTTTCAGTGGCGTTTGAATTACAAATATTGATGGTTTTTCAGTAACAAATAGTGATTTTTTCGGTATTCCACCTCAAAAAAAGAGTGGCTTCTTTCTTTCTTGACTCTGTTTTCTTTAATCCAACATCTGCCGTGTACACGCACTTATTTTTCAATATCACATAGAATTTGGTTAAGTAAGAATATTTAAAATATTGCAACGTTTCGGCAATTATCGTTCTAATTGTCAGTTTTGAATTACAAATAAACTGACGGATGGGAAATAAATAAACAATCTTGAGATTAAAAAAAAAGGTTGAATACATTCCTTATTGATTAGGGAAGGGAAAGGAGAGATAAGTCAAAAACAATATGTAGAGAGTTGTAGTCCCTATGGCCTATTGGATAAGACGTCTGACTTCGGATCAGAAAGTTGCAGGTTCGATTCCTGGCGCGGATGTTTCGTTGTAAAATTTATTTCTATTTACCATTCTCACAGAAAATTGCACCGGACAGACAGACAGAGAAATAAAAGATTTTAGTAATGTAGATTACTTTCTTTCCGTGATTGGATTATCGTCCAGGTAAGCTTGGGTAACAGCTCACGTCTTCGTGTTCCCTAATTTAGGAATGGATTCTTCCTTCTCAATCGCTTAGTAGATAATTCCTGACTTCTCTTCGTCTCAGCTCTCCTTATTATATTAATCTGAGTCTTCTTTACTTCTGCCCTTAGGTTTGACTTTAGATCTGGGCTCCATTTGCCATTCTTCTTTTGCATGTGCTCTTACTAAAATGGAATCTTCCAAATGTCTTCTTATTAATTGTGCGCACTCCTGACTCTGTTCGCACTGGACGTAAATCAACTTATGAACCATTAGCTTGATGTATTCACTTGACTCTTTTTTAACTTGACTCTTTGGCTCTCCTTAATATCGAGTCACTACTCGCTACGTAATGCACTCATTTGCATATTTAAATTAACTACTTGAATTCTCTCAAGAAGAAAAAAAATAAATAAATTTATTTTCAAGCCTTCTCAAATTAAATAATTAAACTCAAACTAATTAAATTATTATAGGAGGAATAATTTAATAACTAAACAAAAATAATAAAATTTTAATTAGGAGAAATCCGCATTTTTAAACAGGCTATTTCATTATCAAAAAGAATATATTATTATCCGAAAAGATATAAGTAATTTTTCAGTCACATGAGATATTTTTTACCTTCTAACTTTTTCAACATAATAGTATGTAAGTACTGCTTTCTAAGTTGTGATATTTTTGTATGGAACGAAAACTCACTGAGTTTTCTTTTATAGTTGAGTTTATGTTTAAATTAAATGGATGTGGAATTAACTCAAATTATTTCTTTAAAAAACATTTAAAAACATTTTAACTTGTAAAGGCATAAAGAAAAAAATTATTTAAAAAAAAATATTATGTATAATTTAATTCCAACAGTTGGAATTAATAAAAAAATAAAAAATAAATAATTCTTAGGAATTAAAAAAAAAACAACTTAAAATAATCATAAATATATGAGCGATTTCGTCTTGAAAGTCAAATATTAAAATGAGTATTTTACTTTTTAAAGATTATTTATTATAATCCCACTAACAGTCTGTTGTTTATGTTAGATTTTATAATATTTAACTAAAATATTGAATTATAATAAAGGATGTAAGTATGATATATTTACTAGTCATCTCAGTTCTAATGATAAAGTTGTTTTTTTAAAGTTGTCTGCTTTAATACTTTTAATATGTTTAAAAATTACTTTTATATTCTAAACTAGCTTCATAATATAATATTAAGTTATTCTCTCAAACCTACTAGGCTGTAAGTATTGTTATCAATGAAATATGTGTAAATTTACTTTTAAGAAAAAAAGCAAATGTCAGAGACTTATGTCTTAAATTTTTTTTATAACTTTTCGAAAATTCATTTTTTTTTATTCGTAAAAAAAAAAAAAAAAAATAGTTGAATTCCTTCTAATGTTTTTAAAGCAGTTTTATAATACTTACATATAACATAAAACCTTATGTACAGGTTTCATTATTTGTTTCCTTCATTTCAACGGGATGAAAAGACAATTTAACTGAGTTTCTCTTTGATCATTTTTTTTTCCTAAATATAAAACTGTTTTTTAAAAAATTCCATACTAGTTTAGTTTCTTAACATTTAATTTTTCTACTCTGCACAAATCTTTGCATAATACGGTATTTGTATTTCAGATTTTAATAGTAATTGTAATTTCCAGACATATATCATGTATAAAGAATTTATTTGAAATAGTTGGTTACCGTATGAGTCTGATTTGTAAAATCTTGTGAAACATGAAAGCTTAAAAAAATACTACAGGTTGAAATTCGAAAATCAGGTACTCCGGATCTGAGGGGGGTCGAATTTTTGAAAATGCTGGATTTTTTACGGTTGTATATGCTGTACATATTTAACAGAAAATGACTATCTGTACAGTCCTTTAAAGAAAGAAAATTAAATACTAAATGAAAGTAAATGAAAATTTAATGTTCACCAACTAAATAAAACAGTTCTATAGAATTTTAGTTCAACTGAATAAAACAGTTCTACAGAATTTGCTCTCCGAAAACCATGCTGGAAATCTGAAGGAACCGGATTATCGATGGCGGGATTTTTGAATGTCAACCTGTTCAATGCTTTACATGAAGCTTCATTATTTTAAGCTAATAGTTAAATCTTTTTTTTTTTTTTTTTTCCAAATCTAACTGCCATTAGTATTTCTAGACACATTTTTTGATGTCATTCTATTGAACAGACAAGATCCGGAAACATTTGAAAGAATTTCACTAACCAAAATGAAGCTTTTTAAGTTAATGTAAACTTAATAACTTAGTTAACATGAACTTAAGTGTCTAATATTGATTAGGTTTGTGTTATATTCCCGTTTAATGGGTCACTTCATAAGAAAATATGTATTAAATTTCAGATTACTTTAAATGTAATTAAATGTTATCTAGACTTTGAAAATTTAACAGTACTTTATAAATCAGATTCCGAATGATTCAAACAACAATGAATTGATCTTTATGAGCTTTGGTTCAGTTTATCAATTGTCTAATTGCGTTTTATGTTGATGCTTCAAAATCAAAGTTAAAGATTACTAAAGAATGTGAGGAAAAACAAACACTATATCAGAGAAAAATGCACTACTTAACATCGATATTTCTATTTAGGAGCTTAGCCTTGGTTTGGTATTTGAAGTCCAATCTTATGAGTCATTTCAAAATATAAGGAAAAAATAATATGCCTTTAAAAAATTCAAACGATTTATAAATCCTCTATATGTCTATTTAGCTCTTGTCATTTTGACCTGCCCAACATATTTTTCTTTTAATTCTGATAATAGTTTATAAAGTTACATTTACTTGTCATTTCAATGTTTGTGGTATGCATGATTTAATCGTAACAAATAACTTTGTATAGCAATATTATAATCTATTCTAATAACATTTTTTTTCTTATATAATATTTCAATCCAATACAAAAAAATTTTGGATCTTCCTCAGGTTAATCGAGAATGGATTTTTTTTCAAACCTCCATATTAAACGTTGGCGTTAATAACAATACAGAAAAACAACAAATACAATGTATTTTTCCTGACTTTCAAATTAATTCAATCTCTTACTAATTTATCAATTTATTATTACATAAACAATATATAACACAAAACAGCAAGTTAACGTATGATGTATCATGAGAATGTTTTTTGTTGTGAACCATTTATAATGATTTTAGTGTTGTTATCGTGTTTGAAAGATGTCCGATAAGAATATATTAACTTTGTATACATTTTAAAACATCACATAAATTAACGAAATAACAAGTTTTTAATTTTTTATGATTAATTTTTACTGTCTTCTAATATAATGGACTTTCTTTTAATGCTTTACTTTGAAACTAATCAGTGTGTAAGTTGTTGTTTTTTTCACAATTCTATATATTTTTTTTAATATTAATATCTTCTTGTTTTTAAAGTTCTCAACAATTTTAATCTTTAAAGTACTAAAAAGAAGAAAAAAAAACGCAATTATTTTCTATCAATGCCAGCTTTGTCACAAGACATATTTTCAAAACTTGCTTCTAAGAAATGTAAGTTTTAAAGGTCTAAAGTTATTCCAAAAGTTCACTTCGCAGTGGAAGAAATTTCAAAAGGAATAAAAAAAAAATCACTTGTTCGCTCTTACTTTGATAATTTATTTATGACTTATTTTTAAATAAATTTTTTTTCCTGCTGCACAGCTAAGATGATTCAAGTGTTTGCTCATTACTAAACTTCTCACGATCGAAGTTTCGCAAGCATTAATTAAAGAAAAATGTTTGTCTTGTTGAAATGTGAAGAAAAAAGTTATTGAGAGAATAAATGTTATCCTGTATTGACTTTTGTCTGGATTCTTTGAATTCTTATTCTTCTGAACATCTAACTTCTTATCTTTATTTTCTGTTTTGGCTTGAATGACAATTTTATTGAGCTAAGCAACATTTATTTTGTATTATGTTCATAATTACGCGGAATTTGATTAAAGAACCAAAAAAATTTTAAAAAGTATTATAACTATTCGAATCTTGTTATAACTATTGGAATCTATACTTTACCAACTAATCCGTAAGCTAGATATAGGCTGCAAATTCTTTGAATTCTCAATCCCCCCTACTTTATACATAATCAGTGGCGAATATTTATTTTAATGATTCTCAACACAGTTATCTATCTCCCTGAAAAACCAAGAGACTGTCTAATTGTAACTTTGTTTGCTAAGGATTCTGATTATTCATGCGTTCAGAATACCAAGAATACTTAATAATATTTTATATTTTAATTTAATATGAAGAATATTTCTTGCTATAAAAATTGCATAAAGTAGTATTTTGAACTTAAAACCTCGGATCTATGAAATAAACCAACATAAGAAAGCTTACCTAGCATAATATTCTGATTCTGATTTAAAAGTACAAGTTTTTCCATTTCTTTGCAAAGCATATCTTAATCATAATCTGTTTGTCTTTAGGCTTTTACCCAGACTAATGTCCGATCAATCTATTTTTTCCTGACATTCAAATTAATTCAATCTCTTACTAATTTACCAGTTTAGTTCCCACAATCCAGTTAGTATTAACTTTCATTAGTTTAAGAGTATTAATTTTTATGCGAGATGCCAAAGTTTTTATTCCGACAACCACTTACAATAATATTTACGGAATTTAAGTAACACTGTGGTTGGTTTAATTTGATATGTTTGGATTAGATAAATCTTTTGAGTCATTCTTCTTTTAAAAAAGTTTTTTTTTTTCTAAATAAAGAAAAAAAAAAACCTTACAAAATTTCAATGAAATGTCACTGTCCAAAACTAAAGTTTTGATGTGATCCTTGGGGATATCTTTACGCAATCTACCTTTTCTGTTGATGCGTTAATTTATTGTGATACATCTTTCCTATTGTCTATCCTTGTTACTGAATATCATTTACTTCTGATATGAATTGTAAATTTATGCTTCGAGTAAATTACGTTCTTTGCATTAAATTTCATATCTTCATCCGATTCATGTAAGATCTTTACTGTCACAAAGTTTGGTCAACTTCTTGTCTGCAAAGCAAGTTTAATAGTATCACACGTTTTTTATTCCCCATTTTCTCTGTTCAACTCTACCTTTAATTATGAATTCTAGGAGAAATAATCCCGCTTTCTCCAAGGATCTTATATTATAGAGGCTCGGCACAAAACAAATCTGAGCTTCTGTTTTCATGTTGCAATAACAAAGCTAAATAAAATAGGGATCTTTTATTTTTACTCTTCTGAAGATATAATTCCCTTCTCTTTATTTTTTTGTGTATATTACCACAGTATTTTTAACTTTATTTTCTCTATCCATTCTGTAGTAAAGCGCTAGTTTTATTATACAATATATATATATATATATTGTATATTTACCTCTCTTTTTGCCCCATCTTCATTTTCGTCTTCTATTATTTTCTTTTAATTCTTTCATTCTATGCACGGTTCAGTGCCTGTCCGCTACTGTATGTTTAAGCTATGTGTTTGCTAGAAGAACACATTAAATACAGTTGAAAGCTTTATACAACTCAGAAGTTTCACAAAAACACAAGTTGCAATTGAATATCCATATAATGTACTTATTTATTTTTTTATTTTTTTTGTTGGGAGATTTAGGTCTATTCTGTTTCTCCATGAAAATTATAGATATTTCAATTTCTGTTTTTGGTGATATCACATTTTTTGCTAGCTTTTAAAAAAGTTGTTTTCGTTGCACTTAATTTCTGATAACGTTGTTCGTCCACTCTGACAGAACAATGAATCAACTCATCAGTCTTCTGTCTCTCTACTGTCTCTTCCTTGGACAGAGGCATATGTTCATTTGTTCAATTTCTTTTCAATGCGACTAAATCATGTCTGCATTTTTTTTTAAATTTTTCTTAACAACATTTCGGTATTGATATCTAATTTATGTAATAATTACTAAATAAAATATTGTCGATTTGATGTGAATTATGAAGAAATAATGCTGTGATTTCATAAAGACAACTAAATTAAATGAACTATTCCAATAAAATGCGAATGAATAATAATTTTCGCGAAATTTATTTATCTTTTCTTTTCTGAAATACGAATAGGATGTAAGTATCATGACAAATTTAGCAATAGCAATAAATAATAATAATAATTAGTAATTAGTAATAATTAATTCGTTAACATAAATTTCTCTTAAGTGCTAATTATTGAACAAAGCATTTTCAAATTTATCTTTAAATTTAACTTTACAAATTTTTTATAATTTTTAACGTTTTATGTCATTTAAAAAAGTAAAAAGGTCCTTAGTCATTTTAAAATTCATCACCATTTGAATAATTTCTTCAATTTATAGAAGTAAATAATGTGGAACAATATACACACGTTTATACAAGATCAATAAACATTCTTTTTTGTCAACAAAGGCATCATAAAAAATTAAAATTGTTTAATTCTACTTAATTTTTAAAGTTTAGTTGTGTTGACTGACCTCTTGATATGCAATTTAAAATCATGAATTACCTCAAATCATATTAATTAACATCAGGCGTTAATGTTTGGTAAAAAATGATGTAGTCTTTTAACACATAAACGTTAAGGCGTCCCACTTTAATTCTTCGGTAAGATTAGTTAATCTTTTATCCTTTACATTAATGAGATATCAAGGACAGGGTGAATATTCTCACCCAATAAATTGGCCTGAGAAAAAAGAGAATCAATAAAATCTCCATTGCATTTAAGGAAAATCACATTAGAATTACGAAGAATTACGAAGAACATTAAGGACAGAACAAATAAAGAAGTAACACGTTTAATTAAGGCTGCAAGACATTGGCATTGCATCATTGATTGGCAATGAAAATAAACTTCAGTAATAAACTTGACAAAAAAGTAAAATTTTGAAGACGTCACATTTTCATCTTTATTAGCCTCGCATTCCATAGAATAATTTAATATTTCTTGAATTTGATAAATCGATTCATCAGTTAAACAAAAATGAAGTTATGAAGTATCAAGGTAAGAATATGATCACATTTTAAACATGAAGTCGCAAGTCGACAGAAATATTTTTCTTTTTTGGGTATAATTAGAGATGGATATTACTACGGAAAATTACAAAATTGTATAGAGTGAATTTTCAAATATTCAAGTATCTACATTACTTTTAAAATTCAAAATCATATAAATGACCTGTAAATACGTAATTTAGTTCATTTTGAGTATGATAACCATCTAGTAACCACACCTTAACCAGAAATAATATATTTCCTCAATTTGAACACATTCATCTAGATTTAATCTAAAATGGTTATCTAAACCATTTAGATAAACCATTTTTCATCTCAAACCAGAGTTGTGGATTTCCGGAAAATTTTCTAAGCCCCTAAATTACTAAGGTATTGTAAAATTAAACTCTCGTTCACTAGAGGTTACAAATAAACAAAACTGGAGTATTTTCATCAACTCTGGATGTGATGCCCTTTTGAGTTTTCCCCTTCCGACAAAAAAACCTATAAGCAAAATTAAATAATTAACAAAGCATAGAAATCGTGATTTATAAGTTTTCAATCATGTATAAAGCTGGAAAGTTAAAATATAATAATTCTTTAATAACTATTATGCATATATAATGTCTCAGTAATTAATTAAAAAATACTATATTGGACAAAATATTTTGTTTACTAAATTGATCTATGAATATCTGAAATGAAAACAAAATATGTTCTAAAATAACTGCATATTTATCTACAAAAAATAGGATTTTTTTTTTATTAATGATGCTGACACATATCATAAAAAAAGCTGAATTACTATTAAAAATGTGTTGAAAATCAAAACAAATGACCAAAATTTATACATTCAAGAATTTGTGGAAAAAAAAATCAAATATAATAGGATTTTGATCGCATTTTTTTCTACAAACACTTTTCTAACTGTGGAAACACCAAGATTCCATGACGTTGATATCCTAACTTTCTCGGTAACTTTGAGAACTGGAGAGCTTAGGGTGACCTAAATTAGAATTGCTGCTAGTGCTACTAAGTGAAGATTCTGTGTCTGTGTTCCTGTTCCTTTAATAGATCATGCTCAGAATCAGAATTTGAAGGCATGACATTGTCATCGCTTATCAAATGAAGATTTTGTGAAACCGATACCAGCTTTGCAGAGCGTTTATCTGTCAATCTATTTCTCTTTTTTGTTTTTAAGTTGCTAAATGCCTTCCAATTGCGTTCATGAAGCACGAAGCAGCTGTTGGGGAATATTCAAAATTCTGACTTCAACCGTAGATAGTTCTCTTGTACTGCAATAACCTTTCCTTCCAAGTCATTAGAGATATTTTACTGGCAGCTTTCTAAATAATGTCTACTCCAGAGCTTTTGTTTTGCCCGGTATTCTGCTATATCTGACATTACTGTCACTTCATTTATATCAAGAGTGTTTTTAGCAACTTCGATTACGATTTCAATAGCTGTCATAGCTGAGCAGGTTTTCTCGGGGTTCTCCCGTTTCCCCTGCACATCCCACCATACTTTCTCAGTCTTTCTCTCCATCTGTCCTTATTTCCGTGGGAAAGTACAATAGACCTCCGGTCGCAGTGCTTGGCTTCTCTGCCACCCACATTCACTACATAACGTAAGTGCACTGAGTGAAAATAGAAATCATATCTGTTACTTAAAAACAATTTAACAAACTTTTCTTCTTCTTTGGTCAGGAGTGAAAAAGGCAATTGCTCGATTATTTTCTCATCAAGTTTTTTTAAATATAACTAACTTTTGAAATAGCTGGTGCATCACCTTCTAACTTCTTTATTGCTGCAGAAATGGATAAAAGCAGGTTGTGTGCAGTCTGAACTTGCACCCAAAATATATCATTATCCAGTATCTGCTTTCGTACATTTGGAGGCAGTGATATTGTGTCATCTATAGCTGTACATTGTAAGCAGTTCTTTGTACGCAGCAAACTGTCAAAACATCTTGCTGCTGAACCCTATCTAGTTTCTGCTGGCAAAATAAGAGAACTTTCTTTCCCTTGTTTTTCTTTCTAGATTGCCTTCAATGTCTGATTGGCCACGTGGTGATTCTTAAACAATTGACAATTGCCTTGCGTTTTGACAAAACTGGTCGAATTGAATTCAAACTTATATCCTTTGCCAAAAGGTTTAACCCATGAGCAAGGCAGTCAAATATAATTAAGTAAGGATATTTTTCCTGTAACATTTGCCAAGCTGATTCCATGTTGCTTGCATTGTTAGTTATAAGGGCTATTACTTTGGAAGGACCTACTCTTTCAATTTCAAAATTCCTACTCTGTTCTCAAAATTTCTGCTATATATTCTCCAGTGTGACGAGATGATTTTGTATTAACTGCTTTTATGAATATTGGCTCAGGTGTTGCAAACTTTAAGTTCATCAAAGGATTTCCCTGTATGTCAGTCCATCCATCTGAGAGCAGTGTCAATGATTCCGCTTCAACAATTTTTTAAACCACCATTTCTTGTACTCTATCATACTCTTTATCTAATAGGGAATACGGGGATAAACGATAACGTGATGGTAATTTGTATGATGGACGAATATGTTTGTAGTGTTCCACCTAATATTTATTTTCAGTAATTGAAAGTGGGGTTCCACTAGCAAATATGGTACGTGCCAATGTCTCGTCTGCTTTTTCTTGATCTTCTTTTGACATTTTGTCAACCAATCTTCATAATATATTCTTTGGATTGAAGTTGCAAATATGTCCTATAAAAAATTTACTAAAAATTTGCCTTTTTGACATTTAAAATTTTCCGGAAAAACATAGTGGAAAATTTTCCTCCCCACATCACTGCCTCAAACTAGATGAATGTGTTCTGAAAATGAACAGTTTATGGAACATAATCCACATAAAGGAGGTAAAAGAGACGAGACCCTTCGTATTCCACTTCGGGAATCGTCATCAGGTCTAATGAAACAATAAGAACAACAGAATATATAGGAATGACAATGCAGACATAGGTGAGAGCGATTCCACTAAAAAGCACGAGAAAAGAAAAGGCTAGGGGAGGGGAGGAGCCTGAAACGAAGAGACGGGGAAGGGGGGTTAGGCGGAGCGCTAGGCAACGGAAAATGAAGCGAAAGGGAGGGGGGGGGGAGTAGTTTGACTAGGAGGAATAGCTGACTTGCCGAGGTCTTGAAGTAGGATAGAGCCGCCATTTCCAAATACGATAGTCATGCCTTTTTTGATAGTAGAAGATCCAGCTTGAAGAATTTCTATTAATGAAGGAGTTTGATTGATTAAAGATTGTACTATACCCCTCATAAAACAGTGTCCAGTAAGAAAGGCATGGATTTTCAACGACAGTGTGTTTTTATTTTTAACTCCAATCTGATGTTCAGAAAGGCGTCGGCTAAGTCAGTGTTTGGTTTGTCCAATATATTTGCGACCACACTGATAAGGAGTTGAATAAATGCTCCGTTTCATATTTCACAGGGGATCTTTAGAATGGAATACAAGATCCTTATTTTTGGAACAAGCAGAAAGATGGGCTTTGTATGGTGACTGAGAGAGGGACTGATTTTGAAGGAGAGTCTGGAAATAAATGATAAAAATACTTTTGATGAGTTTCTTTGGATTTGACGAGGAGATCTGATGCTTTGAGTCTTAAGAAGTAATCTTTGAAAGATATTTGGGTTGAAATCGTTGCTAATGGCGACAACTGTAATATGTTTGATTTCAATTTGAAACGCTTCTTGTGGAATGCACATTGGTTCATATGGAAGCGGAGATTTGGATACGAAAAGTCTCGTCTCGTTTTCTTCATTACGTGGATTAAATCTCAGAAACTCTTTATTTTCAGAAAATGAGTCCACAGTAATATCAATAATACAATGAATGTGTTGTAGCATTGCGAATCTATTATTTATGATTACATATTGATATTCACAAGGACAAAAATAATTACTGTAAATTAATTATTTTGTAACTACAGTAAAACCCCGTTATTACGCTCGTCAAGGGACCGTGACCTACAAGTGTAATAAGCGGGATAGCGCTATAAACGGGGAATGATTTATATGATGGGGAAACATTTAGACACCATTTTACAGGAAAGATACTTGATTCTGAAATAGATATAGTGCAAATGTGAGCTTATTTCCTATTAAAAAAATCTTTGATTGTGGTTTGCCGTGTGTGTATGCTACTGTTATAAATTATGACATTTTCAATGCGGTTCAAGAAACTATTAACATCAATTGATACTCCACTAGGAGCAATACAAATATATTTTCGGAGCAGATTTAGTGCACTGTCCGCTATTTCACGCGCCTTTTCTAGAATGATTGGGCCACTTAATGGCACTGATGCATCACGGGACTGATGAATCCATTCAATTAGAATTTCCTCGGCATTTTCACATTTTCCACACTTTACTTTTTTACGTTTGCAACCATCCTTCGCTGCATTGATAATTCCATTCTTATTTTTTATTATTGTTCTCAGACTGGATCAGGGAATTCTTAGATTCTGCGAAAACCTTCTGATTTAGTGTAGAATTCTCGTCGTACTTACGAAGAATTTGCAATTTTTCACTTATAGAAAGAGATTTCCGCTTCGACATTTTGCACTAACTTACTGTATCACAGACCCGCACTTCAAAGAGTTCGAAGATTCCCTCCTACCAGGGAAAGAAAAGAATCGTTACAGTGTTACATTTCTTTTCGATACAAAATTTCCGATATAAAAAAGCGCTACAAGCGGGATTTGAAGCGTTATAAGAGGGTAAAAGTATACAGAGTTATATAGAAAATTCCAGGGACCGCACGAAAGGAGCGTAAAGAACGGGATAGTGCTATAAGCGGGAGCGTAATAACGGGGTTTTACTGTATTGTTTTTCGCTTATTGTGATATGCATATTGTTATGCTGCAAATAAAGTAGTGAAGTAGTAGCAGATGTTATCCGTGGATATAAAGTATCCTGAATGTTTTCCTTGCATTTTATCAATCAATGAATACTAATCTATTTGTCTTGGCTTTTAATTGAATTTATTTAATTTAACTTAATAAATTTAAGTTTTAAGTTGCATGTAATCATAAAGAAACCATTTATAGAATAGGAAACTTTAAAATAGTTCATAGGTAAAAGTTGGAAGAATATGTCCCGTTCTTTAATTAACTCCTCTGCAAAATGAAAGCTAGTTAATCTACAAAAGGAATGAAAAACATACTAAATAAAGTATAAAGTATAAAAATGGGTTTAATTTTTGATGTATCAAATAGGTTGTAAGTACCTTTCAACAATATATCGATAAAACATTTATGTATAAAATCAAAATCATAAAAGAATTTAAAAATCACTTATAGATATTAAAGTATAATGTTATGTAGTTTCAAAGTTAAAGGATAATCATTCTAAACGATGTAAAATCTGATTAGTAATTTTAGTTGATCTAACAAAGCAAGTTTTAAATAATACTGTCAATGGTTCTGTAAAGATTCTGAAACCCTAGCAATCTGAGTTTAACAGATATCGATCTTACAGATAGGAAAATAATTATACTTACATGATTTCGTGATTGATATTACTTGTTGGAAATTACTGGTTACTCATCATTTTTATGAAAAATAAGTTTGTTTTTTTTATTGCTAAAATGAATAGCCAGTAAGTAATTTTAATTTGTATTAAGTAATCTTTAAAATTTAATTTAAAGAATTCTTTACATTCTATAAAAGAAGTGAAATACCTTACTATTTTCTTATTCCAGTTTTCATAAATTTTCTACTTACAAACTTGTAAGAACTCATGTTACTCAAGAATTGCATCAGACAACAGCTTAGAAAACTTCAATGCTAATTTGACTTTTATTTGAATACTAAATCTAGTGTGTAAGTAAATAAAACGTTTTCAGTTTATCAAGCTTATAAGTTCTTGTTACTAGTTCATTGGAACTGCTGATAATTCAATGCAATTCATAAGTTCAGCTATTAGAAATCAGATCCTGAATTTTTTTAGTTAAAGAAAAACAAAAAGGTCTCGTAGTTTCCCTAATAACCAGTTTTGAAAAGTTTCATTATCGTCATTTTACATTTGGACTTACACTAAGGCATTTATATGTTTAAAATTTATTCTGAATTTAATGATTGAAGTAAAAAAAAGTTTTGTAAAATAATATACAAACATAATAATAACAAAATCAGTAAATAAATTAAACTTCATTACTGCATTCTTAAAGATCCATTTCACAGGATTTAATTTAATTCTTTACTTAAATACAATATGATTCCGAAGAAATCGGAAAACCACGAGAAATTCCTAACACGATATTTTAACATTAAAAAAAATATGATGATTTTTTTTTTTTTTTTTTTTTTTGCTCCACCGAAGTTTTAGAGTGTTAATTCGATTTCAGATAAATCCATTTAAAAAGCATTCTTTAAACTGTACATTGATTGCATGAGGCTCCGGTAGGTCAAGTTGAAGGAATTTATCTACCATTGTTGCAATGATGCCATTGTCAGTTCGCCACGAATCACTTGGTCAATGATTTAATTGTGGGCTAACTATCCCGAATTTCATCTTCGTGTTTGTTTGGTTTGTAGAAAAAGTTTAAACGAATCAACCACGCTTTCCTAGAATTTTATATAATGTTAAATTTAAAGTAAATTTATTTTCTTTCAAATGACTTTAAAACTACAGAATTGAATTATTGTAAATAGTTGATGAAAGTACATTATGTAACCCCTCGATTGAAATAAATAACAAACATCTATGGTAAATAGAATTGGAGACGTAAGCGTTTAGCCTCAATGTAATGATCGAGGACGGTATTGGGAAAACACTGACGCTTAATAATTGCCTATCAGTTGAAATGGACAAGAATTAATTTATCTGTTCCCTTCATTCTCTTTAGAAAACGTACAAAAATTTGAGTGAAATCGAATACATAGAGGTCAAACATTCCTAAATATTGCCCAATTAGGCATCGATAATATATTAAATGTATGTATTAAATGATTTATATAATAGCATTCAAGAAATTAACAAAATTTTCAGTAATGTGCCTTAATGAATTTTTGATGATTTTAATTTAGCTAACGTTAATGATCTACAAGTACTTTAAAACCTGACAAATGATCTTCACAGTTTCTTCGTCAATGTCACAAATTCTAAAAATTTGGGGCTACAGATTTTATAGGATCCCAACCCTAAAAACAAGAATTTAAAATTACAGCTCCATATTCATTAACAACATTTATGAATACAGAAAAAAATGCAAAAAAGAAACCGTTTTAAATAGTATACTGTGTCAAAATAAAAATTTCAGAGAATTTAGATACGTTTTTATTATTGAGGAATTTCAGCTAAAAAAATTATAATTAATTGAATTAAATAAAATAATTCGTTAGCCAATATCCTACAATTTGCATTTTCTTTTGTAGAAATGCTTTTCTTTTAAGAAATTATTATAAACTTACTATTTTTTTAACTTTTTGAAAATAATTAATTTTAGTTTATTTAATGTTTAACCTGATTAGTGCGTAAGTATTCTGTATTTTTAAAAGTTTTTAATCTCCGTCCTGAGTTTAATAAACTTTCTTTATAATTCTATTATTGTTCTTTATAATTATTTCACTTTTTTTAAAAGAAGTTTGGCAAATAATTATCGGGAATAACATTAGTAAAGCAGAATGTTTAAAATCTGCAGAACTACTTAAGGGAAGTAAATCATTGTTATAGTGGCCAAATCATTCAACCTAGGACATAGTTAGAAATAAAGGTACTTCACCTTGATCTTACGATTTTATTATAAAATATGTTATAATTGTAAAAATATAAATTGAACAAGAAATAATAGATTATATAGTAAACAAGATTTTGACAATCCAAAAAATAATTTTGGATTGGGAATAAAAAATAGATTAATTAACAAAATTTTTGATCAATTCTCATTAGAAATGAAAAACATTGGAAAGATGTCTACTTTAAAAAAAAATAATTTATGAAAAAAATAATACTGGGATAAATCAAATGGATTGGTTAAAATGGGTTGGTTAATTTGAAAAAAAAAAATTATTACTATTTCACAGATTTACCTAAATTTGTTCTCATTAATATACTTTATGTTGTATAAAGTTTCAAAATTGTTTGTTTTTATCTCTAACTTGTATTTATTGGAAATCTCAGCACCTACAACACAGGTTGTTTTTCTAACAACCTAGTAGGACTGAATTGTACTTTTTGTAACAAATTGTTAATAAATTGTTAATTAATAATAATAATAATAATAATAATATCCCCATACAGTATCTCTTAATGGACGACATAATTTCCTTCAAGAGGAAATGTGTTTAAAAAAAACAAAAGTTACAACTATCATGATTATCAAAATTTTTTCCACAATAAAAGAGAATAATAGCGCATTATATTGTGATGAAAATCCAGTTTTTATTGTCGTCTAGGGATTACTAAAAATAATGACAACCAATGCTGTGAAATCCGCAGAGATTAAAAAAAAAATTTCATTTTTTTTTTTTAGTCTAAATTCAGAAATTTAATAGCCGCATATTATCTGATGTGGAACGACTAAGGGATGAAATAAATCTGAAACCATGTTTAAATTATTTCATTATGACCGACCTAATCATAATGGTTTATCACGTACAAACATGGTTGTAGGTGATCATCTAATGTATTAATTATACATGGGAAGTAAATATTGTATTCAATATTTGTGTTTAGAGGTCAAAATAATAATTGTTGTTAGTTTTTGTGTTATAATATCTAATATTACATTTAATTTAAATTGGCAATAAATTTAAATTTTATCATATCTAAGTTGAAATTTCTACTGTGGAAAATTTGTAAGTAATATTAATCGGAAACAAAGCAGTCTCCGTCTACAATTAACTTTAGAGAAGTAGGAGTCTCAGACAGCATGTCTAGGGATTTTTGTATTGGAACTGAGAGGCTGTCCGTCTCTCAATTGTACTTTGCAACCAGGCTTCTCCCTGCGTTTTAGTCGTTTCTGATTAAGGTATTAATCACTTTAAAAGGAGGTTGTGTTTCATATATTTAGAGCTGAAAAGTGTTCTTACAAATAGTATCTTCATGAGATTAAAGCTTCTTTGATCAAGCAAGACAGGACTATATTTAATGCAATGACACTGTTAGCCATCTGAATTTTTTTTCTTTTTGTCTAAGATAATTTTTATGTTTCAATCTTTTTTGATTGAAGATGCTCTACAGTCAATGAGAAACAAATTAGCGAACTTTTTATTTTCACTGTAATAAGGTAATAAATCATTTCTGTATTCTTAAAATATATTTGATTACCTTTTTTGTTTTGTTAATATTTACAGAAAGTAAGTACATTTCGTTTTACTAAAATGTTAATGAAATGTAAGAAAGGATGTTAATACCAACTATATGTAAAATATGGAAACACATTTGTATTAAAACTCAGAAAACGGGGGGGGGGGGGAAACAGAAGAAATACAACAACATCATATTAGTGCTTATTAATAAACGCTTACGAAACAATCTGTTGAAATGTGAATGACGATTTCTTAATTCATTCACTGGAGGTATTAAAAAATCCAGTTTTAATTATTCAAAATTACGGAGAATGTAAATTTAACAAGAAAGGGTTGGAATATCGCTCCACTGCTGAATATCCTTGGAACAGCTGAATAATATTGGAAGACGGGATACTGTGGTGTTATAGATAAATTAATTTAATTAAAATTTCAGCTTTCTGCTTACCACTTATAATACGCGACAAGAAAGAAATCTCTGATTGCTTATGAGATCTTCAGTACTGAGGCTGCTACAACAAAAGCAGCTTTGGTTTCTATGTAGTAAAGTAAAGTAAGTCTGTTTAATTACATTTAATGATATTTTTATAAAGATCAAAGATGATAATTATTCGAAAAAGAGAAAAGAACCTCCAAAAATTAATTAAAAATGTAAAAATTTTGGAATGCATTCAGTAAATTTCAATAAAAAATGCATTTTAATATTTCATGGCGAATTTTGCTTTTATCCGAAAATGCTATAACGAGGTTCATTAAAAAGAAAGAAAAATCTTCAGTCAATAGAATAAGTTTGTCCTTTGTCCATGGGTGGACGTTTCTGTATAAGATCAGAAAAAGTTCAAAATATTGAATGATGATTGCTTAAATCATTTACTTACATTGTAGTCTCATCTTTCTTGTCCTAAATGAAAACAGGCCGTAAGTAACTAAAACAATAGTAAATTACTTATTTTCTAAAGAAAATAATAAATATTAAACTTTCTTTCTTGCTTTTATAATTTTTTTAAAAATTACCTTGAAAGAATAAAAAGCTTTAGCTTGATTTTGAATTATACTGGAGATAAGGAAGAATTTAATTTTAACTTAGCATTGTTTTAGTAGCAATGTTGTGTTCTGTTCATAGAAGTGCTTTAAAGTAATTTTAAATCTTTGTGATTAATGAATCTGTTAAGACGTAAGATTTGATTTCTTACTTTGATCACTCAATTCATTGATTACTTGCTTTATTATTAAGTAGTTTTCCAAAAAGTGATTTTTAATCGTTTTTACTTTATAAAAGTAAAATATTGGTAAAATAAACTAGTTTATTTTACCAATAATTTATGTTGGGATAAAAAGGAAAATGCTTTACTGTAACAATATCTCAGTACAACTAATACTTTCCTTTTAATTTAAGAATAGCTTTCTGACTTTCAAAAGTCATTTGTATCCACTTCAGTTATGTTGCATTTCATGTAAGACGAATAATTCTTTTTCTTCATTTCTGTATTGGCTTCTGTAAAAAAATATTCAAACACATTTTGCCACTTATTTCGTAAAAATTGGGAGTAGATGTATTCATTCTTAAGTACTTTTCATATGCCTTCAAAGAAAATGTCTTTTAAATTTTTATTGTTTTTATTTGTTTTCCGTGGAATGTAGCGTATACTTGAAACTGAATATAGCGTATTTATTTAGGTGTACATTAAAACATTCTATTCGATTCACCCAAGTTCGACTTACACGAAAGTCTCGCGGGAACTCTGTAAGTAGAGAAAGCTGTAACCAGTGAAGATGAATAATAATATCACTCAGGACTTATTTAACTCTAATCCATTTAATTATTAAAGGCTGTAAGTAGTGTTTTTACTAGTAATGGGCAGTTAGATAAAAGAAAACATTTTACTTTAAATATGTATTAACTATTAATACTTAAACTGCATTTAGGCATTGTAAAATCTGAGAGTTGATTTCCGTGTCCTTGCAACCTGTTCTTTACTCTGACAAATTCATAAACGAGATTACAATATAAATACAAGTGAAGTAGTTTTTAGTTATCCAGCTTTTAAAGTAAACATATAAAACAATGTGCTATTTGAATCATCTATTACCAGATAAAATAAAACCATAAGACTATTTCAAAAGTTAAATGGAATAATACAAGGGATTAACTGAATTTTTATTTTCTGAGTCAATATTTATGCTAAATAGAAGTTCTTGAAAAGAATCAAAACAAATAACTCAAAACATTTAATCAATTTCTAATTTATAACACTCTTCCTTTGTATTTTTTAAAAAGAAAATTATATTTTGATACATTTGCTATAGGAATTCAAACCCAGAAGTCAAGGGTTGCAGTCAAAAACATTTATGAATGTTGTGGAGAAGTCTTTTTTTGTAGAAAGTTTTTGAAAAAGCATTTTTTTTTTTTTCATTTCAAATTTAAGCATGAAAGATGAACAACGAAAAAGCCGATCGTAGAAGTTCATAGAGACACACGAGAATCCTTTGCAATCAATGAGAAGTTTGCTGAAGAACTAAATATAGTTCATATACCTGAATTATTTTGCTTCACGGGAAAAGTCCAGTAATTTGTAATTGGTCCATGCGGTAATTGGTATATGTGGTTCCATATGCACCGCTAAAAACAGAACCAATTTGACTATCTTCAGCAATTAGAAATTGTCATCCCAGAAGCACATAATAGTCGGGAACAAGAAAACCAAAACAACAACAAAAATAATAAAATCATCAGGGCAATTAAAACTGAAAAACTGGAAGAAAAAATTAGATCAGAAAAACATCCTTTTAACCCAAAAATTGATTTAAAAATATAAAACAAGTATAATAAAATATGGAATCAGTACTAAAAGTTTTTATTTAAAATGATGTCATTTATGAATTTGAAATTCCTTAGAGATAAAGTACTGGTCCTTTCTAGTTTCGCTGCTCTTTTAGAAGGAATGCACATCGACCGAACAAGCTGAATATTTTCTTAGTGGACTTTAAAAAAATTTTCAAAGAAATATATCAAGCAACTGTCGATATGCTGATAGATAGCGTTTAAATATTAGTAATTTTGGGGGAAAAAATCATAATTTGTTAATAGAACAGTTAACGGTGAGATTTTAAAATACTTCTATTATTAAATTATAATAAATTAGGTAATTAAGATAAAAATTAACAAAAAGAAATATTACTTAAGAATAACTTATCAACAGAAAATAGAAAAATATTTCGAATATAATGAAAATACCCCCATTTCGGCAAAATGTCTCACTAATTTTTTATTCAATCCATTCAGTGTGTAAGTTACATTTTAATAAACAATTATTAGTATTTACCATAAATATATACTTGCAGGTTTAACGTATGTATATAATATTAATAAAAAGGATGAATTAAGGCCACCACATATTGATGATTGGAAAAAATATATGTACAAAATAAAAGTTACACTAGTACTTTTGGGGTGAACCACACCTCCTTTTCATGTGAGCTACTACATCTATAACCGCTGTATTGGCTCACTTGAAAAGGGGGCGTGATCCACCCGAAAGTACTAGTGTAATTTTAAATTTGTACATAATTTTTTTTTTCAATCATCAATGTGTGGGGCCTTAATTTCATCCTTACCATAAATATATGTAGATTATAAGAGAAAGTTTGTATTTACAATTTATAGCAATGTAGGCTTGCTAGGTCAATGATAAGGCGTTTGAATTGGAGAAGAGATAAATATCTTGCTAAAATCGGGTCTTTTTTTCCATTGGTTGTTCCTTTTGTAGACGGATACCAAGGTTTACCCTAACCAGGGCCGCGCCTAGCGGGGGTGCCAGGGGCGGCGGGCAGCAAATAATTTAGTGTAGAAATACTAATGGAAAGAAAATATATGCAAAATATGTAATTATATAGACTTATTTGTTTTATAATGAAAAATATTAAATTTAGGCTAAAATAAATTTAGCTATTAAGGGGCGACAACTTTTGCCTGGCACCCCGGCACCAACATACCTTGGCGCGGCCCTGACCCTAACTTCTGATACTTTATATTCAGGAGTAGGGAATTTATAAGCGGGATAGCGTTGACTCATTCGTTTCGTTCGGCTGGTGATCTCATTTATTCCTTTACTGTCTACCCAGAATGATGCTTTAACCTTTATTCCCAGAATTTCTTCGTTGGTGCCAGGCTCTTTAAGGGATGATGCAAGCTAAATTCACTGATTTTTGCTTTTGCTTTTTTTTTTTTTTGGCCGACTTTATTACAATAGCAAAAAAAAAAAAAGTCTGCATAGGTAAACAAAAATGAGATTCTTGATAAATGAGAACCGATAAGAAACGAATTTAAACTGATGTCAAATGAACATGGCATCAAAGTCAAAAAGCTGATAAAAAAAAATCTTCAATTTAAAAGAAAGTTATCGGTAATGGAAAAAAATTAAATTAATTACAATTTGAATCTCACATAGGGATACTTGTTGACGATGACAGAGATACTGACATTGGTGATAGAGATACTGACATTTTTTGTATTTTTTTTTCTGAACTATCCTAATATAATCAATTTCAAGAATAAAGAAATAAAAAAGCGAGTAATACCCCTAAATAAAGAAAAAGAAAAAGAAACATTTTTGCTTTTGCTTCTTCTTTTACAATAAAACAAGAAAAAAAAATATTTAAACTGAATCAAATACAATTATACTTTTAATTTCCTTTCTTTTCCTAAATAGTATAAATCAGTAAGTATTTTCTTTTATTCCCCGCTTGAAAGAAAGTAATAAAGTTCATGGTAATAAGCCAAACTCCCGCGAGCCCTTGGGCCTGCATAGGCCTGTCGTGGCATCCTCCTAATAAGCGAAATCGCCGTTCTATGTGTATCCATTTATTAGTGAATATGTTGAGATAAGAATTAATCTAAAGTTTACAGAAAAATATCAGAATTATAAATGGATATAAAAATGGACATGGATTGTTACTATTTATGGCTCTGCCGAATCATTAATACTGATCCATGTTTTTTTTATCATAAACAAAAAATAGAAATGTCGTTATAATATAATATTAACATTTCTAAAAAGTTATTATACTTTGATAAATCCATTCAAAAAAAAAAAGGAGGGGGCTTTAAAAAAAAAAAAAAAAAAAAAAAAAAATTACTTCGCTTTTGTTAATAAGCTTTCCTTAATAAATGACACATCTTATTGACCCTCCATTCTAGCATATTAAAATTTCTACTGTTTACATTATTCTACAGTTATCTAATTCTTTTTCTTGGAAGATTTAAGTCCTAGTATTAGTTTTCTTGTTATTGGAATATATTTTCAATCAATTAAAAAATCTTCTTTTTTTTAGCATTTCCATACTATCTTATTAATGCATCGTTTGCATATTGTTAAATTAAATGAATAAACATTTAATGAATTTTTATACATTCCTTGTGGTCCTACGTTTGTATCAATCAATTATGTTGAGAATTCATGAATGTTCGATCATATAGTAGCTATTATTATTTAATATATAGAATAAAATCTTATTCTAAGATTGGTTGAAAGAAAAAAGTTGAAATAGTTTATATTTATAAAATATAAATTTATAATTTAAGTTTTCTTCTAAATGAACAATAGTTTATTTATTTATTTATTCATTTATTTATTTATTTGTTTATTTATTTATTTATTTCTAGTATTAATAACTGCTTGAGTTTATGATAATCTAAATCACAAAATCGCGTTACGATTTTTACAACTATACATTTAAAATAATTTTATTTTTTATTTGATAAGATTCCAAAAAACAATTCATAATCCTTTCTAAAAATGAAGGTAATCAAAAGAACGATTTGCAAACTGTATGGTAGTATATTTCCAAATGTCTGATGAACTTAATTTTCTTTTTATTATTCAAAAGCTACCACATTATTTTCATTTGTAAATGATTCAATTTTTCACTTTGTCTGTCTGTCATTTCTTTAGTTTGGCTGATTCTAATTTACATTTAACGGAGGTTTCTCATGCGCTTTATTTTTATTTATTAGCGAAAGATCTAATTCTTTTGTTATCATGATATATTAAAGTCTATGGCAATGAAGAATTGTGAAAATTTAAAAATAGAAACAACAATTTCACCATTTCTGACCATTGTAGGGATAGAGCGAGAAATCCAGAAGGATAAAAGTTCACATGGGGTGTGCCCACCGCCGCGCCCTACGCCCAGTACATAATAATAATAATAAAAAAGATATATTAAAGTAGTGAAAATTACAATAATGTCACAAGATTAAAATCCGCTTAATTAAAAATGGTATGGTTATTTTTGATTGCATTTGGATCCCTTATATGTTATCTTTTGTATTTTCATTTATAACAACAATTTCACTGATAATTTAGATAGTTGTACTAAAATTTCCTGTTTTCTTTCAATTAGGTGGAAAAGGTAAGTATCAGTGGTTAAAAAAAATTACATTTATTTGACTTATTTTTAGTCTAGTATTAGTTTTCTTGTTATTTACTTGTTGCTTTCAAATTAGCTTGCTGAAAAGTACGAATGAATATTATTTAAGTAATATTACAACATTTACAAAAATTATAACAGAACTTAATGTGACAATCATAAATGTATCCAAATTATTTATTGTTCTGTAATTAATATTAATTATTACATTGGAATTTCTGAGTTCATTGAATCTCTTTCAATTTTTTTTGCTGATTTAGAATTTGTTAATTTTTCTTTTTATTTAGATATTTAATATAAAAAGATATTTTTCATATAAAAAAAGGTTCCGTTAAAAATATTATTTTACATGAGAAATTTAAAAGCAGATATTTTATTCAAGTTAGTAGGATACAGGCAGTAGGACAAAATGATTTGATGAGTGGGAATTAATGAATTTTAACAGTTCATGTTTAATTCAGTTAACTGTAATACATTAATTTTATGAAGAAATGCTATTAAGTAACTAGCCGGGTACCGTCGCTTCGCTCCGGTACCCTTGCATATATAGCATTCAAAAAACAAACTTTATTTATTTAGCAAATTAGTGTTGCGATCGTCGGAGAATGTATAACTTTCCAGCCCATTGTGGCTTCTCCAAATAACTCCGATGTATTGCGGGTCGGCGTCACACAACGAAAATTCACATTTTTGCATGTATCTTTCAAACGCTGAAGCGTTTGTGAATAAGTGATACATCGTTCGATAGAACTTTAAAATACCAATATTTTGTCAATACAATGTTCTCTTCCATCTTTTATACTTTTCGTTTAAATTGAGAAAAAGTCAAAATTTGACCCTTTAAAAGGCGCCATCTTGGAAACCAAAAACTTTTTTCGAAAGATTTTTGTAGCATTTTGTTTGTCTTAAAAAGATCTACATTTTATCCATTTACATGACCAATCTATCTCTTATAGTTTGGTCACAAAATTGGAAAAACGTAGTCTTATGACAGAATAACGCTTTTATAATATAAGATTAATGGCTAATAAAACAGTTGACAGTTAATAAAGAAAAATAGTTGGTAAATAAATCGAAAAAAAAAAAAAAAAAAGAAAACGCCAATTTAAAAATAGAAATTATTTTTTGTTATCGAACAATTTTATTTCGTTTCTAATGAAATATTACAACTAAAAACCTAATAGCACTTGGTTAATTTCAAAGGTGGCTATTTAGTTTCTTGATAAATTCATCTTTGACTTCTTAACTGTATAGAATTTGATTTTAGTAATTCTATCGTCTTCCATAGCTGCCACAAGAATTCAAAAATATGTGTTTTATATGTGGTATAAATTAAATTATTAAAATAAAATTCCTAAGTTATTATCGAAGTTTCCTGATATAGTTTTAATTCAGTTATTTTAAGCAACAAATAAAAAGTTACGTCTCTGCACTTTTTTGTAATTAGTCTAATAATTTATTTATTATTTGCTTTTGTTTGCAACAAAGAACATAGAAGTAAGAATCTTTTTATTTATTTTTTTAGTTTAAAGGTACAAAAGTTTAAAGTTTTATAAGTTAGGCTAAATTTCTTCTAGTACAAACTCTATTTCTAATAAACAAGAGTTACGCAGGAATTGGCATAAAAAATGGTAAAGAGAAATTCTGCAAATCAACTTTTTACATATCAGTAAAAAACAAAACAATGAAAAGAGACGACTACAGAAGAAGGCGCTGCCTTTCACACCATGAAAATGACAGCAAAACATCAAAGCAGTCTTGATGAAGAGTAAACTGACGAAGTTCACGTTGTGCTTTATTAAAATAGTCTCATCTTTAATAAAAACACATTGAATTTCAGAGGAATGAATTGGCAACTATTGGGAAGCTGTTCAAGAAATGGATCCCAAAACGGATTGGAAATGAAGATATTTGGATTTACTTCCGTTAATGTTTGGTTTAGAACATGTACGTATCTTGTAATAACAAGCAAACAACATATCATATAAGAATCTTCCGATATTTAAAAAGTCTGGAATTTCCAATACCATTGATTTCCAACATCCTGTATTGAGATATGATCAATACAAATGCAATTTTTTTTGTTTGTTTTAAAAATTCCCAGTAATACTGAAAGCTGAAATTTGGTTGGCTGATTGCTCATGTTCTCAATGTAAACCAAAAAAGTAAAAAAAAAAAAATCAATAATAATAATAATAATAATTAAACAAAACAAAATTGGGCTATCAAGTTTCTGAACATACTGGAAAAATAAACCATCTACTTTATATGGATGATTTGAAATTATATGCGAAAAGTCCTACTGAACTCGAGTCACTATTAAACATTGTCCAAAAATTTAGCAGGGATATCCAAATGCAATTTGGCATTGAAAAATGTGCAATTTTGACAATGAAACGTGGCAAAATGCAGGAATTAGAGGGAATAAAACTGGAAAATGGTCCCATAATAAAATCATTGAGAAATAATGAAAGTTACAAATACCTTGGTATATTAGAAGCTGACAATATTCTGAACACTAGAATTAAAGAACTCACTCAGAAAGAATACATTAAGAGAATTCGAAAGATTTTAAAATCAAAACTGAATGGTGGAAATACAATTAAAGCCATTAACACATGGGCAATTCCAGTAGTTAGATATCCTACTGGAATAATTGATTGGAACCAAAACGACCTAGAAAAACTTGATCGTAGAACACGAAAATTGCTCAATATGTATCATGCTTTACATCCAAGAAGTGACGTTGACAGACTGTATTTACCGCGAAAGATTGGTGGCCGTGGACTGCTACAGGTTCATCAAGTAGTGGAAGAAGAAAAACGAAGTCTCAGTGATTACATTAGGAAAAGTAAGGAGAAACTTTTGAAAGCTGTAGCCAGTGAGAATATTTTAAAATCAACAGAAACCAAAACAGTTTATAAAGCACGGCAGTTTGAAATAAAATTAAATAGTTGGAAAAACAAGCCCTTGCATGGACAATATCTGAGAAATATTGAAGGCAAAAATGACAGCGATTTAACTTGGGAATGGTTAAAGTCGGGTACTATCAAGAAAGAAACTGAAGGATTAATTTTTGCTGCACAAGAACAAGCATTACAGACAAACGTAATGAAAGCAAAAATCCTGAAAACCAGTGATAACCCAAACTGCCGACTATGCCAAGAAAAACTTGAAACTGTTTCGCATTTAATCTGTGAATGCAGCAAAATCGCACAAACGGACTATAAAAGCAGACTATAGGGTCGCCAGATTAATACACTGGGCATTATGCAAAAAATATGACTTGCCAGCATCTAAAAATTCATGGGAACATCAAGTTGAAAAAGTTTTAGAAAATGAAGACGTCAAAATCTTATGGGATTTTAGAATTCAAACTGATAGACACCTGGATCATAATACGCCAGATATAACAGTATTAACAAATAGAACTATTTTCATAATTGATATTGCAATCCCTGGAGATGCAAGAATTTTAGATAAAGAACAGGAAAACATTATAAAATACAGGGATTTGGCAATAGAAACAACATGGCTTTGGATGAAACACACGACAGTGATCCCCATCATCATAGGAACACTTGGAACAATCTCAAAAAATTTTACCAAGTATTTGAACCAATTGCAGTTGTCTGAAATAACAACATCAGAACTTCAGAAAACAGCGCTGCTTGGAACATCATATATATTGCGCAGATACCTGGTGGATACTTAGGTTTCTGGCTGAAACTTGTATCTACTAAAGGCTCCAGTCAGCGAATTTTTGACTGTGTTTCAAAATGTATTATAAATAAATAATAATAATAATAATAAAAATACAATAATATGCGTTTCTTATTGTCCAGTTTTATCAATAATTTAGACTGAACTAAGAATAAGAATAAAAGTCTGACAACCTAGATTTATTAAGAGCAACTTTGAAATCAAAGCTTTAAATGAAAATTATCAAATCAAAATAAGTTCCAAAATATTTTTTCGGTACATATTACTGTTGAAATATGCTCACTCATTCAGTATTTAGCACTTAAAATATTCCTTTCTATTAAACAGATATACAATGTAAGTATGATTATTTTCATTAAAAAGTTTATTTTTGTAGTATAACTTTTTCTTATTTACTAATTTTCCCTATTTTACTATTGTTATAGTCCAGTAATTGAATGATAAATAAATGTTAATTAAAAGATTAACTACTTTTTGACAACTTTTGAATGCTAATTAACATTTTTACATCAATTTACCTTTCTTTTACATTGATTTAGAAAATTTTATGTTTTAATTATCTTTTAACTATCTTTTTACATTAATTTAAAATTTTATTTAAAGTAATGGAATTTTAAATAAAACTAAGAATCAATAAAAATAAAATAAAATAGAAATATTAAAAATTACTAATATATCTAACTCAAGAAACAGTTAATTTATTATAGTAGTTTGAGTTTTAAGAGAAATTATTCTAAAACATTTCCGCATAGTGACTCTGTATTCGTATGTTTAAGAGATGATTTGATAAATTGATGTTTAATTTATTAATAAGAATTTCTATTGCTATTTGTCTATTAAAAACTAATATTTGTCAGAAAGGAGATTTTGTTGATAAAGGCTGCTTAGTTGATTAGTCACAAATAGCTGTCATAAAATAAAATCGGGCAAAAGGTTTTGAAGATCTTAGAACCAATTCTTAGATTATTTTTTCAATCTGAGAATTTCTTGGTATCCTCAGCTACAGCGAAACAAAAGTATTTTTTTTTTTTGTCTTTGTATCTCTAATATATATGAATTAAAAATAATCTTTAATCCTAACTAATATATAAAAGTGAAAATCTGTAAGTTTGTATGTCGCGTCGTTCAATCACGCGTCAACAGCGCAACGGACAGGAATGAAATTCTGCATGCAACTATAGTCTATGATATAACCTACTTTTGATCCCCGTCCATCGAGTAGTTTCCGTGGAATGAATGAAAAAGTCCCAAAACTGCCCAAAATGAAAAACTTCCCAAAGCTGTTGATAGATGGCGCCACCCCAGTTTTAAATCGAGTGCGTTTAATTTCATTAGACGATGTCTACGGTGATAAATATACGATACGGGTAATTAATACGTTGGATATTATTTACAATTTAAACTTTAATTTTGAATATAACATTAATTTCTAATGATCACTTGTTTTATTACCAACTCCGGAAGGTTTCAAGTGACAGAGGTGTGGAGATGGCCAGAAAGGGCTGGGAAGTCGATATTCTCCGATCTCGATATTAATTTGCTAAATAAACAAAGCGTGTTTTTACGTTACATATGCAAGCGAGGCGACGGATAGCCGGCTAGTTTATAATATAATTACTTTGACTACCATTTTTTTAGGGTTTACAATAGAACGAGATTAAAATTTGGCCTTGTGGAAGGATTGTATTTCAAATTCCATGAAAAATCAAATACTAATGTTTCAAGTTTCTTATTGTACTTTTGAAAAAAATAATTGAATTTATTAATCTACTCTAGTTTCCAAAAATTAAATCTTTTGTATACTTTCATTTGTTCCATAGTTAAGAAACGTAAGTATTACCAAATGTGATAAAATTATTAAATTGCTTTAATTTATATGTTAATCCAAAACTGTCTTTAAACTTAATTTACAAAGAAAATTAATAAAGTTTAAAGGAAATATCCAACCTTTTGAATTTCCATTCATTTTAATTTCGTATTTTTGTAATTAGCAGAAAATTTGTATTGTTTTGTTGTGTTTTAGATATTTAACTTAATATCATATGTGCACCATTTGACTTTATTTCTTCATTTGTGTTTAGTCAATGGATAACAGTTTGATTTTCGAGAACGTGGTTGACTGCTTTGTAATTCCGCGATATCTGTTAGTCTGTTTTATCATGATGGGTGGCACAAACTCAACTGTAATCTATTACTCAGATGAGTAATAGTAATTAATAGTTGACTATTACTCGCATGAACTAACGGCGAGCTTAACTTTTTGATACGTGGATTTAAGTATTCGTAAAATCACTAAAACCATTGCTCTGGTTGTTTTCAGGTCTTTGAATACCATATCAGAATTTTAAGTTCGTTCTTTTTAACACTTGGATATCTTACCAACCATAACCTTTAAGAAGATTGGAGGCCATTTGAGCAAAGTGCGTTTTTTGAGCAGAAGTATTTGAATGGCATAACCGGTTTTTCGAAGGACGACAATCACTGCAGGAAACCAGGTTTGCCTACTGTTAGAACTCCAGCTAAAGTTAACTCTGTAGAGCATCAATTCAGATCTTTACACAGCTGGCAGAAGGACACGAAATCTCACTTTCAGAGTGCTTCGCGATCATCAAACAAGATCTGCAAATGTGACAGATCTATCCAAACTTGGTGGCTCATCGCCTCACGGATAACGTGAAGACAAAGGATGAAGATTTGTGGAATCTAATTATCCAGATAGACAAGACAGAATGAAAATATTGCAAGCGATGAAACGTGATGCTTCCTACACTATCCTCAGAAATAAAGACAATTCAATGTATGAACGGACGAATAAGAGTGAGCTATTACCGAAGCAAAGACATGGGGAAACGCTCTGTATTCTTTGGCTACCGTGGTAGGAGTCATCATAAATATATATGTTGATAGAGGGACAGTCTATCAACATCACTAGTCCTTTTTTCGTTCTGAGATTGCTATGTGAGGCCACAAGTCATAGAGACATCCTTCCAAGATAATCCTTGGATTCTGCAATAAGATAACTCATCTGCTCATTCGTGGTCTCGTTGTCCCGAGCCCAAAAGGATCTATTGTTTTATACTAGCCTGCATACTCTTTAGTTTTAGCTCCTATGTTTAGTACATGTTTCCCAAGATGAAGAAGGTCCTATAGCGGAGATTGCAAAAATTGCAAACATTAACTATTTTGATATCCAATCTTAGCAGATACTTAATGTGGTCTGTAAGTCAATGTGATTTTTTTTTTACTTATGGTTGTATTATCGATGCATTCGTTATTTATATCCCTTCTGGAATCTCATATCAATATTGAAGTCTTACAGCATCCATCAGTTATAGATTAAATATATGTAGCTTATTAAAAGAATTAAAATCTGTCAAATGTGTTTTAATGATGATTTAAATGACACTCTGTGGAGGTAATCACCGTAAGGAGTTATGCATAGAAAATTAAAAGGGCAGCCTGGCTAAAAGCTTAGCTGGATGAAATTGTTTTTATTCTTTTTTCCATAACAAATATAGTAATTAAAAACAAGTAATCTAGAATATTGAGGAAAGCTGCTTTAATTCCTCGAGGATACAACAGAGTTTCATGTCATTTCATTAAAATGATCATTCTGTCCAAACTATTTCTTCCAAGCTGACTAGTGGAAAAAAAAGTTATTCTTTAAGTATTCATTCAAGTGACGAACAGAATTACAGTGGAATTCCAATAAAAGTGGAATATTAACACAGTAATAAGTTAGCCTTAACAATAACTTAATAAAATTTTGGCTTTTTGTTTTTACTTACCTTTAATTGTTAAAAGGAATATTTCGTAAGTATCAGTTAATATTTTATTTTATACTATGTTTGAAAATGATATCGTTATATAAATCATGTATCTATAATTATATAACCACTTTTATATAATAATAAGAAAAGTCCAAAAATCCAAAAAACCGTTTTCATTTAAATTTGTATTTATTAGCTCTTTAAATACATTCTCTAACTTTCTTTTCTAAAATTCTTTCGTTTTCTATCAAATAATTTGCAAAATGTAACTAAGTTGAAAATTGGCATCACAGCATTTTTCTTGAAATACTTCTTACTGAAACTTAGTAAATGGCTAGTAATTATAAATGCAAATGTTCTTCAAATGTTCTTTTAAAGCCTATTTTAAATAAAATATTCTTCAACTATTGAGACGAAGTAGGATCAATCCATTGCCCTCACTTAAATCCAGGATAGATATTGATGAAAGCCTGGGAAAACTCTGAATTGATTTTGCAATCGATATTCTAGAGGAATATGTATCTTTAAAATTAATTGAAAATAAGATTATTATACACATTGACTCATACAAAACTTGTAAGAAAGAGGGATCAAATAAAATGGACAAAAAGAATTAAAATTAAAGAAGAAAAATCTCATAAACCAAATTAAAAAAAAAATAGATTCTAGATTCAAATATTACATAAAAAAGTAAGGATTTCAAAACTACATTCTTAATGTTAATATCTGACATTTACTTCTAGAGAAAATAGTTATCTGCAATTAATTGATAACAATATCATTACCTCAATTTTCATGTTTCCATCTTGTTTATTGTCCGTTTATTATAAATGAAGACACGTGACAATTCCATATATGGTGAACGATTGAGCATTAGTTATTCCCTGTACTTCCGTTTTAAGCATGGTGGTTGATGAACACACACTGTCGTTCGTTTGTCAACAAAATTTTAAAAGGTCAATCGAGAGGAATCATTTGAAATGTTATTTTTTTATTTCAAGTCGTCTATCTCTATCGTAAAACGGCTGAAGCAACAGGTATTTCATCTCATTCAGTGTTCAATATTGTTAAGGAAACCGAAGTCTCGCTTACCATTAAGCCTAGCCCATTGTTTGAAACACAGGGCAAGAAAAGCCGGCATCGATAACAGAAATGGACGACTAAAAACAAACTTTTTATGAAGTCGAAAATAAATAAATAAATAAAAATTTTCTTAATATTGAAAAAAAATAATAAAAATTGTAGGGCGAACTCAAATAGGATGTAAATACCGGAAGTAACTTACAACGACATTCCAGACACGACCAAGCAATAACTCTAATGAAGGAAATGATATTGATTGATTAACTGTGATCGCGTGTCTTCACAAATATAATGAACGGGTTATAGTAACCGAGATAATAATAAAAGATATTTACGTTTTACTAAATATAATATATTAAGTACAGATTTAGATTATATATTTTATCATTTACTGTTTGTGAACTAGCAAATAGAAGTAAGTTTTTTTTTTCTTATTTTTATTTGCTTTGAATTTTATGTCTAGAATATTAATAACTTCCTGATCTTGTAAATTATGTCTTCAACTGATATTTGTATCTTCAAAAAAATTCTTCTGCAAATTATTCTTGAGGAAATTTATTCTTGATATTTGAATCTTGAAGATATCTGTATTTTGAAGAGTTCAAGATTTCTAAAATAAGATAGAAATCAAGTGTGATTAGCTCTGATTATCCTGGAAATATTTTATTTTAGAAATATAAAGTTTCGATTCAAAGTTCTTCAATAAATATTTGGAAATGTAGGCATCGTATGTATATGAACTCATGTGACTCAATATACCTAGTATATCACTGGTAGATTTTATTTACCTAGTAAATAAAATATCACATCAGCATTTCAAAATTTTACCAGATGTGTAGTGTTTATTGTTAGGCTAATCGGATCTCTTTCTACCAACTCCCGGAAAGATTCCTCCAGTCCGATTCATTGCGTGTTTTGCTTTATTAGGTTCTTCATTAACTCAGGGATTCTATTGGAAACATACCTTCCACTTCAACAATCACATCTTCTCTATCAAACAAGCCACAAGTATAACTTCAGTTATAAGTAGTTTTAACTTTCTGAATTAATTTTCACTTTAATTTTGGTTCCAAGAATCTCTGTTGGCCTGTTTCTCCAAACAGTATTAATGTTAGCTCCAGACGCAACTCTATTGAATAGATTCAATTAAACTTAATAGCGTAAACCACGTCAATCGAATCTATCTGAAGAAACCGACTGAAAATTTAGCTGTTTGAAATCTGCCAAAACGTTGGATATTAATAGCTAATTCTATTAATAATCCTCTCTAATTGTTTCTTCTTAAAAAAAGGAAAGCAGTAAAAAGGGAACTCCATTTTATAGGCCCCATCCATTTCCAATCAAAAGAATTTAACTTCATACTTCTACGGTTCACAAACGAGTTATTATTGAGAGGACATAGACAATCTTGTTTGTAGTCTTTCCATGTAATTTTAAGGTCACGATCGATGCTGCTGCGATATAGTCTCGACATTATTAAAAGGTGCAAACTAAAACAAAATAGGCGCCTTTTGTTGCTCCGGAATGTCAGTCCCTCTTAAACTTAGTCATTTCGGGAAATTCTGGGATGATAAGGTCGGTGACTCGTGATCATGGAATTAATAAGTTACCAGTCTATTGAGAAGAAATGCACATCTTGGACCTCTACTGCTGACCACTGGTTGGCGCATATGAATTATAAATCAGAAAATATCTTAGACTTACCTCCCAGAGATAGAACTACTATTATTTTAAGAAAAAAGTGTTAATTACCCAATGCAGAGATTTCACCATCTTTTACCTAATTTTCTCATTTCAGTACACAAATCTAGCAAAATCACGTGTAGCATATTAGATAATAAAGAACATTAGTTGAGGATAACCATGAATTGAAAAAGATGTGTAATTTCAGTTTTTAATTTTTGGAAAGTACAAAAAGTGTTTATAGCGATTCATTTTTTATCTCTTTGCGGCATAGCGAATAGATATGCTGATTCTAAATAATATTCATATTTCTTATACAGAGATTTCATCATTCAGACCAATTCCAGTACATTTTATTTCATTTTTTATTAAATACTAATGATTCTACTTGATGATTAAAATCTAATTATTCAATAATACCATACTACAAATCAAATACATCTCATAAACATTGACAATTATTAGATCATTCTCTGCAATATTTTTTCAAAATACTTTGCCATGAACTGATACTATGGGCAGAAAGCTCAAAACTTAGGAAATATTAGGAAATATATTAGAAAATATTACTACTTAAATAAAGTCATAAAATGTCCAGATGCTCTGTATATTTTTGTAAGTTATAAGTTATAAGTCATGAAATTCAATGATTATAATTTAAACATTTAAAGCAAATAACGTAGAAGTGGAAATTGATATAGACTTTTCATACAATTGTTTCAAACAATTTTGTTTTCTTCTAGAAATCCTATTAATATAATAACACTCCATTAGTTCCCTTCCAGGAGTAAATTATTTACAAGATATATGAAAGATAATTTTGTTTTATATTTGTTTTTTTCTTCAATAGTGCTCAACAGCGATTTTAAATCGATGAACAGCTTTCTCTATTTTTAAATTTATGTTTCTATTTTAAATAATTTTATAAGTTTAAATTTTCTAAACTATAATTTTAAACTGTATTTTTAAAATTTATTTCTTTCCTTTTCCACTGCTTAACAGCAAAACCCTGTAAGTATCTTACTTTTTCTGTGAAGTTTTTCATAGTTGAATCAGAAAGAATAATTTCTGCCCTTAAATATTTTAAAAGAAAAAGAAAAAATTCAAACGCTATATTCTTCCGTTCTGTCTGTTAAGTCTACTTTATTCGTTTCATGGCGAAATAGCTGTAAATCAGGATTGTTCTTTAAAATAATGTAATTACGTGAATCATAAGTAAGGAAATTATAATTTTCCTTATATTCATCATATAGGGGAGACCGGGGCAGAGCGGTCCACTTTTTTTTGTTGGATTTTTTTTTTGTTTTTTTTTTTGTTAAGAGATTTTTCTTTGCATTTATTTTTGTCAGAATCGGGAACTATTCAAGAATGTAAATATTTGATTTCATTTCATTATATTCATAAATAAAATTGGTATTAATTCGCAAAGCAAAAATGGTAGAGTGGTCCAATCTGCCCCGACCACGGGGCAGGCTGGACCACCCCATGGGGCACGTTGGTCCTGGTAAGAATAACAACATTTAAAGTAAATTTTTATTGAATATAAAATAACATGCCATTTAGGATATCATGAAATAAAGTTTAACTTAACATAGACTACCTAAGGTATTATATATTCAAGTGAAAATTTAAAATAATCATTATTCTTTTACGACTATGCAGTTGAAAGACGTAAAAGAATAACATCAATTAGGTTTACATTGAATTAATTAATCACTTTCACTAGAGAAATCTTCTTTGCAGTTGAGGCATTCGTAAAATAAACCCCGAATATCACTGGCTACGCAGGAACTATGGGCCCATCTCTTGCACTGCGTACATTGAATCCACTCCTGTCATGGTTTGCTTTTTTTAAAGTTCTTCAAACCGGAGAGGCACACAGCATCTTCATCATCACTAATCATCTGTAATTGTTTCCTCTTTATCCCTTTGCCTTTGCTTCTATTTGTTTTTTGTTTATGTTGCTTTTAGAGACTGTTGTCCGAGTCATGTTTTTCATTGCTACTCTTTCTTTTCTTTCTTTAGATTTTCGTTGCTCTTCTTGCAGAGCTTTTTTTACTGGCATATCGTCAGTATTGCCGTTGACCTTTTTTTGTTCTCTATTAAGATTATTAAGATTATATTGTTATTTATGCCATTTTTTAATGCTTTCTAATGTAACAAAGTGTGTATAGAATTTATATTGAAGTTAGAGTTTCACTTACTGAAAATTGTGTTAGTTCACTTAGGGATGTAATTGTGTGTGTTTTAGAATACGCTCCCTCTCCTGAAATGTTTAGACTGATTGGGTGTACTTTTTGCCCGTGTGTTTCAGATTCATCAACTGATCTGATTTTTCCCGCCAGAGTGTACTTAACTTTTCTCCGTTTGTTCCCACAGGAAAACGAAACAGATAAACCACGTGATCACTCAATCAACGCACAACTTTTTTTCGAAGTTTTTCTTTTTCTTTCGCACCTATTGTTTTCTAAATAAGCTCAAACCATTAAAATAATATTTAACCATGAAATATCACAATAATAATATGCAAGACTTTACCAAATACAAAAATTAAAATATATAATTACAACAATACAATTATTAAAAATCAAAATATATTCCCTCAGAGACCAAGATTTTAATAGTGTCATGTTGCCAATTTCACAACATGACAGTTTGCATAGTTTTTAATTAGAATTTAATAGCAGTTAAATGTGTAAATTGACTATTTTCGAAGATTAAGATGCCTTCGCACGAAGTCTTCCCCTATGACGGTACTTGCTGAGAGGAATTACTAAAGGGGTAATATCCTTTAATAATATAGACTACACACAATATATAATAGCCTACATAAAAAAAATATATAAAAAAAATATATGTAATAATGTAATACAATATAATATAATAGGCCTAATAAATATATAATAAAGAAAAAAAATATAATGTATAGTACCAAAATATTTTATTGTAAAATAGCGGGGCAGAGTGGACCACTTGTCAAAAAATGTGCCCCGTGTCGTTCGGTCCACTCTGCCCATCGCCTTTTTGGCGTTTCCTTCAGTTGTAACTATCGACTACTTTAAGTATTCAATTCATACTACAGCTTAAAATGATCTTTAGATTACCGCCTTCAATATGCATATTACGGTTATGTTATTCAATGTATCGCTGAACGGCAATATTAAAGTAAAAACAACACTAAACATTTACTTACCTGGACAAAAACAAAACAATCGATCACCTCACTGTCACCAATAAGCCGAATTCACTGACGCTTTTGTGGTAGCAGCGCCACAATGGTACCAACCTTCTTTCCGATTTTTGGCGCATTCTAGCGTCTGCACGAATTACTAAAGTCAACGGTCCACTCTATCCCTAGGTCCACTTGGCCCCGGTCTCCCCTATGTGTTCGTCTTAACTCATTTGATTAATTACTGAATTATTTATTTTCTTCATCCTTTCTTTTATCAAGCAATTTAAAAAAAAATATATTGTTGTCTTAATTGTATTCCAATTATGTATCTCATGATTCCTGTAACCGTTTCTGTTGGAAGTAGCTATCTCATCAAACAAAAATTCACAGACCTAATTGTCTGAACTTATTTACTATCTGCATTTAAAAAAAAGCAGTTTAGAAACTGTAGAACTTTTCGTATCATAATTATATGTTGCCATGTTTATAATAGTAATGTATTATCTTCCCAATCAAAAGGAATTTCATGTAATCAAACCAAACCTTGTTACATACATTACAGTCTTGTCGTAGAAGTTACACTTCTAGAAAAGTATGTTTAGAGAATAAATTACGAAAACAGAAATTTAAAAGAATAGTGAAGACTTCTATTTGAAATAAAGATATGATATGATTGAAATAAAGATATGATATGATTGAACAGAAACTATCCTCAGCTTTGGAATAACACATTGAATAGTACTTGTGCATTTTAATAATCAGAAATTACTGGAAAATGAGAATGGAAGTAAACAAACCTGATCTTCTGAATTTAAAGTTAACTAGTGTTTTTTACTTACTACATACTAATAAAATACGATTGAGGTTTTCAAAATTTTCGATAACACATTAAGAACAAAGAAACCTGTTTCCTTGACTTTATCTATGATCTTAATCTTTTGCTATCAGACTACGATATTCGTCAAAAAAATGTTCTTTTCCTAAATTCAATATACTCACTGTCAGGGATCATTCATATAATGTGTTCGTCTTTACTCATTCATTAGTGCGACAGTAATTCCAAAAATTTTATAAAACACTACGGAATTAAATAAAGTAAATTAATAAATTTAATAAAATCGGAACATAAAGATATAATATATTTTTTAATTTGATATAAAAAAACTATAACAAAAATTATGATAATAATATAGTTATAATAATTGTTATAGCTGTTGTAAATAATAATTGTTATTGTAATAATAAATGCTACTGAAATGCAATAAATTAGCTGGAAAATTATTATTTCCTTGAAATAAAAATAATAACTTACTTGAATCTTCCGTTTATTAATTAATTATATCCTATTAAAGCATTTGGCATCTTATACAGAAATTTAGCAAAATCTTAGAATTACAGTTTCAACAGAGATATTCGAAGCCTCTAAGCAAACCGAATTAATATTGGATTTATATTTCGATAATTTTAATAAAGTGAAAATAATCATTTTGAAAGAATTCATAAATTTACTTGAAATTGTGAAAATGAAATTTAGAAATCTTTCAAACACTTTCGCCCCAACTTTCTTGTCAACTTTCTTAAGCAAGAACAAAATGTTATAATTTTACTTGATTATTTCGTTTGAAATAGGGTAACAAAGTAAGTAGATTTTACTTTATTAGATATCAATATATCGGCATTTAACTTTTTCTTCTTGATTACGTATTTTTTTTTATTCTTTTAAGAATTATTTTACGAAAGTTCTTACTTAGAGACATGTTATGCTGTTTTCAGGAGGATCTGTTAGAGGAAATCAAAATACATACAAGTTCTTTATTAGAAAGCAAGTTTAACGTCCGTAATCATTTATAAATGGAGGGAAAAACTTGCTTTCTATTGCTTTCTATTGAAGCTTGCTTTCTATTGCTTTCTATTGAACTTGCTTTCTATTGAATATTTCAATTTGCCTATTTGTGATTAATTTCCTTAGTGCCTTTCAGTGAGAGGACAAGGGGTTAATTTTTTGGATCTTTCAGGATCATTTTTTATTTTATTGTTGTTTATCCCGGCGAGCCATTCGCGGGATCGCATTTGCTTTGGGTAGAGCTTTCGCCCGGCGAGCCAAACATCAACGAGTACATTCTGCTGATGAGTCCCCAATAAGGACGAAACAATTGTACAGAATTCTCGTTGATGTTGGCTCAATGGGCGAAGGCATATTTATTTGTCCGGTTGAAGTTCTTTATTATTATCATTATTATTATTATTATTATTAATAATAATAATAATATTTTTCCAGACCTTCTATGTGTTCATAAATCTATATGTAGATGCTGCATTTATTTTAAATTTTAAATTAGTAATATTAGTCTAAAGATGATATAAATACTGTAGATATGATTGTACATCTATTGTACAGAGATTTGAGTGAGCTCTAGCACTCGTCTCGACGAGAATTCAGTGTGGATGGATCCCCGTTTACGCCGGAGATTGAAACCGTCTTCTCCAGCCAACAGCCCGAAGCTCAGTACCATTTGGCTTCCGTGTACAAACAAAAAATAATAAAACAGGAAAACAGTAATACAGATAAAACTGCTTTGGATGTTAATAACCAACACACAGACAAAATGTTATTTAGCCGTTCGTCTGTTAATTACATAGATCTAATTTCAGTATTCCTTCTATTATTTGGAATGCAAATAAAAATGTACATCTGAATAGATATGAGAACTATTGGATTCTATACTGAAAAGTAAGCTTCGATTATAAATTTGTTTTATAAATTCACAAATAAAGCTTGTTTTTCTTGCTTAAAGTGCTTCAAATTCGATAGATTTTCTAATTTGAAACTTACATCTTGCAATTATGGTTTTCTGATTATCTAATATTCATTTTGACGTTTATTCAACACTGAACATATTAAAAATTTTCAATAACCAAAATACAAAATACTTAAGTTAAATAGGATGCTATTTTGACATTCTTTTTATTATTTTTTTTTTAATAGGCTGATAAGGTAAGTGCCGTGCAGCTTGACAGAAGTTCTTCGTTTTCTTGATTATTCTATCTATTTTTTTTTTCATTAATCACGATCAGTACATGACAATCGTTTAATCTAACACAAGCATCTTTAATAAGCGACAGAGTGTATTGTATTAATATAGTAATCAGTAGTGTATTGTAGTAGTACGATAACCGGGCTTTAAACCTTATTGTGAAATGTTAATTTATGCTAAAGAAAAACAAAAAAAAAATAATATTTTTGAAAAATTATTTAACAGACAACGTTTTCTTTAATATTGTAATATGAAGATAACTACAATACAAATCTACAAACCGACAACAAAAATTAATTCTTAAATATATTGTAGCATAAGTAATGAAACAACTATAAAGCAATCATTGAGAATAATTGATAAAATTTCGAAAGTGGAATCGACTCCAACTAAAGAACCAAAGTCCTCCCAGCGAAAGAACGACCGTGGACACCAGATGGCGAAATAGTAGAATTTGAATCGATTGTATATGTCAGTGTTTATGGCGGGAAAGTTATGGCTTCTGATAGGTTTGCCTCGCTTGAGAGTCGCCATTGTGAATAGTTTCTCTATACAAACTTCAGTCCTGGAATGATTAAGAGATAATGGGTGTAGTTCAAGTTCTTTCGCTGGGAATAGTTTAACTAGATTCAAATTTGTCGATTTATCAGAATACAATTCTTCAATTCACTTGAAGTTTCAAAAAGGGCAAACAATATTTACTTTTTCTTATATTCGTTATTTAGAGAATAAAAGTAAGTATTGATAATTTTATGAATTAAAACTACTTTTAACTACTTTAAATAAAAAGTGTTTTTCATTTCTTAATAATTTGTTTTCTCTCGTAAAAAATACAAAACAACAAAAATACAAAAAAAAAAACCAATAAAATTCTTCGAAATGCACATCTTCATCCATCATCTGTTTGATAATCAGAATTAATCTCTAAACAATTATTAAGCAAAATTTAAAATGTTTCAGATTTCTTAATTGATTTGCTATATTTAGAACTATTTATGTTTAAGAAAGAAGAACTATAACAATGTTTCAGGAATTAATTTATTAGGAAATATTTAACTCATTGAAATAAGCAATTTAGCAAAGTATTTAAAAATAATAGTTACAAATGCATTTTTCTACTAATGAATTAAATATTTTAAATGTTATTTTTTTACGAATCTATACTATTTTGAAATTACTTTCAAATATTTTCATTCAAACACTTTCATTCCATAAACGAATTTATTCTTCAAAAATTTTTGTAGGATATGTTTATTGTTAAACCCATTATTGTTAAATACGTTGCTTTGCCAAATTCATTTTAAAACTTTGGTAATTAATATTTTTGAAAGTCATTAGGATATTTATAAGATAATGCTTTGAAGAAGATAAAAAAAATACTGTATAAGTTGAAATGGTTCAACTTATATTGATAGATGTCATCTCAATTTGGAACCTAAAACTTATTTTTTTTTTTTTTTTTTTGACATGAGGATTTTATTCAAATGAATTTGGGTGAATCTACGGAAAACCTGTAATTCGTGTCACAGAGCAATAAATTGTAAATGATTGAAAATATTTGTCATTTTTCAAAATCACACATTGAAGTACAAAATATACTATAGTTTAATATAATTTTTTTTTTAAATTTTATGGAATTTCCAAAAAAAAAGTTGTCCACAGAAGGTGATTCGTCACTTCCGTGGACTGTCACAAGCTACAGTTGGATAGCTTCTAAAGATCCAAACTGCTTTATTTTTTAATATTTTTCAAATAATATATATATTGTGAAATCAGAAAATACATATGACATTAAATGAAATTTGTTTTCGAATTATCAGTAAAATTTTTTTGCAATCTCAAGTCTTGTCATAAGCATTAGCAATCGCTTTTGTGGACATTCCTAAACTTTCTAAAATATCCACTCGCTAGTTGTCTTCCATTTCACTTAAAAACAAAAGTTTACACGGCGATTTTGGATTGGGAAGTGATTTTATTCGTCTGAGTCGCACATTTGTCAGGAAAATATTACCTTTTTACCCATTTTTCGTAATTTGCACAGCTCATCCCATCACTTCTGTGGTCTTGTTTAGAACCTAATTTTTCTATAGAAAAATGATTATTTCTAGGCATGATGATTGAAATATGGTAAACTTAATTTTCTGAATGACACGTGTTCCTAACCTCAAAATGAAGAGCATATGAGTCAAGAAACATAAGTATTCGTCACTTCCGTGGACATCACTTCCGTGGACATTTGGGGTTCATGGAAGTGATGATCATCAACAATAGCGGCTACTTTGTTTTTCACGAAGACTTGTCTTTCACTTCCAGTCTTTGTTAAATGCCAATAAGGATATTTATAATTATATAAATATATATATATAATATAATATATGATATATATAATTATATATTTACATTTTTATAGATGTTTAAGATTGACAGTCTGATTCATTTTTATTGTACATGATTTCCTCTTTTGATAAAAAGTTCTTTTAATTTATAAATTGTAAGTCTTCTATTTATTTATTTCATAGTTTTTTTCCCATGTAAATTCACTATTTCGAATATAATTTATATTAAAATTCGACATCGTTATCAACCCAAGTCACTTCTGTGGACATAGCCTACCATCATTTTTTTTTTTTTTTAAAATAACCAAAATGCGTTGACCTGAACCACATATATCATGGATGTAAGAACGTCAAAAGCAATAATCTCAATTTTTTTGAAAAGGAAATCTATTAATTTAAAATCTCAAAAATTTTTGACTGAAATTGCAGGTTTTCTGTAGATTCACCCATATATCTCTTAGCAAAATTTAAAGAAACGAGTAAATGGTGGGAGATATGACATTTGGAAAGTTAAGTAATGAAAATAAAGTATAAAGAGATGAATCATATTTTTAAGTCTTGTATTAATGAAGTAAATTGAATTGATTTGCTAAAATAGTTTAGATAGCTTAAGCGGATTGAATGCTGGTATGAAAAAAATTAAGCCTCTTCAAAGTTTCTGCGTTAAGACTAAAAATAATAATAATGAAAAAGTTTTTGTTGATATTAATCAGTCCGATGGGCTTCCTCCACCTAACGATATATCTTGTAGAAGGACGAGCAGATATTAATTTTTAATTTTGTTTTTGACTAAATAGCAAATAAAAGTAAGTATCACTATCTGTGTTATAAGCATAATTAAAAAAAATTAAATTACATTATTTATTTTTCTGACATTAACAGTAATATTTCTTCTTTTTAATTTTTCATTCTTTTAAAATTATCAGCAAAATTATCACATCTAGATAAAAACCAGAAATTAGCGAATATATGGTAAAAATGAGTTGAAATACTTGAGACTTGAAGATATGATGTGAAAAGTAATGCAGAGTTAGCATGTCATTTCCAAATTAGTCGCAACGTAAACATTTGCGAGGGGTTCATCAATTCGTGTTGGGATTGTGAAGAACAGATGTTTGAGATAGTAGATGGATTGTAATGGCTTCGTAAGTTTATCATTTAACAGATAAACTTATGAAGAGCTGTCGGAAGACTAGAAGAATGTTAAAGTGATTGAAAGTAGCAAGATGGAACTCAAGTATATTGAATTACAGTTTTGCTTTGCACAGAAATTCTAGACATGGTCTGAACTGGAGAGAACAAAAGGCACATTATGATGTTCTCGAACATTTGTGGAAGAGTATTTGTGATGGAAGATGATGGTTTGGAATGTCTTTAGGTATGGAATGATGGTTTGGAATTTCTCTTACAATCTTAAACACTCTGCTGTAAATTAATTTTATAACTTAAACTAGACATTAATTCAATATGATAATAACAACGATTAGGATCTACAAATAGCATGTTACGATTCTTCAAATAAAGTCATACCATAATTTTACTTAAGATTTGGACTTTAGTTAATTATTAAGTCCAAATCTTAAGTAAAATTATGGGTATGACTTTATTTAAAGAATCGTAGCATGCTATTTGTAGATTCCCATCGTTTTACTGAAGTTCTAATTATATGCTGCGTAACACTTTATGATCACAATTCTCTTATATTCGGGTATCAACAAAATTCATAATGACGGTCATTCGAACTTAGTCGGCAATCTTGCGTCTGGAACATTCACATTCGATTCATTTTAAATGAAGAATTAATTCAATGTAAAACACTTCTAAAGTTTCAACTATAATATGTCTGAACTCTGCCATAAACCTTCATCTGAAAAATACGAATAATTAACACCAAGATTCACTGCAGTTTCCAAGTCACTACCTACTTTCTTGATTGTCATACACAGGATTGTGATTTCTTCTCCACATAGAATAAACAGCACCAAGTATCATAATCACTGAAATGGATCTCTCGTGAATCGTGAAATCAATTGTCTTAAATAAAATGTGATCATTGGATACACTTAATAATTTTAACGTTACATTTAAAAAAAAATATAAGGTGAAGATGAGTTCTTCTGTAATTACAAACTGCAGAACCAATTTCAAAATATGTAATAAAACTTTCAGAAGATAAAGGGAAATAAAGCTTTTGACTATGCTTTATTGTGACCAGAAATGTATTCAATTACGTTACCGGAAGAAAAGCGCTGCTACCCCGACATGTAAGGCGGCCTTTAAACACCAGGGTGGCCATATTCCGATATGGTATTTGTTATTAATTTGGACTCCTTAATTTTGACCTGGTTCTTTATGTGCTCATTGTTTGGAGGAAAACAGTGTTTCACAAAAAATGTTTTTGGGTCGTTGGCTGTTATACAATAAACATCAAGTTTTTACCAACTTTCATACAAATGAAATCATGTGGTTTTTTGAGTCATTTTTCTGTGTTTTCTTGAATTAATGGAAATTAGTGTAGTCGTATGAATTCACTTTTACAAATTGCTTTGTTCTCCCTTTATTCTATTTGTTATACAGAAAGAAATCGTAAGTAACGTCTACTTTTAATATATATAATTAATTTTATTTTTATCAGAAATTTGAGTTTAATTTTCCAATTTGTTCGGTTGAATAAAATTACTGTTGTTCCAGTAAAAATAACTTTTTTTCCTTATTCTTATTTTCATAAACAGGACGAAATAGTAAGTAATTATTTCACTCTTATTTTAGAATATTAAAGAAAAGCTAAATCTAAAACTTTATTTTCTTATTCAGGGAATTTTCTCATTTCATGACAACAAACATTATTGAGTCTAGAATTTCATTAGCTTACTTGTAAATTGCTTTTTTTTCTCATTTAATAGAAAGCTGTAAGTATCGTTGCTTCTTATTTTTACAGTTATTGTAGTTTATAATTCACATCTTTTTTTTTTTTTTCCTCTTGTAAAGAAAAATCATTTCGTTTTCTTTTATTAACTGAAAAAAAGGAGGTGAGTACTTGCTAGATAAAGTAAACATATATGGTTCAGAGATATTGAATTCCTTAATATCAGTCATTATAAATTAAGAATAAAGTGAAATTATTTTCAATGGGCTGTTGTATCTTTAATCACAAAAATTGGAAGTTCTTTTCAGTTTCAGTGGTTTATCCCTTGATGCCTTAAATCACTATTTATGGTATGATAATTAATACTTTGTCTGTTAAAGTATTCATTAAAGTTCAGAATTGGTCTTTGTTGTGATATTACCAAATAATTACCATTATTAATTAATAATGGTGTTGTATCAATATTTTTATTTTTATTACAATCGAAAATTAGTTCTTATTTTCTATTCTAGGAACTCTTGGGGTTTTGCTTAGTTTTTAATTTATTGTTCGTAATTGCATCTATATAATTGAAATTTCTAAGCATACATATTCTAAATTTTCATACATAATTGATTAAAGATTTCAATATGAATTTATCAATATTAAAGTTTACGAAAATGGACCCGTATTTTTCTTCAAAAATAAAACTTTACTCTTAATTTTAATTAATAATAATTATAAATGTTTTATTAATCTTTTACTATCAAGAAGTTCTCTGGGAAATAATAAGTTGCTTTTTTTATCTTGAACAATAAAGAATAAGGATTCTATAATCTATATTTTCAATCTTGTATTTCATTTTCATTTGTATTATCATTTTCAAATTTTGTATTTTAGAACTCTAAATAGACAGTATGTATTGATGAATTTCTTTGAACAAATAATTTTTCTTTTATCAGAATGTTTTTCAAATATCAATGTTTCATCATTTTAATCAATTAAGTCAATTTCTTATTTTTTTTTTCGTTTAAGGGGGAAAAGAACGAAGGAAAAAGTTGGAATCTCGGAATGGAAATTAATGAATCTGGAATTTATGTTTTCTTTTGCATTTCTTTAATGTTTTGAGATAACTAATGAAAAAAAATTTCAAATATTTTTATTGTAATTTTTAAAAAAGTATATTTATAATTGATTTTTATCGAAAAGTAAATTAAAATTGTAATCTTTTCTTTAAACATATTAATAAAGCTTGAATGATTAAAAAAAAAGGTTTATTCTGTTCATTTAATTGCTATAAACTCGTTTTCTCTTCTCCCGTATCATTTACTTTATAATTTTTATTGCTAATTAAAAAAACTACAAATGAAATATCCTTTTATTTCCAGGAGCTATTAATGAGATTCTTTAAGCATTTAATGAACGCTCACAAACGAACAAAATTTAGAAAGTTGTATTATTGTTTTCAATGCATAACTTTTCAGTATTCTTTTTTATTAAAATGTTATAAATCAGTCGAAATATTCAATAAAAGTGAAAAGAAGACAAAACAGAAAGAGATGATGAAATTTTTTTCAATAATTTTTACTGCTATCATGTATTTTCCTCTATGGCTTCATCTTTAAAAAAAATACGTAAAATATGATTTTATTATTTTATGAAATTTATGAAGAAACCTATCAAACCAAACATTCCATTTTATATTAATATTTAATAATAAAATATTCAATTAAAATACATTAAAAATTCATTTGAAAGGAATCCTAGAAATATAAATTAGTTTGAGAGTTGTAGTCTTCCAGAATAGCATCTAAATACAATCAGAGTTAATACTCAGAGTCACAAACTGAAGATTACATCACAGATCAAACTGAATCTTAATTTTTCGAACTCATTTCGATCGATTCCAATCTCAATTTGGAATGAAAAGCCATCCAACCAAATCCACAACTTTTCAATATTTCAAATTTCTATTATCTTTTTATTCTCACTTCAAGCTGTTACTTTCTCTCCATAGACTTAGGAATAAAAATACGTTTTCGGTATAATGCAATTCAGATATAAATTACACATTATTTATTAAAATCCACAACGAAAAGGTTGAAGATGAAAAATATTAGGTAAAAATTTCGACAAATAGATAAAGTGTATTTTAGAATGGAAGCTTGAAATCTAGGACATTGTTACTTCCTTGACTCCATAAAATGCGAATAGGACATTAAGTAAAGTTGTTAAATGACGTATACAAATTTGTGGATTAGTACGTATACATTTAGAGGACAAGTACGCAGATTGAAGTGTTACCTGGGCCAATAACTCTCCAAAGCGTGGTGATGTTAGCAGAGTACTTAAATAGAAACAGTAGATGAAGCTAAACGAATACGTATAGGTGGATATAAAAATTGCTTTGTTTACGATCCTATCCTAACGTGAAATACGGTCAATAAAAGTAATAGTTCAATAAATATAAACAAGTGAACTAGAATTAAATACTTTTAATTCTTTGATTAAATGTTATATATTAGTTACATAGATACTGCTTCCTAGAAATGGTTTATCTCTTTTACAATTAGCGTAATCACTTTTACTTATAGTCTTTTATTATGATAATCTCTTTTCACTGTATGAGAATCGGTGTATCTTACGATCACTAAATGTTCTTGTAAAACAAGTAAATCAGCATTCACGAAGTAAATATCTCACTTGACTTTAATAGTTAAGGTTGTCTGTTTGTATCTTCTTATGAACTTTAACTATGGTTGCGTTGTTCGTGAATTATACAAATGTCCTGTGTAACAACAAGAAAAATAACACTTACTTGCTGAATTCAATGCGGTGTCTAAATATGACCTTACTTTGCATAAATACGCATTGGATCTCGGCATTGGGAATAATCTTTGAAACATCCTGTATCACTCACAAAATGGCGTCGTTCTAATCGCTTCTTATCGAATGATGTAACATCTCTACTTATATGCTGAAATAGAGTATACATTACGATTAATAAATTCATATCACTAAACTCTTCTTATTAATCATAGCTTAAATCAACTCTTAATGTTCACACATTCGATTAAACCTGTCTCCAAAATGCTATTTAGAGAATTGTATTTCGCTTAAGGATCGCCATCTTTATTCCAACGGCCTTCTCTTTTTTCTTGCTTCTCTTTGGTTTCACAGAATCCAACTCATTCAATTACGTGCGTCAACTGTACGATGCCTGATGCAATTGTTTTCGGTGACTTTCGGTGATTGTTTCCCACAATGGCTGTATTCCGATTGTTTCCATTGTAAGTTGAATTCTGCTTGAAAAAGATGTTCCATGATTTTCTTCAAGACGGAAATTGCACTAAAGTTCAGTAGTAAATCTCTTTTGATCTGAACTACAATACTCCCTTTCAATTTTCGACTTGAAAATCGGAATTAACTTTTTCTTCTTGGAGTGTAAGCATGAGCGTGTATATGCTATGAGCTATCTCGGTTGACTTGCATAACCTTTAAGTGCTTGATCAAATCTTGAAGTCTAGTCTTACTCATAATCTTTGTCAATAAATCAGCAGGATTGTCCTGACTGCTTACATACTTTAGTAGAATTTCACCCTGTTCTACGTAGTCCTTGATGATGTAGAACTTTAAATCAATATGCTTGCTTCTGGTGGTTTCAAACTTATTTTCGATCATCCGGATCGTTAGTTGATTGTCGCAGTAGAGAATACTTGTTCGACTTGAAAGATCTTTGAACTTCAATTCGGACAGAGTCTTCTTGCAACTTATAACGTCACCAGCGCATTCGTAACAGGAAATAAGCTCGCTCTCTTGGCTGGAATGGGCAATCAAACTTTGTTTTTTACTTCTCCATGATATAAGGTTGTTGCCTATGAATATGGTGTTCCCTGATGTTGACTTTCCGTCTGAAGATAAGTGTTCTATTTTGGCATGTGATGAAAATAACCCTGAGGCAGTGAAAAGTGAAGCAAAATTATGCAATTTTGAATGTCCAGACACACAGAAATCTTCTACTGAAAAGGACACAGTAGATAAGTTGGTAATATGTCCCAGAGTTTTCGTAAATTTTTGCACGAACAACAGTTTTACTCAAGATTCCATCAAAAAAGTGTTCTTAATAATAACACTGAGTGAGACCAAGTTGTCTGCAAAATGACATCCTGCTACAGCTGTTTCACGCTAATACGGCGATCATCAGCCAGTAGCAGTCATCAGTACACAACCAAGTCTCGATAAACGGGGTCTATAAGATAAAACGTCGGAAGAAATGTGTAATCCGCAAAAGCTAAAACAAACAATAAAAACTCGCCAAAAGAACAAATGGCGAGAAAATTCATGTGCCATTAAATGTGGCCTCTATGAATTTATTTAGCGCATTAAAATAAGAAAGCGCAGGTAAATGTTAATAATAATAACAATGGGTGAGACCAAATCTATATTACTAAAATCTTTTATTTCTCTGTCTGTCTTTCTGTCTGTCTGTCTGTCTGTCTGTCCGGCGCAGTTTTCTGTGAGAATGAAAGAAGTGATTAAAACTTATGAAATGTCAGATATTACAAATTAAATAAGTCATAATTATTTTTTAAGCTCATAACTTTTTACTATTCCTTTTTTTAATCATTTTTTTTTCCATAATCCTTTACCAAATTAGATTTAAGATTTAAAAATCTAAAGGGTTTCTCTTCATCATTTGTCTGTTGAAAAACTCTGACTCTTCAAATTAATTCTGTAGTTACATTTTCTAGTTTTGATTTGTCGAAATAGAGAGTAAGTAAAGTTACAGAAGAAATTTACTTGATATTAACACTTTGAAGCAGAAATAAACCTGTTAGCAATTGATTAATTTTTATACACTTCCTTTTCAAATACATATCATTATATAAAGGAAGAAAATAACCTCTTTAAAATTTCATTCTGAAATAGTGAATTTATAATTTAATGTGATTAAAACAGTAATTATTAACTATATTAATGATTAATTTAATTATTAATGCAGTATTTAGTCACTTTAAAATAAATGCAATCTCTGAAATTTATCAACAATGAAATTGCCTTGTAATTACAATAATCGGTATTTAACATTAAAAATGGTGAAGAAATAAGTATCAGCAAACACACAAATAAATTGAAAAATATAATATCTTATAATTAAAACAATAAAAACCATACATACATATTCTGGAGCTTTCGAGCTGCCTTTGTGGAGCTCATTTTCAACAAATTTACAAGAGTGTTTGGGCCTATATATATATAAATATACGGTATATATATGTTCATACTGGAAAGTTAATGAAATATATAGGATCAAACACTCTTGTAAATTTGTTGAAAATGAGCTCAAATTTATTTCAAATTTATTTGTGTGTTGGCTGATACTTATTTCTTCAGTATGAATTACTGAGCACACGTAAAAACTTTTCTTTCAACATTAAAAATACAAATTACTTTCACTCTTTGATTACAGTATGCGCTTTCTAACTTTCTAACTATACACCCTACAGCTTAAAGATCAAAGTGTTTAAAAAAAAATGTTTTATTTATTTTCTGGTTTTGCCATACAACATAAATTTGCAACTTTTTTGCCATCTTTACAACATCTTTTTGTAACTTCGTCAAATGGAAATAATCATTTTTCTTTTTTATTTCTTCTATTTACATTCCTAAATTTTCTATTGTGTTTATTTCCTTGTTTTTAATTAATTATTTTATTCAAGGCATGACGAAAACAAATAAATGGATATAATAAAAACCACTGTATTTCTCAGGATTGTCACTAGATGGCATGAGTATCTTTGCATGAGGAAGCTGAGAAGAAATCTGGCGAGCAAGCGAAAATAATCATTTTTTTTTTTTCATTTAAAACTTCATTCAATTTTAATCGATCTTTTTAGTAGAAAATTAGCCTGTGATCAACGTTCTTTGTATCAATCGTTGTAAATAATTTCTTATCGACGAGTATAAATGCAATCACAGAAATCATTTTTTAATTTTTATTTAATATATATAATTCTTTGATGAACTATCTTAAGAATTATATATCTTAAGTTTTAATGAATAGCGGATTTTACGATTTTATTTCTCTAAAGTTACAAACTTTTTTTATCACATCTAACTGATGACTTTATATTATCTGATTTGTTTTTGTTTGAAATAGGTTATTACGTAGGATTCTGATACGGACCAAAATTTCAGTTGAGGGTAAGTCCTTTGAAACTTAAAAGTTCTTTCTTTTATCCAATGTAACTGACAATAATACATTGATAAGAAAAGAATTGAAAAGAAAAGAAAAAAAAAATGATCATCATTTTCAAAAGAATGCTTTGTAGAAAGTAATATTATTTCTTCTTCTTTCGCTGATGCTTTCTAAGTTCAAGTCGAAAAATCTTGTACTAATGTCTTTATGGTAAATCATCATTGTACTAAAACGGAATGATTCATGTGAGACATTTTCTTTCTTCACCTTTAAAGTCTCTAGCGGAAGAAACATGGCAAATGGGAAGAGAGAAGGAAGCCTTAGGGAATCAAGCTTTTCTTTCCTTTTCGTCGCTACTTAGATGCTTATATGAAATCTGAAGGCAATGGAAACCTGAGAGTTCTTAGATGAATAAAAGTTAACTGATACATTTATCTTTCATTTCTTCTGAAAAAAACCAATCCATTGGATAAAATGCAATGAGACTGTACAATGTGTAGAACTTTGCCGCATTTGAAGCATTTCTCGGTACATTTTCTCTTAGCTTTTATATTTTATGCTTCTGCCTCGTCTGTTTCGTCACTGGACTTCTGATCCAACTCGTAATTCGCTTTTCTGTTATATTCAAGCACTAATGTTTCGCGCGCAGTAAAAGTTAAAGTCTGAAATACTGAGTCAGAATAATTGCTTTTGAGCAAGAACCAATTCTTTGATGGATGTAATCCCGATAGTAATATCCAGCAAGTCTCTTTCTCATCCAATTTGCCACCTATCCGTTCCAATACAGTAATCAACAACCTTAATTCCATTATTTAATCTTTTGATTATCAAAACTCGTTACAGAATAAATTTTCCTCTTCAATCTGGCAAAACTAAGGAAGTTTTTCGAGTTAAATTTTCTTTCTAACTCCTTTAACAGTTCTTAGGGTTACTTTCATCCTTTAATAAGATTCGTTATCTGTCATCCATCATCAATAAAATTGTGCCCATCGTACAGTCAACCTTTTCAAGAATTTTCTTTTTTTTCTGATAGAATTCTTTCATGGATTCAAGTTCTTCTAAGTTACTAATAGTTATTTTCCATAGGCTTTCTTTTTATACTATGAAGATTCATTTTCCTTAACGGATAATTTCGCCCGTTACAATTCATGTTCGTCATTTCCCTACTGAATAATAAGTGTCTAGCCATCACAGATAATCAAACTTAACAGATCTCGCAAACAGGATAGGTTGTTTTAAGATCGTAGTCTATAAATATCTCATTTTATTATAATCCTCAAAAGTAAATTCCGCAGTGAAAGCAAAAGGATAAAAACCCATAACTAAAATTGTTATTCTATTCTGTAAGTCTAAGATGAAATCCCGTACCCATCAAAATTGCCCTTGTACTTGAGTAAGGCTTCGGGTAGGCTTAGTTTAATTTTGCAGAGAACATATCTAGAATGTGAGAAATGAAACAAAAAGCAGCTGTACTTGAATAACAATATAAATTATATTCTGTATCCTCTAATTATTTACAAAGGTATAAAATGACCATCACCATTTAAAGAATGCAGAGCTGTTATGCCCACTTAATAAACATTATGATTTCATTGAGTTATATATTTGTAGACACATAAACTTAACGACACATTAAAATTACAACGATACAAAACGATATAAAAGCGATATAAAATGACATATCATAAACACTTCTGTTTTCGATAGAATTGATTTAAATTCTTTGGCATTAATTATATTTATCACAGCAATTCCATCTTCATTTCTAGGATTCCGAAATAAGGCAAACAGAAAAAAAATAACACACTATGAATCGCAGCACTATCGATTTCTGACTTCCGATGTTCTTCATTAACACCGCATCCGTATTCTAAAATTTTTCTTCCCTCTATTTCCACGGCAACCAACAACAACATTCAACCCGTTGTCATAGACACATTTTTTTTTAAATGACGCTCAGCATTAATTAAAAGTTATTATCAGCTCTCGATGACCAATTTGGTCGCCAAACCTTCAATAAAATTTATTCAACTGACTGTTAAAGTGAAACATACAGAAGAAGAGAATGGACTTATGATTGATAATTTCTTCTTTCTTCTATTCCAAATAAATTTAATAATTAAAACTTCTTAAAGACATTTTCTTTAATAACAAAAACATTTGGTTCCTCTGTGCGGTGAACATCTTCAGGTTATGGAACCAAGGAAAAGAAATCTATCTTCTTCCGCTACTAAAGAATCCGTTATGATATGAATTTACAAATAAACTATACAATCCGTTATGACACGAATTAACAAAAACTAACATTTCAAGGCATGTGCAACAAATTATACAATTTACAAACAAACTATATAATCCATTATAATTAAGCAATTTAAAGCATATCTAGTTACAATTTACAAAACTTTTTTTTCATTGTTAATGTAATTCCGTATCCAATTCAAGTCTATATTGCTCATTTTTAATGTTCTTACTTATTTACGCATGGATTCAAGTTTCCAACATTAGTCTTTCTTTTTCTTCTTCATTTCGGAATAACACCTCTACTATTAGGTCTGGATTATGATTATGTTCTACACAATGGTCTGTCCAATCTGAAATTTTAATTTTATTTACAGTGCGTTAACCCCTCACATCTGCTCATAGACAAGCCCGTCATCAGTGGTATTACATTAGACAGAATCAGGAACGAACAGGAATGGTGGTGTACTGTGGTGTTTACTGACAAATCTCGCTTTTGTTTGTGTTGTTCGCTTTTGCTCGCTTTTGTCGTGTTCACCGTCATCTGAAGATGATGAACGCCTCCTAATCATCCCATAGCTCCAGTATCAGTTGCAATGATTAGGGTGTTGTTAGTCGGACATCTCGGTCACAGCTGATCATTGAAGGAGATCTCTACCTGTCCAATGATATTTTACCGATATTTTGTAGCCAATGGCTGTTACATTTCTTCCCCAGCACGGAACCTTTTAAGCGCAAGATAACGGAGGTCTCTACACATGCTGCAATATCTACAAAAGCAAAACGATGGATATGCAATGGTCAGCATGCTATTTTGACATTTCACCAATTGAACACGTCTGGGACAGGATGAGCCGATGCACAGTGTTTCCAAACGTCTGAAAACCTGGCCAACAATACTAAATGCAATTTTAACACGAATATTTCGACTTTTCTTTTTAAATACAAGACAAATAACACAATAACATTAAATAGGAGTTATTTGCTTAACAATTTGCTTTACAAACTGAATCTTTATAGGGCGGCAATACAAAGTTGATGATGGACGAGGATTTTTCCGAAGCACACTTTTCTCTCCATTTTCATTCACACACAAGAGTTGCACAGGAACCATGGAAGTGAAGAAAATATCGGAATCAGAAAAGCCTTCTTCTGCCCTTTGTTTGTAAAGGGAATGCCTACTGCTACCATTACAGCGCCACTTCGATATCAATATAGTAGAAATTTTGTCATATTTCATTCTGACAATTAACGGTTCTTGTGACATTATAATGCGGCTGGCAGTATGATTTAAAAGATCCTGAAGTTTCACTTCTGCAAGAGATTCGGTGACTAATAGAGACTCTGGATAACACATTTTCTTAGCATTTAAAATTCTCTTGTAAGAAGGATATATCTGCATTCAAATCTTTTGCGCCTTGTCTCATCACTTTATACTAGTCAGATCAGCCTCCAAAAAAATTGATAATGCTTCATCATCATTATAACTTCTCATTACAGAGCTGCTGGTTGATGCAATCGTCCAATATCTTCGTATCTTTAAAGGCCTTTTGGTGATTTTTCCATTTCTTCTAACAGCTTGGCGTGTTCTATGTTACCAGATTCGTGATGTTTCATTTTCGCTGCGAAAGCTAAACTTTCCGCACTTTCTGCTGACTTCCTTAAGGTTTCAGTTTTTCTGCGCTTAGACCTAGTACTGCTCTCTCCAAAGTCTGTTTGTGGTCTTCCTCTTTTCCCAAGTGGAGTTTTCACAACATTCACATCACACACAAACTCCCTATCCAACCATTCTTCATTCTTTTTCAAAAACCTGTCGATGATTCTATTTGACTTACCAAGTCTGCGAAATAATTCACTACAAAACTGAGATACTTGTTTTTCTAATACTTTAAATTTATCATGTAAGGCTTGTACGTCAACTTTTGTTGCAATATGTTTAACTAAAGAGTTTTTTTGTATTTGACGACCGTCCTTTTCTTGCTGCAAATTATGAAATAACTCTCCGTGTACAACGGTATTCCATTCTGAAACGAAAATAAACTATAAAACTACGTGATTTGTAATATATCTTCTTATTGTTATTATTTAACTCTTAAATAATCATATTTTTGCTCCTAAGAAAATTGTTAATATATAGGTACATGTAATAAATCGGCAATTTGTAATTATACAAACAAATATGTTTATTTAAATTATAACAAATGGAGCTTGTATGAGCAATTTATTTCTTTGTGGCTTCAGAGTAGACATGTTAGGGAACATGTTAAGTAAAAATATAACCTCGGGCAACATCAGGCATTTTTTGTAGGCCTCTTTGAAAATTAAATTTATGCGGTTGCCAAATACAATTACATAATGTAAGAAAAAGCGTTCTCAGACTATCATGTTATCACATAAATTAATAAATATTATGTTTTCAGAATACCAAAATATAGTTGTACAGAATTAATATTAACACTTACCTTTAAATCAACAAATGGAGTACAAAAAAACCCACTTGAAATATAGGTTAAAAACGCTCGATCACAACAACACAAACTATGCAACTTTAACCTCTCACTTTCAAGGTTCAACAACAACTGAATAAAAGTAGATCAGCTATGAGGGTAGAAGTTTTATGACCACCAGACATTCTAGAACAAAATGGCACATTGTAAACATTATTAAAAAAAACTTGAAAAATGCATTTTTGGCCAGGTTTTCAGGCATTTGGAAACACTGTGCGATGGCTCGGGTGGTGAACAAAGCAGCCTCGCTCAACTGCAACAGTGACTTACTCCCTCTACTTGAAATTTTATCTCTCAGGAGAACATTGTATAGTATTGTGATAGCCTTTTCCGTTGTGTTGATGTATGCCTGGGGCAGTTCAACATCTTATTGATTATACCACTACACCGGATTGGTATATTGGTAACATTCTATATTTATTCTTGTCAATGTAATCAATAATAAATCTCAGTTTATGCTAACAATATTTTGGAACGAATCGGTGTAGGAGTTGCACTTGAATTTTGATATTATTTTAATGTTCACTGCGAAATATAAAGAGCTAACGAAGTGATGTAAAAAAAAAAGTTAAAGTATATCCACTACCGGCCTTCTGGTCGCGGGAGAAAAGAAATTCGGCGTTCCCTGTCCAATAGGACTAAATTGAAGTCGAATGGTCCACCCAAGGCCTGTCTGTCTTTTATCTCGGGAACAAAATTCGGAAGCAATTCTGGAAATAACTTCTGCATGGAAAAATACTCGAATACTCTTTCAGGTCTCACACAACACCTAGGGGATCCAAAAAACTTTCATTGTTTATTGATAAAAAAGTTTATTTTTTGATGATATTGTTAAGCCATTTTAACTTCCGTAGTATAATCACCGCAAGTTGTCGCGAAATTAGTTACTTATGATCTCCTATATTTTTATTCCGAATAAATATTGAGGTAGATTTTAGGTATTTTGTCCTACTTAAATGTCAAAAGGCAATTATCTAATAAACCATCAAATATATATAATTTATACATATACATTTATTTATATATATACAGTAGAGCCCCGATAATCCGCGGATAATCGGGTGGCAAGGGTACCGCGGATAGTAAAAATCGCGGATAACCCGAAAAAAGACTAAAAAATGAGGTGTAAACAATATTTCAGCATAAAAACTACGTTTTATTATACAAAAACATAATAAGCAAAACTTTTAAAATATGTACAGTACAGCAGAAACCTTTCTGCAGAGCAAGAGCCTGCCACTCATCCACAAATTCCGAGAAGGCCAATGGGATTACGATGTACAATAAACCTGTCAGTAATTTTCGACCTTCCGACTGTAGGGCCTATTTTACTTTCCCTGTTGTTGGCTTGGATTAAAATTGAATTTTTTGAGATTCGTAATTAAAAAAAATTTTTCGCGGCACTCGCGGATAATCGGGGCTCTACTATATACATTATAGGAATAATAGGAATATTAAAAAATGATAATACAGTGTTACCTCCGAATAACGGACAGTCACGGGACCGCAAGTTTTGTCCGTTATTGGGAGGTGTCCGCTATTGGGGAGGACTGTCTTTTTTTTATTTTTTAGCTTGTAGCATGTCATTTAATGAAAAATTACGTACAATTTTAATTAAATTTCTACAATTATCATTGCGATTGGAGGAATATGAACAATTGCAAATTATTTACTATATTCCTTTTTAAATGAGTGCTAATCCGATTGTCTTACTTAAAATAATGACAAAATTAATTACAGTATATAGAAATTAACTTCTAGCCATCCATTTGATGCCTTAAACGTATCCAATCCTAAACTTTGACCGACTTCTCTGGCTTTTCCTTTAAGGAAAACACCGCTTATAGGAATGTTCTTCGCACGAGCAAAGCGGAACCATTTTATGACCATTTTGTCGATTTTGCTTTTAGTTTCAGTTTTACGAAACTTCAAATTCTTCGAATTTTCGTTTGAATTCACCATCCACATTTTTCTAATCTCATCTTTGTCCTTTAAAAGTTCACTTATATGAGATTTTCCAACTTTAAAACGTTCAGCAACACAACGCACACTCAGCTTTTCTTTTTCTTCAAGAATATCAATTTTTTCTTTCAGTGCCAATCTCTTCCTTTTTGACGTCATTTTAATTCGCAATAAATTTAATCAACACGTTTATAGGATAGCTTTACGAGGGATTGATATTTACAAAGCAACTGCAGTGAAAAAAAGGGCCTCAGGTTCGTGCATTGGATCATGGGACACCGATTCAATGTATCAATGTATGGGACACCGATGTAAATACAACCATAATGTGTTTGACAAAATGTTAATAAAAAATTTTTTTTTTTTTTTTTTTTTTTTTTACAGTTAAAATAACTGTCCGCTATTCAGAGTGTCCGCTATTCGGAGTGGATAGCATGGAATGTTCTATTTTAAGGGACTGGGACCTGCAATAATGTCCGCTAATTAGAGGTGTCCGCTATTCGGAGTGTCCGTTAAAGGAGGTTACACTGTATTAATAATTGAATGATTTTGTGATATTGCGTCTTGATTTTGGTCTTCGATCTAGGTCCCATTCACTTTTATGCGCTGCCTAATCCACTCTAATTTCTCCTGATACATTTTGCAGAGGCCTTTCACTGTCCTAAATCGTGCCAAAACTGAAAAAGATTTATATAAGCTAAAGTCAAGGAAGTTCACGAGAGACGCATTAACATACCCATAAAATAATATAATAAAACATGACTACTATTGAAAACACACTAACCATAAAACTTTTAAAAAAGTAATAATTAAAAGCCGAACAGGTTTCTTTGCAAACTTCTGTTGTTAAGAAGAAAACTAAGCCGATATTTATTCGAAAATAAACCAATCGCCATGAATTGATAGAATTCATTTAATAAAAGGTAAAAGGAAACAAACCAATCGGAATCAGAATGCAAATTATTGTAAAACATCTGCCAGAATATTGAAGACTCTTTACCCCATTTTTTAATAAGGAAGAAGAAAACCGATTATAAATTATTCTAATTTGTAAGCAGCTGAATGCTCATTAGATAATTTACTGTTGTAGGGTGTTTTAAATAATAAAACTAAAGATTTTTTTAAGTTTTCTTTTTAGATCGTTAGCCTCCCTATAAAACACAAAAGATTTATAAGTTTATAGAGATTGTAGAGTACTCATGCTTCACACTAGTGTAATTAGTGTTGCCGTATTTTATCGCCTTGGAATGATGTCACATTAATGTACATAGTTCCCTAATGTAGATAAAATTTTGATCCTTACACATTCTCCTGTAAACATAATTGTTTAATTTAAGCGTATCCAAAGTGTGACCTTTATTTTTAATGTTTCCATTTAATGATCGAATCGAAGTGTTGGGATTTTTTGCCACCGCCCCTATGTTGTATTTCTTTATCACTTTTTTTTTGTAATAGAAGAAATTAGATACATATGGAACGGTAATAAAAAATTCAGGCTTGCTATTAATTGTAGCAAAAAGCCTAACTTTGAGTAGAGTCGGGCACTTTATGCACTTTATTGAATACTAAATATTTAAATACATAAGTTACTGTACGACGAGACATTTCGTCATATGACTCATCCTAATTTTGTGACTAATCCTATGACTCTGTAGGGAAAACAAATTTTTGTTTCTGTACCGGAACTATTGGTGCTTTTGTTATGGCCTTTCTTATGGCTTTTTCCAAGTATTTAAAACAAGTATTTTTAAATTCCTATATAATTACAGTTTTAACTATTGAAAATATGATTATCTACTTCTACATGGATTTCTAAGTGGGTAAGAAAAATTTCATTTTGCTACCTATATTTTCTACTATATTTCTACTATAGGTTTTGAACAAAAGGGTTCACAAAATGTGATCTGTTGGGAATGAAGAGACTCACTTCGCTCGTCTAAATTATACGCGGCGGGAATTATAGAAACTATATAAAGGGAATCTATCATAAAGCGCTTAACGAAAATAACGGGATAATCGTTATTCACCTCAATCTTAATTATGTTTTGAATTTCTTTGTCTAAAAGTTCGTTTCTAGACGACAACCGAAATGCTCTGGTGCAGGGGTCTCAAACTCGCGGCCCGCAAGTTTAGTATTAATGCGGCCCGCGCATTTATAACGGTTTATTTTTTTTTTTTTTGTTTTTGGTGGAGCAGATTGTAACAGTTATACTTTATTGAATTTGTAATCGCTTTTTTATGGAATACTTGATGCGGCCCAGTCTCACCCAGACTATACCTTTTGCGGCCCCGGATAATTTGAGTTTGAGACCCGTGACTGCCATTTTAATATTCTTTTTATTATGCTAATGAAAATTATTTATAAGCACATCATTAGTTGGTTTGCTATATAACATAAATAACATAAATTCTTTACTGCAACCTCATCTGCACATAGAAGTGCAACGATCTAGAGATGAAGCTGCATGATTTATTCAAATGGATCTTTTTTCTTTTCATTGAACAGTTGCTGTGTTTTCTTCACATCCTCTTAAAGTATTTTTGGAATTGGAGTTTCCTCATATTGCTGTCTTCAATGATAATGCATAAGCGCCCAGATGATTACTATCCTGTGGCCACTATAGAAGATTTGTTTAAAGTTTCTCTACATTGCTGGATGAACTCAGCTCAACTTTTGTGGCCTCAGGCCCATTAAATGATAAGCGCCTTGCTGCATTCATCGATATAGATTCAAGTCTCGGACCAGAGCGATTACCTAGCAATTTGTCATCTACTAGTTGTTCCACATAGAACTTACTGCAATTAGTACAATTTTCCTTTGTGTGTCATGGTATTAGTTTATGTCCCATTGAGCTTATGATGTTTTACAAGTCCATGTACAATACCTGTTTGTACTGTCATCTAAAATATGCCTGTTCTTCATCGTTATTTGTTTTTGAATGTCCGAGTTCTCTTGTAAGGCTTTGTAAGACCTTGCGATCATCGCTTGGATACTGATAGGCTGTGATCGTGTTTGCGTCGAAGTCAGATGTAAATCATTTTCTTCTCTAGGCAAATTTTGTTATTACTTAAGAGATATTTGATACTATCTCTCTGCTGACCTTCAATCCATGCTTCGGAAAAGGGTTTATTTCATTTCGTTGCAATCGGATAAAAATGTAAAGAAATGAAAAGAATAAAAATGTAACCTTTCTAAGATGGATGCATTTTCTTTGCATTAAGTGCTGAAGATTTACATTCTAATAATTGCATTCTGCAGTACGTCGAATAACGCATGATAAGCAGTATATTAAATGTCATGTAGTAACATAACATGATTGGAAATATGAGTTGTGGGCGTGATCTACAAAAGTGAATATTAGGTTTTATCTTTTTACATTTGAGTTACTTTAGGTCTATAACATTAATTTAAACAGAAAAGTTATATTTAAAATGTTACGCGTAATAACTGTAATTCTTTGATTTAATAACACACTCTAATAACTGTGTTAACAAAACACCCATCCATCTTGTTGATTTGTATGGAAGATAAATGAAATGATAGATATTTTAATACACAATACAATTTTAAGTCCTTTAAAAATGAAGTAGCTAATTTATAGCTATTTTACAGTTATTAAAAATTATCATTAAATATATTTATAATGCTAGTTTTTTTTGGACACATTTTATTACGAAACATATGTATTCATGATCAGAATTTTTTGCGAAAATATTAACAATATAAATAGAAATTTTTTTTTATTTTTTTGCAAAATTTAGCAAATTCTATTATTATTTCTCACTTCAAACTCAAGAACAAACATTCACTTAATCATTAACTAATAAAATTTATTATCGATTAAATTACAATGAATAGAAGAAGGAAGTTATCTTCCATTTTAGTTTTTAGCATACTAAACTTAAAATAATGATAACAGCTTATCAAATATTATTAGTATTCCCTCTTTTAACCGAGAAAGATCTCCTTATAGGACGATAACTGATTACTTCATTCGCCTGGAAATCACGATACATAGAAATGGCAAGTTACTGATGGCAAGTTAATGGCGAGAGAAAACATTACACAGCCAAGCCGTATTTTTAAAAAAATGAAAAATTAATTAAATAATAATAATTATTTAAAAATATATTCGTAACTATACAAAATACAAAAACCAGAATGTCTTCATTTACGAAATTTATTTAACACTTTTAGAAATAGATGCAGATGTTACATCCTGGAAACATCAATCCATAAGAGTCAGCAAAGATGTTTCATTGGTGAATCCTACAATACATAAGATTATTTTTTAACATCGAATGATGTCTTAAATTATCTATTCAATGCAAAATCGTACAATTTCAAAATAAAATATTTAAAATCATCTCTTTATTTTCGCCTGACTTCTATTTTGTCTATAATATTCTATATTTTCTATAATTCGTAATAATGATATTTTATGTTAACCTCGGGAGTTATAAATAAAGGTTTTTCAATTAAATTTTTATATATACAGTGTATATGTTTATATATATAAAGCCACCTTTACCTGTGATTTCGAAGGCAAATTATACTAATTTTAAACATTAAGAAGCAGTAATGTTCAATACTATCTTCATTTACTTCTTTCACGTTTTCAAAAATAACTCAATTGTTATTAACATTTAAATATTTGAATAATCTAAAAAAGGATTTTTCATTTTTGTACGGAACTGGCTAACATCGTAACCAATGTATTTAATGCATTTTCTTTTGCAATGTCATTCTGCTAAATAATTAAGATAACAATACTCATTATTTCCTGATTGAAGTTCTCCAATTCCAATTAATCTTTGTTTCCAGCTTCCTCCGATTTCACTATTTAATGGCCACCAAGACTTCGTCTCCTGGCAACGGTGTGTTAACAAGGTTCAGGGCTTCTAAAATCAGTTCGTTAGTAATCTAGTCCGTAAATTACAACTCTTGATTCATCTGGGCTCTTGTTCGCGGCTTCTGCTTCCCCGCACTATTATGTTAGTGTGTTGATAGACTTATCATAGCAACAACATGTTGGCAAAGTTCAAAGGTCAGTCGACCGTCCTGACTTAATCCCACATCTTTTAGAGAAATAAGCGACGGTGATCAAAGGATCTCGTTCCGTTCCCTGTGATCAGATCGAGGTAGACGCCCTCTGGGTGCAAACGAGCGAACTAATAGCAAACCGGAAACTTACTACCCTATTACTGAGCATTTCTATAGAGATTACAGTTTAGATATTTTAAAATTTACCGTCCATGAATCTTCACTTTCAGAATAAAATGATATTCCTTTAACCATATAATATGAATTTGATCTCTTCCATTAGAGAATTACTAAGCAATAATAATAAGAAGCTCAGTTAAATTCCGGAAATTAATTAATTTATTGTTATATTTTGTACCATGCATGTTAAAATTGAATTAAAACTTAAATTAATTTAATAGTAAAGTTAACGAAATATGTAATATTAATAAATGTAACGACAAAGACATGTATTTCAAATCTTCTTCATACTTCGGCTACAGTCGAGAGATCTTCATTTTTATTTATTACTATTATTAGCAAAATTCTGACTAATTGATTAATGTAATTACATTTCATAATTAATTCTAAAAACAAGATTGTTAAATTAGAACAGTTAATACATCCCAATAATAAGAATCAATGCGGAGGTTGTAATCTGTGATTCATAAATTCCGCTTCTGAATTTCTAGAATCTATTATCAGAGGTCGTTCGGCATTCTTGTAGATATACAGAATTCGTTAATTAACATTCATGATGCACTCATCAGCTGTTCTTGAAATAGAAATGTTCTGGCTATTGTAATTTCTTAAGTTAAAAACTATCAAAAAAGAGAAGTTTAAATAGCTCTACTAAGTATACAGAAATACTACGTATATTTAGCAAAAATGGTGTTCCCGGTTGGAAACGTCTGAAACTCACGTTTAATGAACTTCAGATACATAGAATTGATAGCAATGGAGAAAAAAAACTCAAAAAGTTTGTTTCTGTAACGCACATTACCAGCCTGCAGTCAAGTTCCTATCAGATAGGTTGGTTGGTTGGTTGGTTGGTGTTTTATGGCGCAAAAGCAACTGCGGCTAAGCTGCGCCTATCAGATATGTTGCAGCATTTCATGATAGAATGATGCAATGGTGTCTGTGATATACGCTCGTAGGTGAGCGATGGTCTGTGGTAAGAGTGGCACGTACTTTCTATCTTTGCAAATCCCCACAGGAAAAAAAATCACACGGCATCAGTTCTAAGGAGCTTTTAGGTCAACGAGGAAGTTCACTATCATTACGATCAGTGCGACCAATCCATCTGTTTGGGAGTCGATTATTGAGCTCACTTCTGACTTCGTTGTGAAAATCTTTTGGAAGACGAAATGGGAATGTCTTGTCCAGCTGCTGCAAGAGCCGTTATTGTAGCATTTTCAGGTACCGAAATTCCTGTGATTTTTGTTCTATGAAGAAGAAGGGCCAAATACTATTCATGGGTTATACTGCAGAAAACATTAACCTTAAGGGAGTCGCGCATATGCTCCACTTAAGCATGCGGGTTTGTAATCCTCCAGATTCTGACGTTGTTTGTTACTGTACCAGAAAGGTGGCTTTGTCGCAAAATGCTAAGGATTCCACAAAACCAATGATTTCCATTCGAGTTTGCATAGTCTCGCAGAAAGAACGTCGCTGCACTTTGTCGTTTGATTTCAGGGACATCAGCAATTGAAGTCGTTGGGATACAGTCGCAATAGTCTGCGCAGGATCTTTTGCGGGATTTCCAGTTCCCTGTAGCCTCTGAAAGTGGATTTTTTGGCGACTGCGATTGTATGTTTCTTGGACCCGCTCCCCTGTTGCTTCGATTACTTGACTTTTTCTTACATTTCCGAATTGTATGCTCAGTGAGTGGATCAGCACCAAACATTATTCGGAAATGCCGTTGCACACTAATAACAGATTGGTGAACATGGAAATCAATGATACAAAATGCTGTCCTGTCTTTATTGGCAGTAATTTGTTCTCATATCGCCCCTAGCGGCGAACAGTGTTACTACGTAGCAGTGTTATCAGTGGAACTTAACTAAATGCTGGATGAGTGCTGCGTTATCAAGGGACTCACACTGAACACCTGCGATGTACTGAAACAAAACCTTTTGAGTTTTGAGTTTCTATACATTAGTATCAATTCTGAAGTTTATTAAACGTGAGTTTCGTATAGGTCAAATCGGGAACATCATTTATGCTAACCTTGCTTTTTTTTCTAAACAAAAATATTTTTGGTTCTTTCCAGTCCATCCAGAAAAAAATAAAATTTAAAAACAATACCCTAAGTTTATCAGCTGCACATAATACCTTTGCTGCTAAATTTCTGGATATTTTTTGTCTCAAAGTCTAAGGCCATACCAGCAGAAAAAAACAGACGTAATATTTAACCTGATTTTAAATTTTTAAAAAATGAATTGGTTACAACAACAAAAATATTGATACAAAAACATTAAGAATCAATGTGACTATTTACTTAACTAACGTAATAACTGATTATCTAATTTAACAATAGATTTAATGGTAAGAAGAAAATAGATAAGCTGAATGTTAGCCCGGGCTATAAACTAAGATAATGCTTTCAATTGTAATTTAGCCTGACATTACGAGTGAAAGAATGTTGGAACATGAAACCGCAGATGCTTGAGAAAAAGAACAGCTAAAGATATCATCACAAAAATGTTGATAGAAGGTTTAAGGAAGAATAGCGAACATTTTAAAAATTAAAAAAAAATCCAAAATGTTATTGTAAGTTTATTATATCAGTGGCAACTGTGGTAAGTATTCTAAAAATTAGTTTATAATTGTGTACGCATTTTACTGCTTTTTTTTTTTACTGAGCATGCATAGTCTACTATTCCATTTGAATGTTTTTGTCTTTTGTTTGTCCATTTCTTTGTCTATTTGTACTCCCATCACTTTAAGACGGCTACACGAATTTTCATCAAATTTGTTACGTAGCTTATGTATTTATTGTCATATTAAAATATAGACTCATTTATTTTCGACCCACATCTCTGATCCCTCAAAAATGACCACCGAAATCCCTCATTTGAAAGATTATATGGATTTCTCTAAAATTCCGTACGATGCTTATTTATAATCTGTTTTAAAATATGAATATGGCTATTTTGCCTCCAACCAAAATAGGGTCTTTATCGCTGAATTCTCAGTCGCCACTAAGAGATGGAAAGGTTAGCATAAACCTAATCATAAAAATATTTCGATTAATCCTAATTCAATTGAGATATTCAGAAGCATAACTAAAGTTACCTTTCATTATTTTAAATATGACCTAAAATTGATATTTGAATTAAGCATATTTTCAAACTAATTTAAAAATGAATCGTGATCTTTGGAAAGAAGTTACATGACTATCAGCTACATCGAAAAACAACATTATCCACTGGCTGTACACTCGCCGAATAAATCTTTTCTTTTTATTCTTTTTATTTTTTCAGATTTTTGATGGGTTTCATCATCAATCCTATCTTTGTTTAGAATAAACAAGATTTGCTTTTTTAATGTTTGGAAACAATAGTTTAGTTTGGAAACATTGGTCATCTTTAACAACTAAATGAAAATAAGGAAGTATAGAATAAAAAAAATAGAATAATATTTTTTAAAAAAATGTTTAAAACAAAAGTAATTCATTAGGTATTGTGTAACAATGAAAGCTGAAAATGAAGATGAACCCAGAGCAAGACGAAGATAAACACAAAAATGAAGAAAAGAAACCCTTTTACAGAAATAAATTATCTATAATGTAAAAAACGCTTGAAACAAAGTAATTTAAAAGGAAGTCTGTTTTTAAGATAAAAGAAATTCGAAAAGAATAAGTAAGTTAATTAAATTCATTGCGGTTTTTTTTTTAATTTTAATTTTAAGATTAGTAGAAAATTAATAAAATGAAGACAAAAAATCTTAACAGTCTTAAAGATAAGGAAACATTAAATCAAGATAAATGCTGTTGATACGTAGGATCTTCAAAATTAAAGTTCACATTTCGAAGGACTGTAACTGGAGAACTAATCAGCGGAATGACTTCGTATTTTTGACAAGAGGACTTCTGTGGCGATGGAATTTTATTTGGTGCAAAAATAAAAGTCAATTCCGAAAGTGGCCGCTAGGCACTAAGTAAATACACATTTCCAACACAGATGTAAGAATAAATGTAACTAGTTGCAACCCGTGAACTATTCACGGAAGTTAAACCTCCTGCTCTAAAATAATAGGCTCCTCCAAAGTGAGCCTATGAAAGAGAGCCCCACAATGGCTTACAGGGGCATGTGAATTACGCACCAACATTAAATTAACTACTTTTTCTTTTCAAAAGACATTTGTTATTGTATGTTTAAAATTAAAAATACACTAACAAAATTAAAATTAAAAATACACTTTAAAATATTCTCTCTCCATACTCTCCCCGCTCTCTCCACTTTGATGACAAACATATCTCCGTTTTTTGCCTATTAATAGTATGATATCATTGATTACTATATTGGCTGAGACTAACTGAACACCATTTGATATGGCAGAAGCAGATCAGAATTGGTATCCGGATCTGATATTGAATATACAAGTGGAAGCTTTGTTTAATTTTTATAACTAACTATGGGAATATTTTATTAGTAACTTGTGAGTTATAGATGGACGTGTTCGATATCGTGTCCTCCATTATCGGCAATGCTGAAATCCAAAGTCGCTTGCCCAACCACAAAACATAGACTGTCACTCGAAATGTTGTTGATATCGCGTGGGTAATGCTGGTCTTGAGGTCCACTACATTGGCTATACGTTCACGATAGACTTTGAAATATCACCACAACCAAAAATTGCAGGGATTCAGATCTGACGACTGTACTTGCCACATTGAACAAAAATGGCGGCTGATAATTTTGTCTTCGGTAAAATGAGACTGAGGCAACCGCTGGACAGGGTTTACTATGTGAGATATGGCCAGGCCCGGACTGGCCCACCGGGACACCGGGACATTTCCCGGTGCGCCCCCCTCCTTTGGCTTTGTCTGGCGCCCTTCCGCCTTCGAGGAAAAAATAATACAATAATAATACAAAAAATTAGAAATATTATAAGTCCACCAAAAGTATTCGACTTTAAAATATAATATCGAAGAACCTCCATTCATAATATAATAATGCTATATTACGAGATATTATGTATTCAAATATTACGCATCAGCATGATGCAAATGGTGCACTTCGTCGTATGGAGATTTGCAGCGTGGATTTACTTGGCTGTTACAGTCCAAGCGCCAAGCGCTCTACGCTCCCCCGTCGCTGCGATGCTTGACTGGTGACTGCTCACTGTCCGCCGCCTATACCCGCTTTGTTCAGTACAGTTTCTGTTTCGGTTCGGGTGAATCAAGTGTATAACGTTGTGTTTAGAATTACAAGTTGCCAAATTATCCGTCACTTCGGCTTCTAATGAGCGTAGATGGTTATTATATTAAGATATTAAGGTAAGTCTCGTCTAGAAGTCAAACTCTTCATCAATCAAGAGAAAAAAAGAGGAAAGATACAACTTAGAAGAATAAACAAGAAGGGAGAGAAAGTTTTGTGACTTTTTTGAGTAAAACTACGCTGTTAAAGATAATGAAAATAATAACAGACGAAATAAAGGCGAAAATAGCAGAAGATATCAAACAAGCAGTTAAGTTCTCAATCATGATGGACACTACAGTAGATGTATCAAGCAACGATCAATGTGAATTTGTTGTGCAATACGTAAAGGGTCAAGAGGTGTTTGAACGACTAATAGCACTAAAATGTGTTTCATCAACCACTGGTGAGGGATTATTTAACACATTACAAAACACTTAGCCAGAATTCCCCTACAAGACTGTGTAGCAAACGCATTTGACGAAGCTGCAAACATGAGTGGGCAGTATATCGGGTTAACGGCTCAATTATCCAACGTTATTCCCAATCAGGTTACCACGTGGTGCTATGTCCTTAATCGTTTACTGTCGGATAACGCATATCATCGGTCTGCTTCAAGAAGCTCAGGAATTTTTGAAGGAATCTCTTAAGAGACTTCAAAAGTATATTGCCGAAAATCCTGCTTTCAAACTAGAAGCTATTGGAGCAACTAGATGGAGAAGTCGGAGTGATGCAACAACCAAAATATTTGGAAGAATCGATGACTGGACATCGAGGGAATAAGACGAGACAAATCAATCCAAGTCAGCTAAACTTGTCTATGTACAACTATCAGTGGCATTAATCAAGATTTCCAAAAATACTGAATTCAATCCAAAATCAGAAACGACGCAGCAAAAGTTGTTCGATCTTGCAAAAGTTGTTGAGTTTTGACACAATTTTAATGGCAATGACTTTCCTTCAAATTTTTAAAATTACCACTTCATTATCTGATTACTTACAAACAAAGAACATTGATTATGCGCAAGCCTGGAGACTGGTATATTCCTCACTGTCAAGACTCAAACGCTTAAGACATCAATTTCATGAAACTTTCAGCGCTGCTAACAAATTTGCGCAAAAAATGACTGAAGAAGTTCAAGAAAAGACTGAAATAAACCAATCACTCGACAATATGACAATCGAACTGAGTTGAAAAAGAAACGTACCAAAAAAGCCAAAAAGATGCCAGGCGAGGTTGCTGAAGATGAAAGCGTAGGAACAACCGCAGAGGAAATGTTCAAATGTTCTGTATTCAATGTATTTATGGATACTGTCATTCAAACTATGGAAAGTCGGTTTTGTAAATCATAAAACACTTTATCTTGATCGTTCCTGGTTCGACACTAACCAGTTTAAAAATCACCAACCCTTACCCACTAATGCACTAAAAAAGCTATGCCAAGTAATGCCTTCCCTGGATAAAGGAAAGCTAAAAGAGGAGTTAGCGTCTTTCATTGAACTATGGCCCCAAATTTCAAAACGATCTACTGATCAAGATTATTTTGAAAAAATGATTTAGAAGTTGAGGAGCATTTGATTCCGAACATGACTTTGAACTTGAAGCTGGTGAAGACGACCTCGAATCTCTGATGAAATGTGCAGCAGTCAAAGAATGAAGCTCATGTGTGAAATGTGCATTTAGAGTAATTGTAGAATATAACATGTACTGCCTTCAGTACACGGAACTTTTTAAGGTTTGTAAATATTTATTGACCATTCCTCTAACTCAAGTAACCTGTGAACGAGTTTTTTTTTTCTAAATTGAGTTAATCAAAACACGTCTAAGATATACTACGTCAAACGAAGATCTTGAATCGCTTATCATTATGCAAAGTGAAAAAGATATTCTTATGAACATTGACAGTGAAGCTATAATAAACAAAGTATGTGAGTCGAGCTCTGAAATGAGACGTTTGCTTGCCACATAGCCGGAAGGCGATTTTGTAGTTGAAAAGTCAATGCTGTAGCCTAGCATTTGTAATCATTATTATCATGCACAAAATGTCCACAATACACGTATTAAACATAGTGATTAAAATTTATTAAATAATTAATTTTATATCTTGATATACATATATATAAATAAATAAAATTGTGTATAACAATAACCATATACAGTGAAGTCTCACTTATACGAATATGAGGGGAACCAAAAATTATTCGTATAAGTGAATTACATACAGGACTATGGGGGTTTCGCCGGTGAATGAGAAATTTTTCGTATAACTGAATGTTTCGTATAAGTGAGACTTCACTGTAGTTATATATTCTGGTTTACATACACACACACACATTATATATATATATATATATATATTATAACGGTACCAGGGGTCGATTGGTATTTTGGGGTGTCGTTTGTTTAGTTGTTGGGCGCCAACCGAAAGTCCGTTCGGTAAAATCTTCCTCTACCCCCTCGAAAGTCGCTACATGCCGGGTTAACTAGCTTCAGTCCATTCCGGGGTGCGGGGGAGCCACACTTCACGTCCACGTGTAGGAGGCAAGACACACTCGCAACGCAGGTTAAATTCAACAATTTTATTTGACACTAAAATAATATATCACTTAAATTGATGGTAATAACTATCGGCAAAGCTATGGCTTATAACTTCATAAGTCGCGTGGTTAAATCACTAACGCACTGAATAAATGAAAACTCGCACTGAAAAAAAAACTAAACTCCCTCCACTTAATTGAACTCTCCTTTAACGGGTTGTGTTGCACTAAAGGAATTGCGTAGCACTGAATAAATTGCGTAGCACTTAATAAACTGAGTAGCACTAAATAAATTGCGTAGCACTTACTTTGTTAATAGCACTGAAATTTGCAAAGTTGGCTTTTGCCAATTGGTGGCGATAATTTCACTCACAAATATCCAATGGGAAATTTTAGGCTATCCACGGTTGCCTGTCTAGCTAAAAAAACTTAGTTTAACACACCTATTCTGACAAACGTGTGAGTATGATTCCTGTTGCCAAGAACTAAAGGTGCGGCTGCAAGCTATCGCAAAACGGAGGTCGATGAGCAAAGATGCATGGTATCCACCGGTTGTCGAAGCAAGAGGATTTTATCCGCAGGTCAGCGAAGCAAGAGAATCCGCAGGTCGGCGTAGCAAGAGAATCCGCAGGTCGGCGTAGCAAGAGGCCGCTCTCCCTGGAACATGCGGTTAAATAGCTTCGTCCCTGCCGCCAGTGTGACGTCGGAACTTTCCCGTCCACTGAGATAACAGTACAGCTTATCTGCCCAAATAAGGGAGATTACATCATGCGAGGTGATAATGATAATTATCCAATAGAAAGACAATGCATTCAACAATTCCAAATATGGAATGATGATCTCATGGAAATTCTGAGAACAGAAATTCCCCAAACTAAAAACTAAATTCAGCTAATTTAAAAAGAGAGAAAATTAGATTTAAATTCCTTAACTAAATCTAACTTAAGCTAAGCTAAGATTATTCAATTGCCTAAAATAATTAAATTCCTAACATTAAATTCTAATATTTTAAATTAAAGATTTTACTCCTAAAATTCCAAGCTGAGCTAAATTAAAAGTCTGAATAAAAAAATAAAATAACTGACAATAGTTAAAACTGACTAACGAAGTCTTTCGCCATTAGCCTTTACAAAACAATTAGTTTGGAATTATTTCTCTTAACTTTTATCTTTACAATAATAATAATATTAATAATATTAAATTCTAATATTTTAAATTACAATAAATCGATATATGAGTATTGTCACAATATATATATATATATATATATTTGGCGCCCCTGCCATGTTAGTTTCCGCCGCCCTTCTCAATGAGCCAGTCCGGGCCTGGATATGGCACTACTGAAAACTATTAAATCCAGACAATGACGGTGTTTGTTGGAATAACCTGATACATATAACATACATACACTATTAACAGAGCAGGTAACGAGACCCGCAGGACCGAGCTCTTCGATAAAGAAAGGTTCGATTATGAAAACCACTGTAAAACCACACCAAACGTTGACCTTCTGGAATGAAGTGGAATCTATCACACGACTTGTTGTTTTGCAGCTGCCCAAATTCTGCAATTGTGCATATTCGTATCACAATGCAGACGGAAAGTGAATTTCGTCAATCCACAAAAATTTTCGATGGCCAGCCAAAGTCTAATTCAGTCCGAGAAAGAAACAGCAGGGAAAATGTTTCATCACTTTGGGTGATGATTAAGCAATTACTGAAAATTGGAAATCTTGTCAGGATACCAGCACAGAATTTATCTTATAACTTAGTGAAATGTGATTGCCTTGTCTAACGACTATGCAACACTTAATGTTATGTTTTCCGACGATATTTGTTATCCTTTTTCTTATGATGCCAGACTTGATATGTAAATAACCTGTCTCTTCAAATTTCCGGATCATTTTCCGCTGTCATAAGGCAGTCATAAGGTCCGTTTAGAGTCCCTTTAATGTCCTAAACTTTCACAATGCTGTTAATGCACAGCTGTAATTTTGATAAAATGGCTTTACGACAAGTGCGCGATTCTTTAGTAACAGTGACATTATGCAAAGAAATGAAGCGTTGCTCAGTTGGCTGCTTTTGTAGCATTTCTTTCAAATCACCTGTCATTGCGAGCATTGGTCACTTGCAGCGCCAAGTACAGCCCTAGCGGTCATTTCGAAACTGACGTTTATTTTTGATCCAAACAAAATTTCATCGTCACACACATCCTTATGTCAAATATGAAGTCGCTGATTGGTTCTCCAGTTACAGCTTTTCGAAATGTGAACTTTAATTATGAACCCTGTATTAATGGACCACTTGAGGTTTACGCCCCTATCGACGTCATGTAAGAAGTGTAAGCACATGCGGCGAGAGCTTGTGGGATAAACAAACATATATTTTATGTGAATTACTTAAAAAATCGTCGATTTTTGATATTGCAAGAAGGAATGGTTCAGTACTGTGCAGTTCTTTATTGTAATAATTCTGTAAAACGCTTCGAATATCCTTCTTTAATATAATATTTCTTCTATATCTACACCGGTTAAAACAAAGCACGTTTATCCCAATGCGAAGCAGTAGCCTGGTGGGATATGTTGTAATTACGACGTCCCGCCTATCCTCAAGTGGTCCATTAAATTATATCCTTCTTTGAAAATATATTGCTGTCGTCTTCTTCAATAGATGATAATGAACTCTACATCCAATCTGAAAATTTTGGAAGGCTTACAATCGTTGCTTCCAAGTCAAATCTTTTAGTTCAGCCTCTGTATCTACTAGGGTTAAAACGAAGCACATGGCTTTGTTTATCCCACAAGCCAAAAAGTAGACTGGTGGGAGATTTTGGAACTACGAAGCCTCGCCTATCCTCAAGTGGTCCATTGTGATCTGATTCATTGGAAGAAAGGTGAAACAAGGGAAGTCTCATAAAACATTGAAGATGTTCAAACATTTTTGATACAACGAAAGAAAATAGGCAACGAAAGGGTACTCTAAAATGCAGACAGAATATTCAGAATTAAAAAAAATAAAAATAAGTGAAAAATGTATCAAGCAATACAAGAAAAACTGCAAGAAATCTAATGATGTGAAATAACAGATGGTCAGAATAGTCGGAAAATATATCCAGGCTATAATTTCATTAACAATTCTAAATTTTCATTTTAATTTTCACTAATAAATCATTGTATCATTAACAATATTTATTTTGTAAGTTTATATTTGTATGGCAATTATTATGGTATTGTAAATGTGAGATACTACTTTTGTTTATGTAACATTTTCAATATGTAAGTAATCTATAGATTGTTTACTGGGAACAGGAAACGTAAGATAAAGGGAAAAAAATGTGAAATCTAAGCGTGAGAAAAAGAAGCTCGTAGGTTCACGAAATATTGCTATAAAATAAAAATAAGGAGACTAAAAAGTATGTATAGGATTACATTAAGTGAATCAAACAGAGTATAAAATAGAAGCTTTCCAAAGAATAATAAAAAGGACTAGGAGATATTATGTTGATTGTTTATTTGTTCAGAGTTTTAGAAATTTCAAACTTTTTACAAGTTTGAAATTATTTTAAGTTTAAATGAAAGCCTAAATGAGAATGTACAAATATAAGTCTTCGAAAGAATTAAGTTTTGATAGCTAATTTATTAGAGGTTGATGCATATCATCAAATGATATCGTTAGCCAAAAAAATTATCGATAAAATATAAATACGAAAATCATTTTGCCTAAATTATTGTAGATCTCTAATAAATCATTGCACTAAAATTACTGGAAAATATATATCGAGTCAATTGCATCAGTTAAACATGCAGTAAATAAAATAAACAATTAGAAGTTAGTGTAATTAGCAATAAAACAGCTTAAGGGTTAAGATATTGAATTGAATTGAATTTATTCTCTTAAAATTACAAATATATTTAGTATATTTACAATAATATCAATTTTCTCTCTTCCCCCTTTTCCTTATTATATAAATCTACCCAAAAGACGTACTGTAAAATACTAATCAAAAAAAGATATACAGAATATTCTAATTAATTAAACCCCTGTGCGGGCTACCGCCTTGACAAGGGGGGTGAGGACGCCCCCTTTTTTTAACATAACTGCTATTTATACCTCTGCATTTCTTACAATATCAGACCAATTCTCCATTATCTTATTGATAAATATATATAAATTTCTATTACATTTCCCTTCACATAATATCTTTACCATTTTCTCTTTCTCTGTAAGTTCCTTTTTGACTTTTACCCATTTATCTCTTTCTATTTTAAAACTTTCACTATATAAAATATGTTAATTCTCCTATATTACAAAATTTACATATATTTTCATCTTTTTTGTTACACATATTTAAATTGTTAAAATTTCCACATCTTATTTTCAAATATATCTTTATTTTTTATGCACCATTTCTTCTGTTTCTGGTTAAGATATCAAATAAATAGCATCATTCTCAAAGAGGTATTCAATACTTTTACCTATGATTTTCCATGACAAGTTAACTTATTAATAATTCTCATCTTGAAAACGTAGCTTTACCACGAAATGATTCTTTGAAAATTGAATAATAAAGCGACATTTAAATTCATCTTGTATGAAATGTCTCAAAAAGTTGCTCAATGAAAAGATTAAAAATTAAATAAAAAGATAAAAAAAGTATGAAATGGAAAACCATTTGACCAGTTAATCATTGGAAATATATGGTGGTATTAAGGGATACCGGAATCAGGACAAAGATAAAATGGATACTAAAAGCAAGACGTATGGTTGATATTGAAAGTCAGATAGGAAGAAAAGGAATGGAATGATAGAGAGGAAAAAGTAGGAAAAACATTCTTGAAGATCTTTGTCCAACGATGAATCGTTGATGAAGAAAAATTTTTTTTATAATTTTATAACTTACGATTTTTGATATTGTTTATACTATATAAAGGCAAGGAGCGAGAAATCAATATTTTGGATCAATTAAAAAGACAGAAGTTTATGATTTTTTTCAATAAATTGGCTTTGATAATAATTTGTTACGTCAAGTTACACAATAACGTTTTTCTTTAACTACAGAATATTTTAGCTGAATAAGCTTGGATTTTGAGAGTTAATTTTCTTATAATTAAGTTTTTGAACTGCTTATTTCGGAGAAATGGAATATTACACGCACAGTTAAGTCGTATGTCGCACCATAAACTGTCACCAAAAATGTGCATCCACTATTATATTTTAGTCAGCCATGAAATTCTGAAATGATAAGAACATAACATTAAAAGAGTAGATTTACTTTTATTGTTAATTTGGTGTTATTTTAATTAAGTCACAATATATGTAAGACACTAAAAAAGTTAGGGTAAGGTATCGTATTAGTTTGAAAAAGAAAGTTTTTTTTATTATAATTTTTTTTTAATTTTTCATATTTGATTGTTAGCCTTACGGAGTCGGTTCGATTTTTTTTTTTTTGTTTTCCCAAATTCGACTAGGGATCGAATTTAGGAAACACACTGTTACGATGTTTTATCTAACGATAATATTGTGTACGATTGATATAATTCTAATTCGTTTATAGTTAAATTATTTCTAAAACTATGAAGGAAGATAAATTGAAATATTTTTTAAAATAGTAATTTTTCAGCTTCCCATAGATTAGATTTGAATAGCACGGTTGCACAGACGAAGCTCATTGACAAATCTAAAGGCAGAATTTAAGAGGGGATGAAACAGAATCAGAAACTAATTTTGAAGCTCTATCTAAATGCACATCCGTTTACAATCTATAAGATAGAAGCCGAACTGTCTTCACCTCCACTTCAAAACTCGTAAAAAAAAGCAAGATGATGGTTTCTTTTTACTGTTATTACCTGACCCAATACAAAAACAAATACAAGAAATAAAACAAAAACAGTTGGATTCCACAACAAGTCAGACAATTAACTGTAGCTGATATGCCACTTTGCAAGTATATTACTATTAGTGATATTATTTAGTTTCATTTTTTGTAAAAAAACAAAAACTTTTTTTAATTCGAACTACAAAAGATCACAAATGGCTGTAAAAATTTTAATTATAAAATAAAGGCCATAATTAAGATTCTGTCAAATTTTTGATAGATTCTGTCCAAGGGTTCATCCGATCCTTTGTAAAATGAGTACCGAATTTCTTTTCCGATAGAATTTGGGGGCAGATGTCGGGCTGACTGCAACAATCTTTAGTCCTCTTGGTCAAGGAACGCCATGAAAGTTATCTTTCATGATTCCCGCGACCACTTAAACCTGTAGAGTTGCGAATTTTCACATCAGCATTTACAAATATGTGTACAACATGTTATAATCAAAAAGAGGAAGTAATTCTTTAAATTATAAATGGCATGTGTTAAATTATAAATTACGTTACGAATTATTTCATTAAATTGCCATTTCGAAAGATGGCAGAGGTGGAAACCAAACTAAATATGCGTATATTTAAGGTGGATGATAAATTAGGAATGATCCAAATTCTATAAAAATCTACCCAACAAATCTATTGCATAATCATGAGCCTACAAATAAACAAAGAGACAATCAAAGACAAAATATACCATTAAAAAGTAAGACTTTACATCTTTAGTCAGTAACTAGGAAACTATTCATCGCGTAGTTCAGATTGAGCATGCAGAGACAGAGGAAGGGTTAATTTTGATAACTAAGGAGAAGGGAACCGGAAACTTAAATAATCAAGTTTTAAGTTGAGAAAGATAAGCAGAGAAAATTTTATGGAAATGCGTTTAGCAGTTTTAGCTCTCTACTGATGAGCAAACAATCAAAGAAATAAAATGTTCCAGTTCTATAGTAAAACTTCGAAAAGGTTTAATAATAAAGCTAAGTCAACTAGTATCCAACAGTTGGCAGCAACAATGGGGATGTTTAAGGTCTCTGGGTCGAGGCTGGAAAAGTCACGTGATGTAT
>JAFIDM010012231.1:134361886-134377859 GCA_023159025.1 Thereuonema tuberculata | reverse complement strand
GTTTTGTTTAGTTATGTGCGTTCTTTGGTTTATTTTACTGTAAAAATACCTATGTTACCCATAAGTTCTTAGGCAAACACAAAAATGTGTGTAGAACTTATTCTACCAATAAAGGATTGGAAATAATATTGGAAACTAAATAATATTGGAAACTAATATTTTCTTTTTCAAATTTATTTAGGCAATTATAACATGAAAGCTTAAAATAAGAGAGAAAGAAAACTAAAAAGCCAAAAACTATTTAGATCAATACTAATAGAAATTTTGTAGGGCAAAGACGTTTTAATTGAAGCAGTTAACGCGAAAGGGTAATTTAGCTTCATCTTAATTCATTTTTTTTTATTTACGCCTTTTTTAAATATCTGTAAGTTTCAAAAAATTAAGTAAAAATTACCGGAACAGAAATTCAGAGAAAAATAAAATCGTAGAAAAAACACTTATCTTCTCTTAAATTCGAATCAATTTATAATTAGAAATATTTTGAAGATAAAATATTTGAATTCAGAATTTAATAAGCTATCAATTAGCACCATCACCTTTTTCACTTCACTACTCTGAATTTCATTACATGTTTCGTGGAAATTCAATAATTAGAATTAATTTCAAATATAAATTAAAGTTGAAAATTAAACTTTCACTTAATAAGCAATTAAAAAGTTTTCTCACCATCTGAATTTTCTTTGATTATAAACTGATTTGAAATTCTTTCAATGTAGTTCCTGTCTTGTGTTTCGTAATTACAGAGCGTTGCTGTAGAGGGCGCTCCGTACATCAGTGTGCAGCATCGCCGCCCAAAACGGTGAACGAGATGCTACGATCGCAGTCTCTTCGTCTCACAACGAGAGGGAAGATGAGGAAGTAGATGCATCAATGCAGGTAAGGACCCTACTTTGACCTATGAACCTTGTTAGGAGTTTATTTATACAGGGAGTTGTTCAGATGAACAATGCAACCAAAAGACAGCAGTGGGTGATTTTCTCTGCCAATTCGTTAAAATGAATGGATTTTATTCAAGATAATGAAGTGGAAGGTTTTGTGTTTTTTATTCTTTCCTTTCTTTTTGTTTAATTGAGATAATGTGCATTTGCTCTCTGCTAAATTGGAATATATATTTCAGCTTTCTGTTGTGCCAAATTTGAAAATTTCTTGTATATTTTGAATCTATCTAAAGTCAACATCTGTATTTTAAAATTCCTGAATGCTTCTGACATTGTTATGGTTTCCTTTCAAAGGGTAAATACTATTTCGCAGCAAAACAAGGAAATACCTTGACTTCTAATGAAGCTGATTTCGCACTTAATTATCTTCATTATTTTTGAGAAGGTTTTTGTTTTGTCAATTCACTCGGAAGTTGTTAAATGATTTCGTTAAATTTTTCTCTGCTCCTGCATGGTTTTGTTATTATTATTAAACGTCCCTAATTCAATTTTTCAGTTTATGGGTAACTCAGCTTAAAATAGTTGGTGTAAAAGTTCTTATAATAATAAGAAAATAAAAATAAGATTGAGTTAAGTGGGTTTTTTTTTCAGAATTTAATTAATAATATTTTTCTTTCTTCCTCGAAACATATATCACAAACACTGAACTTAAAGTATAAATCCACAAGTATTGTTTTCTTCACAAACAGAACTAATTCACTTTTACGATAATAAACAAAACGTCAGCTTAACTATTATAATTAATGATATTATAAAAAATTGTGGTTTTATTTTCTAAATGACTTCAAACTAAGATAAATGCTCCTTCTTTTTAAAGAAATTAAACTTGTAATCTTTATTTGAGATTCTTATATTTTCAATTTCTATTAAAGAAAAATAATAATATTTAATATAGTTTACTATTTTACGTGTCAATATTAATTATGAAGATATAAATTGGAAAAAGACTCATTTTCATTAAAAAAATATATTAAAAGGTTAATAATAAGTTACATGACATTGGCCTATATTGTTTATGTATATTAAAGAAAAGCCAAAGTTATAAAAATAAATTAACATTGAATACTTTATAATAATAATTTGCTTTTTTAACGTACTTTTTTTACGCTTTTCTTTATTCATTGTGCAGCCCTTAGTTTATATTTTGAATAATTATGTTATATATGTTAAATTTGTTTTTATTTTTTACATTTTTCATAACAAAAAAATAAAATTATTTTTTTCATTCTTTTCTCTTGATGAATAAAAATCTTTAAAGAAACATTCTTTGTAGTAGTTTATTTGCAATTGTGTTTATTTTTCTTTTTTTATTAAGAAATCAAATAATGTGCAGCTAATTATACAAACACCAAGAATAATGTTCTAAACAAATAAATTCATTCAAATATTTATCAACACAGAAAAGTGTTACAGATACAAAAGATAAATAAAGACAGAAATATAAAATCCAAAGTTGTTTCTGTTCTATTTTCTGTAGGAATTCTTTCTTCTTTTAACTGCTGAGCTTCAAAAATTTCTGTTCACATTAATTTTAGCCTTACTTCTATTGCTACTACTGCTGCTAATAACAATACTAATGTAATAAAAAAGGTTTTTGTGCCTCTAACTTGCTACATCAGCGACTATATATCCATTTCATGAGCAATGAATCACTTAAATGGATTGTTCTTCTTAAAGAGTTTCGTTTAAAAATTAGATCGTTTTAAATGTCATGCAATGTTTGTTTGAGATAATCATTGACAATAATATTGGTATTCTCTTAGTTAGTTCACCGCAATATTTAGAAAGTGATATATTGAATTTATTTCTATTGTGATTTAATAAAAATGATCACTATTAGTAATTGGATAACGATTTTAGTAAAGAAAACAGATTTATTATAAAAAGTACTGGTTTGCTGAAATGAATTATTTTAAGTGCTGGTGAACCATGAATGAAATTTAAATTATAAGAAAGCATTTATATTGAATTGAGATAAACATCATAGTCTTAGATTATTACAATATACTGTGTAATAATAGATATCCTACTTTGGATTCAGTTCATTTATATCAATAGCTGTGAATATAGATTTGAAACTAAATAATTATAAAAATTAACTTCGTTCTTCATATTTTATGCTTTATATATTTTTTATGTTTCTGTTATGTGAAACAATGTTGTATCTTATGATTTTTTAATGGTTGAAAAAGCTTTTATTTAAATTATATCCGTATCTGAATGAAATGCCATATTCATGCAGTTGATAAAATATTAAAAACTTCGAAAAATCAATTCTAAACAAATATATAAATAATTATCTCAATTCAATGTTATTAAGTAAACTATAATTATTATTTTGCTGAAATATTTTATAAAATAAGATAGGCATTTTTATTTGTTGTATTAATAGCTAATGTTCTACATTAAGTCATTAAAAGTTTCCAGAAAATCATAAAGATAAAAATGCAGGAAATGCTATAATTCGCAGGAAAAAAAAATCAATGAATTTGAAAAAATAACTTAGGTGTTTTCAGAGAAAATGCATATGCAGCTACCTTGTCTATTCGATCTCCAGCCTATTCAATCAGTTTTTATGGTTTAATCCATTAATTTTCAGGAATGTGTGTTTTCCTACTGTAATAAGGTTTTAATCAGTGAACGACTCTTCTTGACTTAAATTAGTTTCTCCAGTTAGAATTTGAAAAAAAAAAAAACTCCTTTCGATAAAACAAATAACAAAACAAATAAAATTGGGAGATAATTGAAACGACTGACATGTAATGACAAGTTTACATTATCATCGTCTTTAACGATATTGTCAGGATAAATAGTCAATTAGATTTTTTTTATTGTAATTCAGTCCTATGAATCTATATTACTAAAATCTTTTATTTCTGTCTGTCTGTCCGGCGCAATTTTCTGTGAGAATGGAAAATAGAAATAATGTTTACAATGAAATTTCCGCGACGGGAATTGAACCTGCAACCTTCTAATCCGAAGTGTTATCCATTAGGCCATAGGAACTACGAATCTTTTCATATTGTTTTTTTACTTATATCTCCGCAATTGTTGTGTTGTTGTTGTGCCCCAATGTTAGTGCAACAATGGAAAACGGTTTTTAATTTTTTATTGTCACGAGGAAGTCGACAAATTCAAAATGAGCATTATTGAACTTCAAAATAATGCGTTAACTGCTTTCTTTGGAATCGAGTTTTGTTAGATTATCTTAAATTTTATTTTCTTATTATAATTACTGTTAATAATTGAATTGTACCTTATTAATATATTTTTGTAAAAACAACTAAACTTATTGATTCACGTGTTTTTGAAATTTGTTTAAGCTTCCAACTATTTTGTTTTGTTGTACTTATTCCAATTTTATTAAGCTTGAAAAAGAGATGGCTTGAAAACTTCAAAATGTTGCTTTAACCCCTTTCATTGGAATCGATTATTCTTGGATTATCTCATATAAACCATCGTTTTATCATCGATAATCAATTAGTATCGAAATGGACAACGAGAGAAAGGATGAGATCTTTTCAAAGAACTGTTAATAATGTCGTAATCTCGGCCATTCTTGACTACAGGTAAAATTTGTCTGAAGTCTCCGCCAAAGAGGAAAATTTGTCTAGATTCACAAGTCATCAGAATTTGGTTATCTTCACTCGAAAGAATATTCACAATCAATTCGTCACCAGGAGTATCGTATATAAGCTATGATCTTCATTTAACATCTATATCAACCAACGTCCATCTAAATAAATCTCTTCTTCAAATATCTATAACGAACAATCTGTACACGGGAGATGGCCTAGTATCTCTCAAAATTCATTTTTGAGTGGGTGAAAATAAAAATTTCTTATTAAAGGGATATTTATTATAGTTGGCAGTGTTTAAATTTGTACATAGTTGTTCTCATGTAAGTAACCTCATGATAGCTAATAAAAATAAAACAAAGTTCTGATGGATATACTACATTATTCAGCAAAAATAATTATTTAAACTGTAGGACACTTATTTACTCATTTATAAATTGTTTAATAGTTGTGTTCGAATTCTCTGAACACAAGTTGAGTAAATAGAAATAGAAAAAATCACAGCAATGTACAAAATTAAAAAGCTATTGTTTAGTTTGAAATTTTATTAAAGTTCCTATAGATAATTGACTTATAAATTACCTACTTGTTACTTTGTGATTATTACAATTAAGATCAATTATCGAGTTTTTTTTCATCCATTTTATTTCTCAGAATTGATTTAACCCCAATGAGTTCGAGAATTGATAGGCCTACCGCAAATATCTGGAACACAACCTGTCAACCTGTTTAAGAAAGTTCCTTTTGGCTGACGTCAATAAATGTGGTCTGTGCCTGATGGCGTTTCCACTGTATTTCAGCCTAACCGCTACAGGCAACCATGCTACGCAAATGAATTGGAAGATTTGGACTTGCGATGTGGTCTCTGAGTTCTTCTGATTTTAGTTCTCAATATTTTAAATTACCGCGACTTTTAAATACACAGTGAACTCCATTCAAGTTAAAGGTTCGGCCAGTTTTCAGCAGTCCGTTACTGCAGTATTACCATTTCCAAACGATAATATTTGAAACAATAATATTTGAAATTGGGCGCCATTTTCATTTCAACACAAGTTCTGTATTGACATCAGTTCCTAAGAGTTTCTCTGCTATTAGTTCAGAAGTTGTTGTCAATTTGCTATTGCTTCAGAATTTCTTGGATGGAGGCATGTTTTGATTCCTTGAATACAAACATTGTTATTGGTTTGGTACGAAAAGAAACCAAACTATACACTACTTTCATTGTGTTAAACATAGAAAGAGACTGTTATTGTGGATGCTTTTCATGCTGTGAAGTTAATCATTTACATCAAAAATAATAATTTCGTTGAAAAGACTCTTAGTTGATTCCATCAATTACTGAAAATGTCATATCAAGTAATCTTATATCAAAATCTACATTTTAATGGTTAAAGATGTCAAGATTTCTAGTTTGTGATAGTCTGAACAATGTACTATCAATTTATAACTGAACTTTAATTCTTTGACAAAATGATGAATTTGTAAGCTGATGTATTCCATTTGTTTCTCCAAACTTTAACTCTTTAAGTTTGGAGAAACAAACGGAATACATCAGCTTACAAATTCATCATTTTGTCGTTAAATTGATAAAATGATAGACTGTGTAATGTTGTGTCGCGTATTTTTCTTGATTACTATGTTCAATATCGATAATGCCATCAAGTAGAACTTCATTTTTTTCCGTTCAATAACAATGTTCTGATACCTGATATTCTTGATATTCTGATATTCTTGATACTTACTTATTCTGATACTTACCTAATATTAAAGAGATTCGAACTCAAATGGACCAGCAAATTTAATAAAATTACTAAATTCATAGATTTTATTTTAATATTTGTTTTTAAAAGAAAAACACATTTCCTCAATAATAAATCATTATTAAAGCTTTTTAATTTAACTCGATTTGGCTGTTCAAATCGAGTTAATTTCGTTAGATCGATTTAATTAAAAAAAACTTCCCATCATGAGTGAAGAGAGAATTAGATAAAGAATCGTATTGATGCAGAATTAGTGCAGAATTGTATTTCGTATAACTCACATGAAGTATGGAATATGGAATAATTAACGATAAGATTTTTTTTAATTAGAAAACTGTAGGCAGATACAATAAATAAAATATCAAGGTAATATAAATGTTATGAAAAAATACCAATTAACTAAATACTTAAGTTACATCCCCGTAAATCAGAACTGAAGGGGCTGTTGTTAATCAACAATATTCAAATATTTAAATATCTAACTATTCTCAAGGAGGCTTAGTATGATAATCAAAATATCAAGAACTATTCTAGCATTCCTTTTTTTCATCTAAAATATTACATGTAAAAATGTATAAATACATAAAATTCATTTTAGTAATTTAATGTTCATGAACAATTTAACATAAAAATCATATATGCTGGATTATTTAGAATCGAAACTAAATCAAATTATTTTGTTTTTAAAATTCCTAATGTAATGTATTACAAATAAAGCAGGGCAACGCTCTTGAACTTCACACTACAGCCACTTTCTTCATTTGATTCTTATCGTTGCGCAATTTGTACCTTATATATTAGAACTTTTAATTTTTCTTTGTGCTTTGTTATTTAATTTTAAATTCTCATGCTAATTATTGTTACTTTTTTATGATATGTTTTTAATTTCGATTTAATTTCATTAATTGTTTGAATAAGAGGAAATGGAGAAAAAATTATGTTACTTCAAACTAAAAAAAAATACAATTCAAACTCAAAATATTTTTAGGAAATATACTGGTACTATTATTAGCCATTCCAGCTTTAAGATTGAAGAAAGGCGGACTTTATTAAAAAGAAAGTGAGTTCCTTGTCAGCACTCAAACATTTTCTCTTATTAAAAATGAAACAAAGCTTATTATTTTACTTTTTAACGAACTAGGAGTTAATTTCTCATCTCATTACTTCCCTTTGAAGGAAAGCCAAGAGTTATTAATAATTTTTGATGGATTATTTCGAATGTCAGAGATTTGAAATTTATCATTTTATTTTGAAATTTATAGCCTTACAATACCTTGAATCGATTTTTATTTTAGAAACAATCACAACAATCACAGTAGCCTCAAATCTTTTTTAATGCTAATTAAAAATTCTAATTGTGCTCGAAGATGTAATCTAATATTGGTATATTTGGAGAATATCTTTTGATATTTTCTCTTATGTAATCTGCTTTTCATAATAAAAAAATAGAAACTAAATTAATGGAATAGTGAATGATTAAAACAGTTTCACTTAAAAGACAGTAGTTTCATGTGAAATCAAAGAAACTCCTCATAAAATGCATAGTCATCGATTTTGATGAAATTCAGTGGAAAAAAACACCTGTCATGGAACTATGAAATATTCATTGAAGACAAGAAGGAAAAAAATCAACTGGATGTTGACTTCAAAGTTCAAGGATCAAAAGATTGACGCACACTACCCTGATTGAAGAGCTTATTCCTTTTTTGTACTGAAGGTAGAGCAATTTTGTAAAAAGCACAATTGATAATTTCTTGTGAGTGTAAATTGTAAGTCTCAACAATCTTGATGAATAAATAATGTGTTTAGAATTCGTGAGTTTTACATTAAAAAATAAAATTCACGCAAATGAAATGGAAAAAATTAAAAGTTTGTCCTAATGTCATTCGGGAGTAACCGAATGGTCAAGACGATCGTTGTACATCTGAACTTGAGGTCAAACAACAGAGATGACTTGGATATTTGTCTTTTTTATTCTGTGTTGGTTTCTTTCCTCTGGCGTCAAATAGACTGCTACCTTTGGTAGCAACGATTTATTTGGCAGTTTACAATTTGCGCCTCTTAATTCGCGAACGAACAGCCTTGGGCATTAGAACGGAACAAGCAAGTTTGTAACAAAAGAGAGCATTATTTATAATGGAATCGTGGATTTTCAACAAATACCTTATACTAGAAATAGAAATCCTGTGTTGAATAGCAAGTATAAAATATTTCTATCACCCTAAAGTGATTTAAAGTAGATGAAGATCAACGCGAGATCTTCCAGTCTTGAATAATTTATAAATTTCCCAAACCAATATTTAATTGTTGTGCTTTTAATAGTATTCCTTATTTTATAAAAACATTTACTCTATTAAAATATTTTACGACTACTGTTCAGTAGCTAAAAGTACTGCAGATTATTTATATTACATCACGAAAATAACAAATATACATTTCCAAGTATTTTATATATTCCTATTCATCATTGTGATCATGTCATTGTAATAAAATATTACATCTAATTCGGTATTTGTAGCTTAAAGAGTGTCTCAAACATTTCAAAAGAAGTACCAGTAGATACTAAATAATTACATCACCTAATTCCATCTTCAATGTTTGCCAACTTAACGGCTTTCCCTTCGAAGAAAATTAAATCAAAAGAAAAACAAACTCGGTTTCAGTTGGCAAACTGCAGTATTTTATAGCTGCGTTCTCTCAATGTTTACTTTTGTAAAAGCAAGATTGCAAAAGTCTTAATATCATCATATTTCATCATATTACATTCTGTAAGTCATGCTTCAGTTTTATGCGAAGCAAATTCTTTATTTCTTTTTTACAAATGACATTCTGGTGTAAGATGTTGCAAATGACGTTGGTCATGTAATAAAATCAATAATATATAGCCTTAGGAATAGAAAAGTGCATCCATAAAGGAACGAATATCAATCAATAAAGTGATTTCTATTGGAATCTTTTCTTCACAGTGATGTTCGAACTCAAGCAATATTTCGAAATTGTTGGATCGTTTCGCACTTTGTGAGCCAACAAAATCTGGAAACGACAAAAGAACTTAAATGTGAAAGAAACTTGAGATTTAACATAAACGTAAGTTAATAAAAAAAACTATAACTTTGAAATATAGTCTACGTTTCTATTGCGATTTTATTCATATTCATATCATATCATATCTTACTTACGAAGCTGATATTATAAAATAATTTATCATAAGACAACCAATTCTAAAATTTAAAAACTCAAAAAAAAAAAAAAGAATTTTTTAAATTGCATACTTTACTAATATATTTATTTGCATCTTCGTATTGGTAATTTTGATAATGAGCCTTTAGCTGTTTATGTGTAATCCATCAATGTTGACATAAACTTTGTTTCTCATTTTGATTTTCATGGCTCCAGATATGGTTATAGTGTGTTTAATTTTGCTACATGTTCAGTCTAACCATTTTTCTTTTGGAGATGTGAAAACTGACGCCGAATTATTTTAAAAGACGAATTATCTTTATTTTGAAGGAACTCTTCATCAGGCTAAAAAGGATTCTTTTCGTTCATTTAGATCTCCCGAAGCTATATCACTTGAGGAGAATAAAGCCAAACGACGTCATTCAGTATCGTTATTATAATTTTGCGAAATTCTTCAAAAAAGAATCATTAGCTAAGTGGTACTTTCTTTTTAAACTCAGGAAAAAACGAAATGGTTTCGAATGATAAGGAAAAAGGAAATTAGGTAAAAAAAAAAGTCATGGTTATAAAATATTTAAAATATTATGAAGTATTCAATACAGTTCCTTCTTGCAAAATTATAATACTGTTAAATGGAATTTTAAATACGCTGAATAGTACTACTTTGATATTTTAGATATGTATTTTTAACAACTCTGGGGTTTTTTTCCTGAAAAATGGTGTGTATAGTTTCTTTATTTTATATGTCAAGGATGTTTTGTAATTTTAGAGCTCTTCAATCTTAGTTCGAATAGCCATCTGTCTTTCTTCTCGATTATATTTCTATGTAGTCTTCCTAAACATATTCGAAATAAGCAGATAAAGAACATTAAATTTATCTGCGTTAGATTTCACTCTGATTAATGGCGATATTAATTTCAGTAATAACAATTTAATTAAGCTTACATAAAGTTTCTCCATGCTTAAGTAAAGCTTGCGTTCTGTTGAAAGAAAACAAAGAAGAATCAAATCCACTGGGTTCTTAACAGTATTAGATAACTGTCAAGATGTAATGTTATATGGCATTGGACATAAATCAAAACATTAGAATATAGCGTTCCATTGCTAATAAACGTTATTCTAACTGAAATGCTCACTGGCCAGTATCATTATTTCGAATGAGATCATAATTGATCTAGCAAGGTCGGAAAAAATACATTTTCTAAATAAAAAAGAAGTTTTTTGAAATTTATTCTTTCTTTCCTTTTTTCAATTTTATTATTTTACATAACTTTTCAATAATTGTCAACTCCATTCATTTATTATTTTAAATAACTTTTCAATAATTGATGAATGGAGTTGACAATTTTTTTTTTAATCTAAAGATATTAATGTAGATTTTTAAAAATTAGGAATTAAAAAATATCTCTATATAAACTATGATGATATACTTTGATTAGTGATTCTAGTCATACGCATTTGAAAATATTAAATACTTACGATAGTCAGTTCTTGTATTGTTCGAAGCGATGTAATGTATCCCCTCACTTATCATCTCTTACATAGTTTTCCAGTTCTGTGTATCCCTCTATGTGCAACACAAGGAAAAGCTGCCCCGCACGTTTCACTTGTACTACAGCGCAGATATATTAGTGTCGGATGATTCAAATGATGAACAAATCTACACTGCAAGGTTTCTTTACACTCTCACATTTTCCGGCATGCCACCTCATCAACTGAGTCTGATGAAAGGATCAATTTGTGATGCTCCTTCGCAATCTCAATCCAAAGAAAGGACTCTGTAATGGCATACGATTGGTCGCTAAGTAGTGTCATCGCAATTTAACCACGCTAGAACCACGGAAAGAGACAAAGGTGATATCGTCACTATTCCCAGGATCGATTTTCAACTGATTGATGCAAATTTGCTATTGAAGTTGAAGCGCCATCAGTTCCCATTAATGTTCGCACTCGCAATGACTATTAATTAGTCGCAAGGACAAACCTTCGAGCACGTAGGAGTTTTTTTTTTTTTGAGCGAGCCGGTACTATCACATGGCCAGCTTTATGTTGAATTGTCGCGTTTAGGAAACAGAGACAACCTCAAAGTACTCATAAAAAAAATCGTAGTCAAGATCATTTGTTAAATGATGCTCGAATTTTCACTGTCAATGTGACTTATAATCAAGCCTTCAAATAAACAAATTCATTTATGTTCCTAGCAATGCATTCATTTTAATTTTCTATCCATCACATATATGACGGGCAAATATTTTTATCTCTTATCATTATAGTTTTCCAATTCTGTTTAAGTATCCATCTGTGTGTAAGAGAGCTGCTCTGCAAGTCTCTACAGCGCAGGTCGCATTGTTATCGCGTCATTGTTGCCGGGCGCATATGCTAGCTAATGTACATTTCGCAGTAAAATCTTCCACTTCACGATAATTGCCATCAGTCTACCTGAATTCTTGTGATTCGATAAAAATTAAAAATTAAAATTAGGATGATCACAAATCCTAAATAAGATGATGATCCACTTTTAATTATAGATTCAGTACGATTTTAAGATATCTGTGGCATCACAAATTCTTCTCTTAATAATGCCCAATGCATGGGAAGATTAAACAGGAAAGGGAGAATATTCCTCAAATTTTCTTCCTTTCATCGACTTTGGCCAACTATGGACCACGGGCTAGCCCTACTTGACAACGTCAGGGTGAGGCTAGGAAATTCCAGAAGGGGGACGAGATTCACATCCCGTCCAGAAATAACTCTGAGATAGCAAGTCCCAGGGGAAAAACGGACGAAACACAGAAGAAGAAAGAAACAGCCATGCCAACGCCAGGATTCGAACCCAGGTTCCGACACAATGGCCGCACGGCAGACCGCTGTCTAGACCGCTCGGCCATGCCGGAACGGCTTTTCTCTACCATTACTTTCTTAAATTCTAATCTAATGTTTGATAAAATGAAAGCTTTAATACAGTAGTTAACGTTAACTTCAAATATCCTTCGCTTTCTTTGACAAAAATATCTTGGCGTTCGCCCAATAATTTTTTCAGTATATACTATTAGTCTGAAGAAGATAATATCAACCATTTTGTAAAAAACAGCCTACAGAAAAATTGAAGATTGAATCTTAATTCACTTAAAACGAATACTTAAATTTGATGAAATATACATAAGAGATATGTATTTTACTAGTTCAATACTTAGAATTGAAAATATTTACCATTTTTGTAAGTTAATTCAGACAATATTGATACAGTTTGTGAAAAATTAGACAATGAATTTTAACTTAAGAATCTGCAATATCCGCAATTTGGATTAATTCATAATAAACTACGGAAACCCAAATCTTGAAAATGGAAATAGGAAGAGCTTAGAAATAGAAAGGTTCTCTATTCTAAAGTTTCGATATTCTAACTTTCAAATGGTCCATTTTGTAGTACTCTATTTTCCGAAGCCTTTTGTTTCTTACAGGTTCAAAGAACGTATTTTGCCAAAGATATAAAATTTCATATCTACCTAAAATAAACTCCAATCATAAACTGTATATAAAAAAGTGTAAGTAGGGAAATCAAAGCTATCCAAAAGTATTAGAAATGTCAAATTCAACAAAAGCAAAGCCAGATGGATTCCAAGCAACCCATACAAGGGCTAAATGTCATTGCAAAACATAATAGAAATCAAAAGCATTAGAAAGAAATTAGAAATTAGTAGTAATTTATATTACAGAACTGAAATTTACTCAAAAATAATACTTAATGATGTAGTTAGTCGTACTTGGTTTCTATCAAAAATAATTGCATTGTTAATAAAATTTGGTTGAAATAAGAAAAAAAACTGGCTTCATATTGTAAAGAAACCATAGTGATCCTGTTCAATTTCATTTTCTGCTACTTCCTGTGAGACAAGAAGCGGTCGCACAGGATCGGAACGGCCATTTTCCCCCATCCCTACAAGTCAAAAAGGTATCAGTCATGTTTGTCTGACGTGTGTTTTGGATGATCGTGTTATGTTTAATTTTTAGCTACTTTCTACCAACACTAATACTTTTGGCCCTTCAAAAGGTAAAAGCAAGAAAATAAAAATCAAGAACAAAATGTGGAATCCAAATCCTTCGACAGCACTCAGGCTACCACAAAAGGTATTTGAACACAAAAAGAGAAAAAAAATACATAAATAACAAACCCTCTGATGGGTAAAAGAAAAATAATTAATTAAATAAGAATGACTTTTTGAGTCGAGCATAAGCCGTTGCTCAAAAATAAAATTAAAAACAAGAACAAATGTGGAATCCAAATCCTTGGGCAGCAACTCAGGTATTTGACCACAAAAAGAGAAAAAAAAATACATAAATAAACGGGTCACTGTCTCCATCGTGTATTCACAATATCTTCCCTCGTATGCCTTTTGAGTCTTGCACTGGCTGATTAGCTCTGGCTGATGAGAGCCTAACAAGCTCCAAACGGCCGTCCCAGAGTATCAGCTCGACTCAAAACGGTAGTCTTATTTGAACTAATTCTTTTTCTCCATCTCTTCAAATCATAAAATTTCAAATTCAGTATCGTGTATGTCTGTCCTACTTACAGAGGTTGCGAAATGCTTTATTTTAGGCTATTTCTACTTCTGTGAGACAAAAAGTAACTGTAGACAAAAAATGACTAAACTCGGTTTTCCAAACCTCTTCAAATCATAAGCTTTCCAAAGAGCAATCATACATATGATCTGTGGAGATGGTGATGGACGAATGGACAGAAGGACAGAACCTTCTTTTGAGCTCCCCTCCTGTACACGTTATGTACCGAGTCGCTAAAAATGATTATTCAGTGTCTGTAAAATATTATGATAATAGGATTACTCAAAAGCTTTTATTCTTAGAATCTGGAATTTTTCGACTGGATATTGAATAATCATTTTTAAATTTCTTTAGCTTTTTTCATAACTTTTGCTTTTATTCGCTTAACTTAATATCTGTAGATGAATGATTTCAAAGAGCAGTAGACTATAGGATGACAATAAATCATCCTATCAATAAACGAAAAATTGAAAAATTAAACCGCAAACTTTATAGAATAATTTTGTGGAACAAATTTTGGAGGAAGATTATTTTAAGCATGAACTAAATAAATGCACTTGAACTAAATTTTGCATTTAGTTAAATAAATACAAAAAAAATAAATAAAAATAATCATAATGTTTTAATCAAGTTAAAGTCAAGTTTGACATTGCTTGTCAAAGCTTTTCTATGTTCCACGTCTATTTTCGATAAACATTCTATGTCTATGGAAACACTTTGTACTTTTTGAGCTACGTGAATACATGATACACAATTCGACAAGGTGATCGTAATTAAACTTGGCCTATTCAGAGCATTCTGAAGCTGTAACCAATAAGCGGATTGACACCAAAAAAAAAAAATGTTCAAAAAAGTTCTCCCACGGTGCGCTTTACAATAAAATACGGGAAAAACAACACATAAACAACAAAATAAACAATAATGAACAAAAACACAATAAAAAAGCCTTTATTCGTTCCATTCTTTACTGCACAGACTGTAAGGCATTGTCGCCATTGCAGTTGGCTACGACAAAATTCTGGAGCGTGTCTTAATATCTTAGGGCCGTCATCGAAAATGTCGCAGGGCCTTTAGAAGCAACTTCTCCGATGAATGGTCAGATGATAAATATCGAAGTGAATCTGCAGCAGTCGGTTACTTGAGGAGAGTGCAGGGAAAATTCCAAGAAAATACATGAATTTTTCATGACCCAAATGCGACAATTCTGGGTGTTAACTGTTCCATTAAGATAAAAATGTGCTCGTCGCTCTACAAGATGTTCCAAAGCTACAACACATTCCATTCTGGCAAGAGAAGTCAATCCAAAGCTCAGTCGATGGTCCTTGTCGGCTGCAATCAGCTGGTGGTTATGGCTGTTCTTGTACGGAAAAAATTGCATTATCTATTGCGGTAGACCTATTTTCCACATTGTGCCTTACGATACGTTAACTGCCATGATACTGCTCGTGCACTATTGGAGCCAGAAATATGAGTTATTGACTGTTCGACTACAGCCATCGCATCATCCTCAAGGACTTCTTCAGTTACAGGTTTGCGCCCTTTAGCAACTTGAACGCATAACGATACAGTTTTCTCGAATCGACGATCTATCATTTTCCTTAAAGCTTGGCAAACATTGGTCAGCGGCATAAGTTCTAAACGGCGAAATTTACGAACAGAGATCACAGCATTACCAAGGTTTTCAGAAACAAGCTCCACAATTAAATCATATTTCGATAAAGTGATTTGTATCTGATTAGAATGATATTCACTACTTGTAATAATTTTTATATTCAGAACTATGCTACAATGAGAATACTTATGTAATTGAGATTGTGTAATTATATTACTGATTATATTATTGCTGTATATTGCTATTTTGTTGTTTATTTATTGTTTTTTCCTGTAAGTCGCCCGTAAGGGAGCTTTTTTACATATATATATATATATATATATATATATATATATATATATATAT
>JAFIDM010012231.1:134349968-134361486 GCA_023159025.1 Thereuonema tuberculata | reverse complement strand
AATGCGAAATTTATGCAGTTAGGGTGACAAGTTTGTAGAAACATGTTTCAATATTCAGAACAGAATAAATTTCAATATTCTGGCTGGGAAAAGTTGAAAATTTTGTATTAATTAAAATTAGTTCAATTTCTCATTTCTCACAATAGTAAAATAGTAAATTAAAGACGTTATTCTTTTAAATGCTAGTTTTAAGTTAAGAAGTATTTTCCCTTTTTTTTAGCATACAACTTACAAGATTTTGCTATTTTTTTTTCAGTTGATAAAGTGAATGAAATATTGAGAAATTTTACTTAAAAACAATCTAATTAAGAACAACTGACTCACTTCTTAAGAAAGTCTTCTTGAAGAAGGCGAAGAATAAAAAAAAAATATTTAAAGAAGTTTTCTAAGCTAAGTAGTTATTACAAGTTCAGTAGAAATTTCTAGAAATCTTTTTTGAAATATTTGAAAAAATAAAATAAATTTATCATTGCTTTGATCGAAAACTCAATGCAAATTAAAAAAAAAATATTAAGTAATCTAAGAACGATACTTTACTATCCACCTATTCAATTATTTGTGCTTTAATGGTAAGCCTGATTCTTTTTTTTAAAATTATGATTTAAATTTAATTTTTTGGCTTAATTCTTAGAAACTCATTGTGATTTTGATCTATAATTGATAGTGAAATCAGAACAGATTATCCATTTTAGAGAAAATTTCTTTACTTATAATAGAGACAATCTTATGCTATTCACAACCCGTAGTTTAATTTTAATTCGTGATAAAAATTTGTGATACGATTTAAAGTTTTGCTAAACATAGCATTTAAACGTGCTGAACTGGAGGTCACTATTTTCCATTTTGACTAATTCCGAGCTTTTAACTTGTCAATTGTGATTAGGTCATCAACAATTTACTGATACTTTCAATATTTAAAATATAGTCTCTCATATATCGGCGATGGCCTTATCGATAATTCAACGTGTCAATTGATTAGTTATATGCTTAATCGTTTCAATATACAGTCATATTTGTGATAATTAGCAAGTAAATGGTTTTCAAATAAAATGCTTGAAAGAAAAATGAATCAGTTTTGTGATCGTTACACAAATTTGATGAACTGCTAATAATACTGCATTAGTTGCCCACTATTTAATTTGTAAACTTTGTAAACTTTAAATTAGACTAAATTTACCTTTTCAATGTCGAAATAATCATATTTAATAATAATCAAATAATCAAACATTAAAAATAATTTTGATTTAACTTTATTATTACCTTTAAATATACTGCAGACGGAGACCAAACCCTCACAATCTAAAGTTTTTCAAATGTTTGTACATTAACTTTTGTAAAAAAACTCGGATTTTTTTATCTGGAAGGAACGTAACAGCATCGGTAGCTCTTAATGTATCGCCATGTAACTGTACTTGTGCCTGGACAATTTACAATATTAGAACTTTGAAATATATGTTTGATTAGATAGTTTAGGGTCGAAATCGTACTGTAATTAGCAATCTTATAGATACGGAGATGCTTTATTTTTTTAAAAAATTATGACCAACATACGTTCATGTCTGACTTCCAAAAATAAAGTTCGACCTTCGTAAGTTTAAGGTATCGTACGTTCTTGTCTATCTTGGAAAGACAAAAGAAGATAATATACGAGTAGTTTAACCAATGTTCAGTGGTAAAATTGTCAAATTAAATTTCTTTCAATGAAATTTTTTTTCAATACATATACAATCTTTATATATCGGATGGTCGGATATATCGGAATTAAACAGGAGGTATTTGAAGCGCGATAGACTAAAAACTGTTCGGCCAATTAGATATATATTCCATTCAGACCATGGGATTAAGATTTCGCAAAAAAAAATTTTAAGCTCTGGCACTGTATGGTGAGCTAATCAGACATAGGAAAGAAAACAAAAGCATACAGTTGACGCTTTAAATCCTATTGGTTGTATTGTTTAGTCAGTTACACATACGGTTTAATATGTTTTTCTTGCACGTTGTCCAAAATCTGTTTTCTATGGATCGTAGATTCTACGGCGGACCGCAGCAAATCTCCAGAGATTTGTCTCACGTGAAGCAGTATTCGGTTCTTCAATATTGCCAAACTACGTAGGGTTGGACCACATTTATAAGAACGTTTCAACAGCGCATTGTTGTGCGCACGTGAATTGAACCGGAAATCCTGTTTTTGTTTTTGTTGCTGAGCGAGTGCAATCAGTGTTAACATATGTACATCAGTGTTGTTTGTTCGAATGACTCCACGAGTACCGATTTGTTTGGAAGGGTATGTTGTAGCCCTTTCCAATGCGAAATATTCTTATTCCAGAATTAAAGAAATGTGTAAGCCAACGAAATTTTAAAACTTCCAAGTCCACTATTACTCGAATTATTGCTGAGTCATGTTTGAAGGCTGTTAATGAAATGAGGAAGAAATCCGAGGGCCGCAAACCACATCCACGAAGCACTGCCACCCCAGCTGTTGTCTGTAAGGTTAAACAAAACATTATGAAAGAAAACCTAGCACCCATAGAAGTCTTGCACAACGGGAGTTTCCAAAACAACCTTAACACGCATAATTCATAGGGACCTGCATCTAAAAAGCACTACAAGCAAATGTTCATAGACTGTTGCCTCGACATATCGCCGAATGTAAGACAAATAGCCGAAAGTTGTATGAAGAGCATTTGTCGGGAGAAAAATGGAAGTATGTTCTGACGTTGGACGAAGGATGGGTTTAGCTCAACAACTGTAACAAACCATATGCAATTTTTTATCGTTATCGTGATGCTAAAGGTCGTTCAGAATGGTTCCGCCAATGTAAGAAAAGTTTTCAAAGGGCTTCATGATCGTGACTAGTTACAGCTGTTGAGGGAAGTTGCCTTTGCAAAACATTGATGGAAAGGCAAAGGTTAATGCTATGTATAATCAGGAAAATATCTTACAACCATTGTACCTCAGCGACATTCCAGCAGTGAACAGTACTGCGTTATCTGAAGTATGGATCCATCAGGACAAAGCGTCGAGTCAAACCGCCCGAATAACAATGTCCTATATGTCACGAATGGCCAACGAAACAAGAATTCGATCAATTCCGTTCAGTTCGATCCCAGTGAAATCACCTGACGCTTCCCATATGGATTACTGCGGCTTTGGTCTGTTGAAACGGGCATCAGGAAACCGACGACCTCGAACAGTGGCTGGTTTAAGGGAAGCCTGTCAGAAGAAGAGGAACAAGATTACGTTTGCCACACTGCAGCGCAGCCTCCTCCAATGGAAACTACGATGTAGGGTCATTCATCGAATGCACAGCATACAAACAGAGCACACCAGATGGTGGAATCGGCTTTTCTTAGACTTTTCATATCAAAAATTCGTTTTTATAAACGAGGTCCAACCCGCTGTATCAATGTTTCTTTGGTAACCAATGCTTTCAAGTAGTCCCACAACCAAAAGTCATATGCCGTGAGATCAAGCGAATTTGGGCCATACAGTCAGGAATGCTCGATTAATTATAGGGTCGTCGGTGAAATACTAACGTAGGACTTGCTGCATTGTCAATCCTATGTGCGGGGGCACCCCATCCTGCATGAACACAGTCGTGTCAAGACATCCATGCTGTTGAAGTTCTGGAATAACGAATTTTGCAAAATCTGTTTATATCGCACTGCAGTGACAGAACATGTCACTGGTCATGTTGGTTGCAGTTCTTCGAAAAAGTACGGACCAATTATGAAGGAGACGGTAAAGTCACACCAGACTGTGACCTTCAGTGGATGCAATGGCATCTGCTCGATAGCATGACGGTTCTCATTAGCCTAAATCCAACAGTTGTGTGTATTGACAGTGCCGCTGAGATAAAAATGCTTCTCATTCATCCGTAGAATGTTCTAAGGCCCTGCATAATCCATTTCCATCCGAGCTAGGAACAGGTGAGTGAAATGCAGGCACGTTTTCGCATCCCCGTGACCAGTTGTTGGCTAATAATAATCCTGTAAGGATATAACTTCAGCACTTTGCGCATGCATTTCCATACAGTTGAATACGGTATATCCAATTATCTGAATGCTATCCGAACACTGCTAGATCCGTGGCAGCATTCACTTCCACTACGGACGTTGCAACAGTTTCAACTTCGTCATTTGATACCGGTTTGCGTCGCGTCCTGGTTCCACTTGTAAAGATCTCGTATTTTCATAACGTGAGATCATATTTCGCAAATTGGTAATAGTCATAGACCTTTCCGTAGGTTCTTCGTTGTTCGGAATAATCATAGTGCAATGAACGCATTACTGTTATGTTGATGATAAATCTTTACGAGGAACGCACGATCACGCAAACACAGCATTGCATATAGTGACATTCACAGCACCGTCAAGCAGGTCGAACTGATCGATGTCACTCATGTTGAGGCTTATATCCGCGTACCTGATGACGTCTGTTGTCTGTCACTAGGCGACTGTCAGTATACAGCGCCAATTTTTCCCTCCCCCTGGTGGCGACATTCGGAACTATTTTTTTTTTTTTCTGCGACATCGTAATCCGATGGTCTGATTAGTATAAAAATCAAATTTGGCCTTTTTTGGCCCAACAGTTTTTTTGCTTGTCACGCTCCAAACACCTTCTGTTTAATTATGGTCACCCGTAGTTAAGGCGAAAGCCTTCACTGATTCACTGACTCATATTTAATTCTTCTATTTCCCATTTAGCCAGGAACCTGGAATCTGATAGACAGTGATACTTATACGGGATTTTCGGGTTTCATAGTAAGAATATTAATGAAATTGTACTGATCACGGGATGTTTTACCAACTGGAGAAGATTGGATGTGATAGCGGTGTGGAGACGTACATGAAAGTTTCGAATTGATCTCACAATTTCAATTTCTTTCTCATCCACAATTGAACATTTTTTTTTGTAACCCCTACGAAGAACGGTTCTTTCAACTAGTACTAGTATTAATCTAATTTTGATATTGAGATTACAAGAAATTTTGAATACTAAATATTTCAGTAATTCATTTTCTTAAATTCATTATTAATCTTTTCTTCTAAGATTTTCCTTTACCTAAGAGTATTGCACCTTGATTAATTTTGTCAAGATCGAACGAAAACCTAAGAAAGAAAAATAGTCAAGATTTCTATATTATGTTTTCTGATCTTTTAGAATTTATTTCCGACAAGTGATAAGATTTTAAATGGGTAGAAATTTTTCTTTACCTCGATGAAGGTAACATCAGAAATTTAGAAATGTACTGTTCTGTTATAATTCAAATGCAGATCGAAATTGATAAAATTGAATGAAATAATGTTCAAGAAAATAGATGATTTAAAGAGATGATTATATCAAGTTTAGATTCAAATGTTGCTCATTTACTTTATTAATATTATTATTATTATTACTGCTGATTACTATTATTCAACTTGAACATGTTTGTTCTTTATTTATCTGTTTTATGCGTATCACGTTGAATCGGCTGGATTTCATCAAAATAGATACATTGCTTAGTTATAGTTTAATTTAAAACACGAAATTTTTTTTTGACTTCCCACTGGTCCTAATCCCTTAAAATTGATCACACTCTAGATGCGTGACTCAGCCTCAGCTATGCAGTGAATACGAGAATATTCTCAGTAATGAATAAATGAATTTTCCATTAAATTAAAATCTAATTACTGTCTTCATGTTCAGCGAATTGAAAAGATTACTTTCATCTATCCAAAAATTTTAGTTTGGGAGCTTTACAGTTGATTCTTTCTACTGTGTAGCAGTGAATCATTTTCAAGATTTAAAAAGATTCAGTTCTTTCCATAGCAATATTAATGAATAACTTAAACAATGTCATCATTCTCTAATATCTACCAATAATTGACTTAAGCATATCGTATAAAAAGCGTCTTTCCATATAGAGTAACAGTAACTTGATTGAACGAGTAATGGAAGACATGTAGTCACAATGGTTAAGACCAAATATTTACAATGACCAGACTAAATGTTTACTAAGACCATATGTTTAGGACCCAGTGTTTAATTCTGATATTAAACCTCTGTATTGAGACCTCGCTGTTTACTGGTGACTATTCCCAACCGACGATCCTGTTTTATTTTTATTTTGTATTTATTGTTTTATTTTTAATTTTTGCAAGAACCATATGCTTTTTCATCATTAATTATAATGACCTCCGGATTGATAACTCGTTTTTTTCCTGGTGACTACTCCCAGTGACGATCGCCAATAACACGCGAAACGGTCATTCTGGAAGTCACCTAGTAAACACTTCGTCTCAATCATTGTTATCTACACCTGTTGTTATGTCGTTAAACTTTGTTACTGCCTTGAATCATTGGTAGAAAGAAAGATTTAAATGAATGCTAAAAGTGTGTTTTGGGTTTTTGGTAAAAAGTTCGAAACGAAAAATATTTTAACTAACTTATTAAAAAGTGGAGTATATAGAACTCGATAGCAAATCGTAGGTATAACTTGATGACTTAAAAAGAAATTTATATACTGACTGTAAACTAGATAGAAGTTGGAATGCAAAGATATTCAAACACATTTTAGGAAGAATTTGTAAAGGGAATTCATTGAATCAAAGGAAATCGGAAGAAATCCACAGTAATAGTTAAAGTGCTCTGTTGAAATACAAAACCAAATTAAATCTTATCAAAATGCTAATTTCGAAGTTCAAAATATCTGATAGTATATTAAATATTCCGTAACATTTGGGATGGTTCATAACTTTCTGAATAACTTACTAGTTTGATTAAAAAAAAGTAATTTTTTATTCTCTAAAATGTAAAAAAACATTTTTAATTGCAAATGAAAATAAAGACGAGTTGTTTTCGGATAAATATTTTAGAGAGATCTGATGCCACAAATGATGTTAGTTTTAATGGTCTATTTTAACATTATACCAGTATTAATTAAGATATTTTTTAATTTTAGTGTGAGGAAACATAGCATAAAAAACTAAAATGTAATGCTAGAATAATAAAAAAAAAAACCCAGATTAGTCATAAGAAGGATAATATCATATGTAAGGAACTACGATATACAAGATTCTGCAAACGCCAAAAAGAACATTATTGGCAAAAACTTTAGTTCTCTCTAATATGCAATACATCATTGATTTATTGTCGAAAATCTACTGATTCAATTGTATACTTAATATGTTTAGATATCTTTCATTGTGCAAAACGTAATTTCCTAGCTTTTTCCTTTTAACCATGTTTTAGATAAATATTGAATTCAGGAAATTGCCGTGATTTCTTGGAAAAGCAAATAAAGATGCACGATTCTGGCAGTTTGCAAAGGATTCTAAGCCAACGCCGTAATAACAGCTATTTCCAGACGCATCAAGCAACGGAAATATTTTCGGAGAAGCAATAATAAAAGACCCCAAACTAATCTGATCTAGATCGTTCAACTTTGCTTTTCTGGCTTGAAGGACACTCTTGCGCAGAAAAAAATATGGAAGACTTCCTCCATATATATAAATATATTGAAAATGTTGAATTACAAAGAACAGGTGTTTTGCCTTGAGATAGCAAAATAGAAGAGAGATGTGTACAAGCAGCTAAAGTTATTAGAAATAGAATAAAAAACTATTTTTCTATTAATGGATAGTGATTGAAAATTCTAATTACTATATGTAAGCTAGAAACTTCCTTACAAAACTACCAGACTGGAGATTATAGATGATATTTATTTTGTAAAAATCTTTAAATGAGCAAAAATAGAAAAATTAATGTCGGAATCTAAACGACATAAGTCTTAATGAATCTTTGTAGAAATATTAGGATCTTAACTCTAAAATGAGATGAGGTTTCTTGGAACAGAAAAGAAGTAATTCCATTTATGCTTGTCTTGTTGATCTAACAGTAGGATAATTACTATGATTTTTAATCGTAATATTGTTATGAGTTCGTTATGAATTTTTGTTGTCCAATTTAGGAATTGAGGAGAACCCTCAGCTTGCTAAATAATTCACGAAACATTTAATAATTCAAGAAACTGGTATTTTTATTTTATCTAAAGAAACCTCTTGAGGAAAGTCCGTAATTCGTGACTGTATTTATTTTTCTTTTTTTTAAATTAAGTTGACTACGATAATTTCCTTACTAAATTAAATTAATTACTTTGTAGTTTTGATTTTAATTCTTTATTTATGCTTGATATACACTAGAGTGCAAGGAAATCGACTCAAACTGAAACGCAATGGTTAATCTTAAATTGTCGCAAATTTTCGATCGTTTGAAAACTACAAATAATAAAACAACAAAGAATATGAAATTCATGCTCAGATGATACCGAACGTGTGATAATATGACAACAAGTTTTTGAGATAAGCCGGTAATTGGTGGATAGGGGTATGAAGTTCACGTGCGTGGCAGTACTAAACCATTCGAAACACTTGAAATTGTTGTGTACGCGAGACTTACATATTCTTTCATTAATATGAATCGTTCTATTTTAATCCTATCGTCGTTATTACTCCACAAAGATGGATACAACAACCGAGGAAGTGGCGCAGGCAGTTATCTACTACAGCAGCACACTAAACGATATGTCGCCAACTGTTGCATATGTCGCAGTCAGCTGTATAACAAGTCTTTCGGAGGTTCCAGGAGATTCATGTCTTTCGTCGGAGACCGGGTTCTGGTAGACATCGAGCTACAACTGCAAGAGATGACCGATTTGTTATTAGCACTGCACTAAGCAATCGTAATTTGACAGGCATTAAGGTCCAACAGGAGCTGCACCGTGTTCGTGGGGTAGCAGTAAGTGGGTGGACTGTCAGAAGAAGACTACATGAAGAAAATTTGACCCCATATAGGCCTGCAACAGGACCATTTAGGACAACAGCTCATCGGCAAATCCGCCTTCAATTTGCTCGCGATCATGTTGATTGGACTGTAGTGCAATGGGGTTCAGTATTGTTCTCTGACGAAACTAGAATGTGCTTAAATGGCAAAGAAAGACGAAACCGTGTCTATCGAAGACCTGGTGAACGATTTGCGCAATGCTGCTTCCAGGAAGCGGTCAGTTATGGAGGAGGCTCCTGCATGATATGAGCAGGCATTTCACTTCCAGCCAAAACTGACTTGGTGTTTATCGACCCTTGACCCACAGGAGGCGGGTTGACGGTTCGCCGGTGTATAAGCGAAATGCTATAACAATATGTATTGCCATATGCTGGATTCGTCGGAGAAAACTTCATTTTCAAGCACGACCATGGGATGCCGCACGCTGCTGTTGCTGTTCGGGATTTTTCTGAATGCAGTTGGCATTGAGTGTATGCGGTGGCCGGCACGTAGTCCCGATCTTCGCCCGATCGAACATCTTGGGGACCTCCTTAAGAGAGAGTTCGTGGTAGAAATGCAGCTCCAGAAACAATCGAGGAGTTGAAGTGGCGTTAGAAGAAGAATGGAACAATATTGCGCAACATGAGCTCAAGCAAGTGATCCGATCAATGAGATGCGGAATGTTAGTTCTTATCAGAGCTCGAGGCGGCAATACCATGTATTGACTTACAATAAATGCTAAATTCAGCTCAATTGGTGGCCTTGTCTTTGTAATGAAATGAACGATTTTGGTACTACACCTTTCCTATATTACTGTTTTTTATAAAATGCATTCATCCGTATCGTCCTGAGTGTCACGTAAACGGGAATGGCATATTCTTTGTTATTTTATTACTTTCATCATATTACGATCAAAAATTTGAGTCAATTTAAGATTCACCATTGCGTTTCAGTTTGAGTCGATTTTCTTCACTCGAGTGTATTCTAGAATTCTCAAAAAATAATTTTCATCAATACTATATTGTTTATAGGCATGAAAAGTGATGTAAAGTAATTTGACGAATTGAACGTCTCACGCTTTAAAACTTACTTTAAAAGTAACATCTACTGTTCTACTTTATTCATTAAGTTCGAATATTTTTCTTAGAACTTCACGTAACGTCTTCCTTTCTGTTGTCGCGTCCGCGTGTAAAATGAAACCAGAGGTTTCGATGGAAGCCACGGAATTCGTGTAGCAACTTGGAAGTCAATTAAGTGGTCATTTATATTTTAGCAAAATTAGTGGCGACAGTGATTAAGCACACCTGTGAGTCAATGCAATTAATTGTAGGGTCTTGTAGAGGGTAGGAGATTGCTTTTGGGAGCCAGAGGACTTCAAGGAGACGCATAACACCTTTGCCAACAGGAAATTAAGTCGGACAAATACTGGATCAGGAAATTGCTGTGATTCCGAGGAAGCAAATAAAGATGCACAATTTGTCAGTTTGCAAAGGATTCCAAGTCAGTGCCCGCAATAACAGTCGTTCGGAGACGTTTCTTTCAGCGGAAATATTTTCGCCGAAGCAATAATAAAAGGAGTCGTATCTAATCTAATATAGAACGTTCTCTGCTTCTCTCATAACTTTGTGACGCTTCTATTGAATTCAATTCTGTTGATTTTATGAGTTACCTATTGTTAACTTCTAACAAGTGTAGACAATAAACGATAAAAGAATTACTTGAAATACATTTATAGCTTTTCCTTTTAATCCTTTTAAAAGATGTAAATTTAATTACTCACTTAAAACTTACACAATTTTAACATAAAAGCATGAAATGAAATTAAATGAAAAATACGTTTGAAAACATAGAGCTTTTTTCTCACGGGAATTTAACTATATTTTTCTGTAAAATTTAATATAAGATTGTTAAAGGTGAAAAAAAGAAAGCTTTAATTACGCTCAAGTATTAGAAATTTACATTGCAATTGATCTGATTTAAAATAAAGATTTAAAATAAAAGTAATATAAAAACTTAAAAAAAAAAAAGAAAGAATAATTTTAAATTACTTAATTTCTCTTGTAAACGACAATTGAAATATAAAAAAAGTATTCAAATGTAATAAATTTCGATAATATCAGATTAAAAAAATTCGAACAAAAAACAAATGGTGAAGATTATCATTTCAATCAAGAGATGTAGTAAATACATGTAGTTAATAGAAACAACCAATTTAAAGGATGATACATTTAGTCAAAATTTAATTTTTTGACTGGAAAGGCGTTTTTGTGATAATTTTGATATCACATAAATTAAATGATTTTCTTAAGTTCTAAGAGCAAGCCTAAGAGTATTGGAACCTAACACTGAATAAAAACCAATGAATTCATTATTTTTGGATAGGGTGCAGAGAATTTACTTTTTGAATCAGTAATATTTTAAAAATTGTTAATTTTTTGTTTATTTACATAGAATATTTGTACTATTTCATTTTCTATTCTATGACGGGTTGCATGCACATTGCTTTCATTAGCAGCAGAGTTAATCTGATATTATCGGAATTTATTACATTTGAATATTACTTTTTATTTCAATTGTCGTTTACAAGAGAAATTAAGTAATTTAAAATTATTATTTTTTTCTTTTTTTTATTAAGTTTTTGTAAAGATGATTTTACGTGCGCTAATAACAAAAAGGTTAAGAGACTGCCGTCGCACAAGTTAAAAATTAAAACATT
>JAFIDM010012231.1:134297260-134349568 GCA_023159025.1 Thereuonema tuberculata | reverse complement strand
AATGTTTTAATTTTTAACTTGTGCGACGGCAGTCTCTTAACCTTTTTAACCTTATTAAGTTTTTGTATTACTTTTATTTTAAATCAGATCAGCTACAATGTAAATTTCTAATACTAAAATGTAATTAATGATCTTTAAAACTTTTCTTTTTTACTAACTGAAACTTTAATGAAGAATTCATGACAATCCTGAAGATCAGGATTGCGGCTTTTATAAGAGCTTATTCCTTCGTACTGATAGAAAAATTTAATATTTTTTTAATTTTTCTTCACAACTGACAAGAAAGTTATTTTAAAGGAGTCAGTTATACTCTTCCTCTTATTTTTTGTAAGTCATAGAAAGAGATAATTAAAGTCAAACAAAAAAAACTGCGATACTTTAAGGAGAGAATAACATTAAAAGTTTTTACAACTTGAAAGTGCTAAACTTATAATAAGGAAAATTCATGATGTGAAGAATGAAACTGTCCAACTTCACAAGGTTGAAGTTTACATGTGAATTACCAAATTAACTGCTTTCCAAATTGGAAGGGCAAGTAGCTCATTAGTAGTGTACAGAAACTTTTAAAATAGTTGCTGCTAATCAGGAATATATAAAGGAATTTAATACGGAAATGGCAAGTTTGTGGGTCGTCCTTCCAAATACAATAGATCAAATTTAATTTTCTGTTTTGAGAAAGTACACAAGTTTTTATTATAAAAAAAGTTGTCCACTATTTATGGTTTATGCTTTTCTTGACTTAATTAATTATTTAGGAACTTTCTTCCTCTTTAAAATAAGAAATATTTGTTACATGTACAGTAGTAAGGTTTAAAACTGCTATAAGAAGTCAAAACGGAAGTGAAGTGTTAGTACTCTAATTTTTGTTAAATATTACCAATTAATTATTTAATAAGAAGTTGTAGTATTATAAAGATTATTTCAATCTTAATAGCATAACATTAACATTTAAATAAGAATATAAATATTTATTAAAAATACATGAATCATTTAATTTTCTTTATCTGTCTTCTTATCTGCTTCTGTGATGACTCAACTGTTATTTTGTTCTGCAATTTACATAATAGTTCAACTTAATGATATTGTTATAGAATATATGATATTTCCCAAAATACATTCCCAAACGACAGCTATGCTATATTATCCCTATCACTGATTTCAGCTAAGGAAAAAAAGTAAATCAAGAATCCCAGCAACAATCAATGCCATACTAAACAAATAAAGATTTAGAAACCAATTTAGTTACATTTTTTGTTAATCTACCATAAGATACAGAACGGATAAAGATGTCGGTCATCATTACACTTAATGAAAATTACTCTATAGATTTCCGTTTTCTCTCTTTGGTCGGGCGAACAGATCAAAGGAAATCTCAGGAGAGGGTTGGCTTTTTTGGTCGAACGATTAGCAAATGCTCAACAACTGAATATTTACATTGCGAATAACAAATGTCAATTCAAAAATACCAAAATCAAAACATTTTGAATTCAAATGAATTTGTTCTACTCTTTATTTTTATTTCTTCATGTTCTACTTTTAAGGAAACTTCTGCAATCATGGAAAACAATTATAATGTATATATTGTATATTCGAATAACAATAATCTTATTAACTGAACGTTACCGCTTATGTTAAGAGGTTATTGTGAAGCCGCAGATATGTTTGTGCTGCATTATACTCAAAAACTTTAAAAAATTGTTTAAAAATAATTATGTACAAGAACAATAATAAGATTGGTTTATCTAAGCTTTTTTATTAAGCATTTCCATGACTCCTTTGATTGTTTTTAAAATAGAAGAAAATACTGAGTCAATTCTACTGAGACAGGTTCCGTGCAACGAAATTCAGTAGACATTAGTCTAAAAATTAAGAAATTAAAAATTAAGCTGTAATAAAGCTAGCATACCTAGAAAAGTAAGAAAACAATGTAGTTGTTGTACAAAATTAAAACTGACATGGTAATGGCAGTTCTCCTTAACTCAGTTGCTGTTAATTACATTTGTAAAAAAATGCAATGGAGATGACCCTAAAATGTCTTAACTCATTTTGCTAGGATATTAACTATTGATTCATGGTTATAAAAGTGCTTTAATTATTATGTAATATATTTGTTGAAGGTCCTTATTTTCTAATTTAAGGGTACTTTTAATATAATCTCAAACTAAAAAATTAGATCTTGCTTGGAATTCGAAATAAATGGGATTTTCAGATTAACTTCTGAGGATCGACCCCAATATTGTAATAACATTATATTTAAGTAATTTCGGTTATAGCTAAGTTTCGACTATAAACTGTTATAAATCAAAAATATCTGAAGAATACCTAAACGAAATATATTAAGCAATGGACTTATAAAGGAAAGTTCTTGAAAGTTTCATAAACAATTTTACAATTTGATTGTTAGAATCTTATTTTACAGATATCGAATAGACAGCAAGAAATTCATAGATAGTTACAAAACTCTATACTTAAATCTATTACATAATCTAATAGAAAGCTATACTTAGTATTGAATTTGCTGTAAACAAACTGGTAAAAGCAAGATAGTTTCTTAAAATAAAACTGGTAACGAGTGATATGCGATAGAAATAATTTTCTCCATCTTTATATAATCCTTGTATACCTCTAGCAACTGTACTAAAGTACAAACAATCTCTAAAAATTGAAGAATTTATTTCGATTTCAATATAAAGTTATTTGCTATTGCCAATTCTCGCTATTCTCGTTTGCTTCAACACTTGCTTCGACGCGTTCAGGTTTCTGTGGTTTGATGTCGTTCTGTAGCCCCTGAGGATTCCACATCACACCACCGTTTTAACAACTGAGTGAGTTTGACAGAGAGCGAATCGTGGCTTCAGAGAGTCAGGTTGGACATATCTTTCTATCGCCCCACCATATGAGTCGCGATGAGCCACGATAAGATGTTGTTGGCAGGGTCCGGCAACGCACATATACCATTAGGAGGGCAGTGGTCGAACGAGAGTTAACACCAACAGACAGGATCGTAGGATCATAAGATCGGTTCTCAGGACAGCAGCAGTTTCCATAAATGCCATCCGTGGAGAGTTAATGGCAACTCCGTAGCATGTTATGTCATGACGAACCATTGCCAGAAGGCTGGCAGAGACTGGATTGTAATGCCAGGTTGAACTCTAAAACTACCAGTGACTCAGTAGCATCGCCATCACCGCCTGCAGTGGTGTCGCCCCAGAGCAGCATAGAATGTAACTGATTGGGACCCTATAGTGTTTAGTGATGAATCTAGGTTCTCACTTGGAGCCGATGACCACCGAATTAATGTGTGTGTGTGGAGAAAACCAGGACAGCTCGCTTCACTTCACTTAACTTTGGAGGGTCACACGGTATACACATCTAGCGTCACCCGATTCCTTTAGTTGTCCTTTGGAGTACTATAACAGCACAACTTTATGTCCTACGACCTGTCATTCTACTAATGCTGCGAGGTCTTTGAAGAACCATTTTTCATCTGGCCGACCGCTTACGGCAATAGCTGTAGAGAGTGTCTACGTGGATTCCGACACTTTCTTGACCTGCCAGATCACCAGACCTATCACTTATAAAATATCATTTATAAAACAGTATCCCGCAACGTGTCCAGCAACTCCAAGATATTTCGATGAATCTTTCACAGGAGACCATTAAACTTTCATTTGCGTCAATGCCCACACCGCATAGCCGCCTATCCGCCCCACAATATACTAACATGTACCGATTCTGGGCCTTTTGTTCCGAAATAAACAGCTGTATTGCCCTCACAATGTTCTGGAGCTGTTTTTTTCTTTCCACATGTCGTGATTCATCATGATCACACTTTTTGCAAGTGCATCGTCTTTTTTTTTTGTCATAGAATGTATAATAAGTCTTCTGATTAAATTATTCAGAATTAATTAATTCATCATATTGATAATATCTAATATGATAACCTTTAAGCATTTTCCTTTGATAAACTTAATGAAAAAAAAATATTAATATGATACAACCATCTCTATATCTTCATTTGTCTATATACGAAAACTCAGAATCAAAACCATCTTCATCACATGAAACTTTAATATTTCGTCTTTATTTCGAAGACTTTATCAAGATCTCTATTTACAATTAAAAAAAAAATATATAAAGGAAGGAGAAAAATCTTTTTTCTCAATCCTAACAAACTAATGTGATAACAAAATCTCTGTAACGAGACCTTTCAACGTGAAATTAATAATTAAAAACAAATTAACAATCAAAACAAATAAAGATTGGTGAAAAAACACGTGAATAATATCAAATAAGTTTTAAAATACTTTTTAACCTTTTGTTTTGCAAAAATGACTTCCTGTATACATTCAAAGAAACTTTGTTAATTCTTAGAGACTTGTTTTTATTGATACATGAGTTTTTATTGATACATGAGGTACAATTTACCAAACAAGACTCTAAGGCGAATCTCTTATATTCGTCTTTAACATTGTAAATTAAATGTACTATTTGGTCTGGGTTATGATCTTTTATGAGACAATGGTCTGCCCATTCCGAAATGTTTTTTCTTCCATTCCGATATGCCCGGACATGTTCCTCTACCCGTTCTTTAACTGTCCTCCCTGTACTTCCTATATACATACCCCCACAATCTCTACACTCTGAAGCGTATATTACACCCATATTTTGTAAACATTTGTCATCTTTTTTCTTATTATTTTTGAACAATACGTTATCTTTATAATAAATTAAGTTTAACCGTTATCTTTGCAAGCTTATTTATTCATAAAACTGTAAAAGAAGCTTGCAAAGATAACGGTTTAAACTTAATTTCTTATAAAGATAACGTATTGTTCAAAAATAATAAGAAAAAAGATGACAGATGTTTACAAAATATGGGTGTAGTATACGCTTTAAAGTGTAGAGATTGTGGGGGTATGTATATAGGAAGATCAGGGAGGACAGTTAAAGAACGGGTAGAGGAACACGTCCGGGCCTATTGGAATGGAAGAAAAAACATTTCGGAATGCGCAGATCATTGTCTCATAAAAGATCATAACCCAGACACAATAGTACATTTAATTTACAATGTTAGAGACTAATATAAGAGATTCGCCTTAGAGTCTTGTTTGATAAATTGTACCTCATGTATCAATAAAAACAAGTCTCTAAGAGTTAACAAAGTTTCTTTCAATGTATACAGGAAGTCATTATTGCAAAACAGAAGGTTAAAAAGTATTTTAAAACTTATTTGATATTATTCACGTGTTTTTTCACCAATCTTTATTTGTTTTGATTGTTAATTTGTTTTTAATTATTAATTTCACGTTGTAAGGTCTTGTTACAGGGATTTTGTTATCATATTAATTTGTTAGGAATGAGAAAAAAGATTTTTCTCCTTCCTAATATTTATTTTTTAGTTATTTTAATTGTAAATAGAGATCTTGATAAAGTCTTCGAAATAAAGACGAAATATTGAAGTTTCATGTGATGAAGATGGTTTTGATTATGAGTTTTCGAATATTAATATGACTTGAAAGTTGCGTCACTTAACCATTCAATAAATAAGTTAAGAGAAATTTTGGAAGTTCATTATCAAATTATCATACATTTATTTTTACTCGTTCTGAAAACACTGAAACCATGTTACTTTAAAACAAATTTAAAGAAATAAATATATTTTTTTATTAAATGCAATACAGCGTCCGAATTATTTTTCTTTTCTTTTCTTGTGATTAATCCTAATTATTCACTCCACAATTCTCCTATCTCTCTTTGCATTTTACCCTTTCAAAGAATATTTGTTCTTTCCGGCTGATCATCTTCCCTTTGTTTTCAGGATTCGAACTTTCCTGGAACTATTACATCAATGTATGTTCTGAAAATATTGCGACCACATAGAACTTCTTAGATTCTTAGTTTATGAATTCCTGTATTCCAATACTTCAAATATTTAAACGTTACCTTTTTTTATTAATTTTAAAAAGTTAAAATTTTTGAAAACTTTAAAGAATAAAGTTGATACCAAACTAATAAGATATAGTTTGTATAATAACTAATAAGTTTATATAATTGTATAATATAGTTTGTATATGTTGTTTATATAAATAGGATTGTTTGTAACTTCTCATAAAATTAAAATATTGGTTATTATACAGTAAAGATACATTTTTAAATAAAAACAATTTTAAATAAAAAAAATCTACAATAATTATAATTAAATATATAATCGATCTGTAATCATTAACACACTCTGTTGCAGGAAAAAAAAATCACCCCTAATAAAAAAAAACAACCGAAACACACCTGAAAAAAAATAGAGAAAGCATCTCAAAACCAGTGTGCTAGATTTGCAAATTTTCCTTTTGATTTGCAAAACCTTTGTCAGTTGATTCGGTGATTAATTTCAAAAAGAATGTGCTTGTATCCTTAACTAACTTTTATGAATATGGTACGTATATTGAAATTCATTCAAAATTAATTTAAAAAATAGGCTAATTTCGAGCATCGCTGCAGCAGATCGTCTTCGAAATCTGAACTCTTGTCAGAACAATTTCTTTTGAAGAGACATGATTACACTTTCTCTTTTAGTTCTACATAATGTGAAGGCAATATCCTAGTGATAAGTTGAAAGCCCGTGAAGAGAACCGTTACTAACTATAATTAAGTAAGCGTGGATCGCCCTCATTAAGTTGAATTGAGATGTTCTCCGATAAATTTCAAGCTGATAGTTTCACTTAGAATGTGGTGTAGCTTTCATAGGCAAACAAATGCAGTCTTAAAAGAGTATCCTGAAGAGATAAGAATAATAAAAAGAATATATATATAAGAATAATAAAAACAATCCCGAATAGGCCTATAGAATTTTCCAAAAAAAACTATGATCATTTTCTAGTAATTATTTTTTCTACTTTACTATTTCTATTTTGAACAGAAAGTTAGTGGAGTTTTGTTAGATGCAGCCATGAAAGAGTATTTACGAAATTGCATGTTCCAAAAACCTTTAATTGAATGAAATTTGGACAGTATTCTTCCAATTTTTTTTTTCTAAATTTTTTAAATTTTTTTTTTAGAATTCTCTCTTCTCATTGCCTTCATTACTCTGAATTTCATCCATTGACTTATTTTGGACGAGTCTGAGACTTCTAAGGCATTGTATTCCATATTCAAGCAATTAAATTGTAATATATCAAAGCAAGAATTGCTGTAAATAAAATTAAGAATAATTCGTTCTGTTTCTAATTTGATGAATCCAATTTAGAACAACTATGATATTCAATATATTAAATCTATAATATATTTCTCCTTTAATATACTCTGTTGCAAAAATAAAATACAAAAACGAATCCTCTTCAAATGATTAAAATTTCATTGCCAATGAGCAAACCCGGAGTTTCCGGAGACAATGATAAGGGAGGATTATGCTTATGCTGTTCGAATGCCAATATAATGTGCGGCATTTGAACGGACGGACAAATCTGATGATTTTGCTTTTTCGTTACATTAAGATAAAGATACAGCTCTATGACACAGCTAATGGCAGTACCAGAACCTAAGCGAGTATAAGAAAAGTGCATCACAGGTTTAAGAGAAGCTGGAGAGTTATGCAGACGTGTCAATAGACGTCCTTTAAGACGTCTACCAGTGACTACCCACTGACTTCCACATAGGAGGAATTTGGGAGGGGTAAAAAATTTTGAGGAAATAAAAATAAAAATAAGTCGACAAGCATTAATTTGAACTAACAAATTTCTCATGAATTAAATTATCTACAAGTTCCGTTCAGTGGTAATTTAAAATATTTTAAGGTTTGCGAGTGATTAGATTTTTTGCCCCCCCCCCCACAAAAAAAAGTTTGTCCCCGAATCAAAATGCGGAAATTCCGCTGAAATTGCACTGTAGGCAGCACCGTTTAAATGGAGTCGAGCCCAGGCAGACAAGACAGTGTCCCATTGGAGTAGTGTATGTTCAGCATTGAATCCCGCTTATCTCTTGGCGCAGATGATTGTATATATGTAATGACTGTAGTTTAACAACATTCTGATCTATGCGTTAACGCCTTCCAGGGTCTATTTACCAGCATGGTAAATCCAGACCTCAAAAGGCGAAACATTCCAAAAGCAATTCCATGGCCAACCAGATACCCAGACCTCTCGCCAATCAAGTATGTCTTAGATGTGCTGTGGAGTCAGTTGTAGCTAGAATAGCCCAACAATTGCAGATCATTTAGCAGAATCCGACCCACCACAACATTAGAGTGCTATTTGACTCCATGCGACGTCATATTCTAATGTTACGTCATATCAAAATATTAACATTACCGTCACTGATCTAACAATAAAAAATCTTTTTGCGAAGAAGATGTAATCATTTCTTTATCTGTATATACTTATTGCGTGTTTCATAGAGATAGAACACTTTCTTAGCATATATATATATATATATATATATATAATTTTTTTTGCATTTGAGTGAATATTCAATTTTTATACGTTATTTACCTAAATTAAAATACTGAATTTACTAAAGCATGCTTATAATGGGAAAAAATCAAATGAAAAAGTTAATTTTAAAAGAAAATTTAAATCCAATTGTTAATTTTTCAAAAATTTTAAAAGTATCGTATATATTAATAAATTTATTAATGTATTTCATTTAATATTTTCTTTTTTCAAAATTTATTTTCAATTTTACTTAATCTATTATAAGTAAGTTTGATATTAAGTTTAAATTTAATATTTCAGTATTAGATGAGGTCTTGGTGACGGCCTCCCACTAGATAGAATTGTCGCAACCTGGGTTCGTATGCCGGTAGCGGCGTGGATGTTCCAATTTCCTTTTCTATATTTCTCAGCCTCTTCTTCACTTTCTCTTCGGGTCTGAAGTCATTCCATAATTGCTTTCTGAGGAAGGCAACGGAAAACCACCTTATTATCTATTCCCTAGAATTAAGCGACACTCCCAGATCGGAGAGCGCCAATGGACTGATGAATGCAGCAGAAATACTAGTGTTGATAAGTTAGCATTTTATAAACTATACACATTCATATACTCACTCATATATATGTATTATCAATTTATATACATATATGTATTTGTGTGTGGTATGTTTGGGCGTTTATAAAAAGCTAATTATTACTATCTGAAATATGTTGGTTATGGAAATCATCGCAGGACAAATAATAAGACTGAAAAGAAACAGGCTGCTTAACAAAGAAAGAGTTCTTGACAAACAACCAAACTATAATTTTAAAATCTTGGTTTCACAAAAAATGTAACCCGTTTTAAGTGTGTTATCTAGGTAATAGATAAACACGTGATATTATTTTTTTTCATTTTTTGGTTCAATAATGTACGAATTGCAATCTTGCGAACTTCCTTCAGCTTACTTAAAGTATACAGGTATAAAGATATGAAACAATGTTTTTGGAGTCGGGAAATTGCTTCCCTTATTCTATACAATTGCATATTATGTAATAATTATTCATAAAATCGAATTTTCAGTCGCTCTCTAGATAGTGTTTTATTTCCTTTTTATTTACTTAAATGTTCGGTCTTATTCTGAATAATCCATTTGTAATCCAGTTGCATGAATGTCATTGTGTAAGCGTCGAAAGGACACCTAGTCAACGACATGAATACAGATAAGGCTTTCAGATGGACGGTAGCAGCGAAGAAAAAACATGGAGTGCGTACGTAGGGACATGTATCGATTGACTTCTGCTTCTTTCCGTTGCGAGAGTCGCAGTATGGTCGTGAGCCTATTAGATTAGAAGTTCCCTATTTTACGAAGCCCTTGGGAGTCGTAGTCGAAAGAGACCCAGAGTGCATTTGAGACGAAATAACACGCTGTTAACACGCGAAACCTTCAATGGGAGCTGTTAATCTTAGATTATGGTGGAAATGGAAAACAGTAAATGGCAAACACAAGAGTTCTTCTTTGTTTGACGAGATTTACAAAGCTGATAATCCAAGTAAAACAAAAGTTGAATTACAAAAAGTGGACGTGGTATTTTCACAGAACTTCAAGTGTTTTAAAGAATAATAACTGCAGATTTTTTTTTAAATGGGAGATTTAGTCAAACCCTCAAAATATTCAGAAAATAACTCATTAAATTCTGGAAATTTCCATCGAAGAGATACAATGTGCAATTTCAGTGCATATATACATATATACAATTGATTCATAATTATTGATACGAGGTATTTTCCATAGGAGCTATCGTGGCTCAGGGCGCCGAAGTTATAGGCTTCGACGAGACGTTTTCAATTATCATTTGGGTTTACTTTAGATTGTATGGTCAGCATAATGCCTTTAGTCTCGGGAAGGAAACCAACCAGAAGGCTGGGTGAACCTAGGACCCGTCTTCAGGAAAAATATTCTATGAAAAATCCTTAATCTCCTGCGGGAATTGAAACAGCTTCTCTGCCCGCAGCAGTGTCTACAGCCTTGGGCCATCGAACCAAACAATTAAATTATTATTAATTAAATTATTGATTATAAGGAAAAGCAGAAAGATTATATATTAAAATCTTTCTGCTTTCTCCTTGTAATCAATTTCCTGGGTAACATTGCTACATAATTCTTTTTGTTGAATCACCGCATTTTTAAGTTTCATTAGTATTATTCAGTGGTGCGTTGAAAAAGAAAAAAAGAAATTATTCTTTGAATAACAATTAAGTTATTTTTAATAACGAGAAAATAACAAATTGCAACTTGTCAAACAACACAAAAGAGGAACTTAAAATATGGTTATTAAAATTTAAAATGTTTTATTTGAGAAACCCGTAATTTTTTAAAAAACAGAAGAAAATTCTATACTCTTCCTTGTCAAAATGACTTGATCAATGTTTTTGGAAAATGTTAAAATTCTTTTTAATAGGTACTCTTTTAGTACAATCTCTATTTTTTTTTAAAAAAAAATCTATTTTCTCAATGCTGCCATTCCTTTCGCTGCTGAAATAATATAAGTGCTATTTCGATCTATTTCCTTATGAAAATGTCGAAATTATTGTCCTTGTGTCTAATATATGAACTGAATTTTGAATGTTTTCTGTTGTTCTTATTCTCTTTTATTGTTATCATTGACAATTCAGTACTACTTCATTTAGCCTCCACAGGCGTCTTGCCTTTGCGTTGGTTATCCTGTAAAAAACCAAAGATGAACTCCTCACTGAAGATCACTTAATGTTATTAGTAAAATACAGAAAATGTCGGTCAAGTTACCAATAAGGCTACTTCTCTTTTCGTGGTCTCATGATGTGGCTCTCTTAACTTCTTTCAGTTGTTCGTTGGATCTTCGAGTTCAAAGTCTAATAATTTCAGCGTTCTTTGAAGTTGCCATGGCAGGGAAATAACTTACAATAATTATAGAAACCCTCTGACAACCCTTGTTTAGTCTACATGTTGTAGCTACCATGACTCTTTGTTGTGGCGACTTCAGGGCCGTTTTGCATCAAAATCATAATCATTTGCATACATGGCCAGAAGAAATTTACTTACTGAATTTTACGATTTTCTGTGGATACTTTTTTTTATCAAATATTATATCATAACTGTGGTCTGTTACAGTATTCAATCTTCACAACACTCTATCGCTTTCGTACTTAACATGGATAATGTAGAATACAACAGCAGTTTTATTCATGCGTAAATATGCGTTCAGCAGATGCTTCAAAATGAAAAATCCAGAATTAAAAAAACTTTTCCACTGCTCTCAAAAATAGCTTCATTTTTAATTAAAAGAAGATTTGAGTTAAATTATTCAGAACAATGATGAGGAAAACAATATTTTATATCCTCCAACACAATAATAAATATATGAATACTAAAAAAATATGTTTTAAGGATGACATATTTAAACCTATCAAATTTTGCTGTTATATTTCATAACTTCATTGGTGAATAATAATTATACATTAAATGAAAGTCATAGCTCTAGAAAGAAGAGAAATTTTATTGAATATTTTTGCATTTTACAATAAAGATAAAATGTCGGAAATTCATTGGTTCCCTAATTTAAATGCGGATGCTGTGTCTTCCAAAAAATCGACAGAAGCCATAAATCATGATAGTAGGTTCTAAATATACAATTTCATAGAAATGTCATTTTTCTGTTACCGCAGCTTTCGAGTTCTATCGAATGCTGTGAATAATGCGTAACTTACTTGAATGATATATTCGTTCATTCTCCTTCATCTGTCGTTGATGATTTATTATCCGGAAATCCACAGACATATCATTTATTGATCTCTATTGAACGGAAGATACATCTCTAAATTCTTTCTTTTTTTTTTATGTTGATGGCTGAATGTTATCAAAATTTGATTCATAGTCTACTCTAAAGTTACTAAAAAGTTATTATAAAGTTTTCTAATGATTCACTGAAATAAACTTTCATAAAGAGATGATTTATTTCGAAGTAATTAATTAATAAATAGTTGAATGCCAGAGAGGGTTTATTATGTCGCCATTGTATCAGAAAGTGTTCCTTCTGGCGTAAGGTGTAGTTTTTCAAGCTGATGTGCCATTTCGTTATGAAAATATTATTACAATTCTTCTTGAATTATTGATTAATGAAGATACATGTATATATTATAAATACATGTTGATAATCAAATGAGTTGAGCGAATAACGAAAATTTTGTACATTACAAATATTTAAAGTTAAATTAAATCGAAAATAAAACTCTAACTGTTGTAATTGTCTAGTGAACTTGAAATTTACCATTAAGTTGTAACATATCTGAATCCATAGCATATACAAATTCTTAAGACCAGTGTAGTAATCGTTACATTATTTATAATATATTAACAATTATACAAGCGTTTTGCTTGTTTAAGTTTTCTGGGAGTTCTGTAATTAATAAGAAACAGCTAATTACTGTTAGAAATTACATTTCTAACAAGTTAGAAATCAAATTTTTAAAAGAAAATTATGTGAAATTTGGCAGCTCGTTTTATTACTTTCTCCATACTATGATGATAGGAATGTGTAATCAAGCGACAAGAAAATATTTAAAATATCTTATCTAAAATGATAAGATATTTAATAATATTGATGACTGAAAAAAAGCAATGGTCTCTTAAACCATTTTATAACAATTACCACCTGTTTCTAATGAGAAGTCTAGTTAAAATATAACATTATCATATCAAATTAAAGTTACGTGACAATGACTTCTAATTCCTCAAATAGCTCCAATCAATTAAATTCTTATGTCATCATCATTATTCTAATAATTTTATCTCTTATTCGTAGATTTGTACTTTATTGATAAGTCTGAAAATTTACCAAATATTATCAACGAACAAGTGAAACGAAGTGAAAATGATAGTTAATTTATTTTCTGTGTTTGATATCCTCATAAATTATAAATCTTCGTATTAACTGAATTATAACTTTTTAGGCCTATCTCTTATTCCCATACAATTATGAATAATTCCTTCTCGATTTAACATCCTATGAAAAATATTCTTATCCTATTTAAGAAAAGAATTTAAATTACTTTTATCTTAATCTATTACCAGACCTTTATTAATTTTTATCTCCTTATTCTTTCTACTTATAATAATTAATATCTTCTACTATACGTTTTTACTAGAACAAGACATATACTTATAACCCATTTATTAGCTTTTCCAATCTGAATTTCATTTATAATGAAATTTATGGATGAATTCTAATACGAATTATATATTTGTTCATTTAGTACCTGAAGGTACCCTCGTAGCACTCATATCATTTACAGTTACTATTGAAACATTAAGAAATATTATTCGGCCAGGAACATTGGCTATTCGTTTAGCTGTTAATATAATTGCAGGACACTTATTAATTACCTTATTAGGATCAGCTGGACCAAGCCTATCTATAATTATTGTATCTATACGTATTATTGGTCAATTGCTCTCCTTGTTCTTGAATCAGCAGTTGCCCTTATTCAATCTTAAGTTTTCGTTACACTTTCAGTACTTTATTCTGCAGAAGTATACTAATGTCAGCATAAATATTTCATCCTTTTCATTTTGTAGATAAAAAACATTGGCTACTAACAGGAGCTTTCAGAGCTTTTATATTAACTTCAGATATAATTATATGATTTCATTCTAATAATATAAACCTTTATATTATTTAATATTTTTAATGTTTATTATTTTATCAATAAGTTATAAGAAATTAAAATATTTCTTAAAACTTATTGATAGAATAATAAACATTAAAAATGATAAATATGAATGTCCCAATCACAATGGAAACTCACGCTGTTTGGTTCATGTAATAGATTTAGATTGCTGTGCAATTATGCAATTATAGAAATATATTTGTGACTTAAACAGATGAGTATCCATTGCCATTGTGACTGCAATATAGTTAAAATCAACAGAGTCGAATAGGATAGTGACTAATAACATTATTAATATTATTTGATATGTAACGTACCATTGAAGTCTTTAATACAACTTTAAATCACTCATCAACATACCAATTTAAAGATATTGGAAAAGTATTGGAAGAACACCAACAATAGTGGCCGGGTAGCATTGCTTATAAATATTCTAAAACTTTTAAAACAATTATTAAAACTTATAGAACCAAAGAAATGCAAAAAGCAACTGATATATGAATATACTAAATGTGAAATTTATATTTAACATTATTTAAAACTGCATTAACCTAAAGCAATATTAGAATAATTAAAACTCTTCCGTTTGCATTAAAATACTTAACAACACAATGTTGCTAAAAAGAAGTCTGTAAGATTCATTTACACTGTGAGGTTTACATTCATTTTGTCCTGCATTTATCAGTATTTTTCTGCATTTGAAAACAAACAAACAACAAGCAAACAAACCAACAAATTAACATATCAGAAATTAACAAAAATTTAGCAAATCCATCCTGAGATATTTTCTTTTTGAATTTCTTAGATTTTTTAGAATTAATTTTTAAATTCTTACTATCCCAGAATTCCACGCGAACACAGTGGATGCTGTGAAATTATAAAAAAAATCTAGTTTTAAAAACTCTGATTAATTCTGACCTATAAAATTAATGCATTTAAGTATAAACTTTATTTATTTTCGAAAGATAATCTGAATACTGAGATAATAAATTCTGTGAAGACAATTTCGTAACAGAGCCATTTCTACGAATGGCCGGGACGTCACGAAAGCTTCATTCTGATTTGTTACTTTTTGCCCAATCAGAAGTTGGTATCGGCAAAATTGAATCGTTCAGTCAACATGTTAGCGGACCTGTCAGACAAGGAGGACAAGGGCTTTTGCTTTATTAGTGGGGTGGGAGAGTTGAAAATTATGCCTACATATTTCAAATCTGGCAACCAATGTGCCCCTTAGGAATCAGATAATGCATGGGTAGATGAGTCTAAAAAGCCCGGGACACAAATTTTTCTGGCTCTCTATCGGATTTGGCAGCTCATTAACCGGAAGTAAAGTGTTTAGCACGAACTCGGAAAGTGTATACACGATTCTGATTAAACTAAGCCTCCTAGAGCAAAATATACCGAAGTATGATCCCCCAAATGTGGCTATAAAACCTTCATTTCCATGTTAAAATCAGTGATATGAGGCATACTTAAGACTTAAATATAATAAGTTTAAAAAAAAGTACAAGAATGAGAAAGAAACGAATTTACAATACAATATTATTCCAGTTTAATATCCAAATACAATAATATCCTATATATAGTGAAATACACTAATATCGAAATACATTAATATAATGTCAACTACAATACCGAAATATAATAATATCTTGCTGTCTTACACAATCACATCCAAATGATTGAAATTCAGTTTTGATTACCAATCACTGTCGAAGCACTATCCTTCACACACACAAAGTTTCGTACATCTCACTCCCAATTTAACACATTTACAAGATATGCATCGCTTGCGGCATGTACAAGAGGTTAGTTCCACACAGTGTTTTGACACTTCTGGAATTGTTGTCCACACAGGTCGGTATGATCCTCCCGAAGTTTCTAACCATCCCCAGTTGCTTGGCGAAGATATTGTGTATTTTGCATCGAGACTGTTGTTCAAAATTCTTGCTTGGAGAGTAGCTCGTTTGATGTGTTGTATTAAAGCATCTGCTGTAGGAGGTATATTTTCGATTGTTCGATTCTTTCTTGTAAATAAAACTCGTCTGCAATCATTGATGCTCTGAAGATCTGATGATTGATCGTAAAGTAGAATAACAAATCGCTGCAACAGATCATGACATTAATCATCAATATCAGAGGTGCCTGTACAGAGCTGATGCCACACACAGTCAATTTCACGAAATGACATCCAGACCTTCCAAGCTGTCTTCTTGCCAATGCCACAAAATGTAGAAACTGTGTCGCAACCAGTTACAGCATGAAAAGCCAACTAATTTCTGCAAATTCCCGGTGAGAGTTTTGCACACATCTCATGAATTGGTATGAATTTCCTGTATTTCCCACAACCATACTCAATCCATAGTTCTGCAATATCTTGTATTTGTGAGAATAGTGATATTGAAATAACCACTACATCCGAGTCCACAGTTCGTATTAAGATGTGAGTATGTCCACTTTCTACTGCATGCTTAACATGGAGAAGTATGTGGCCATCAGCTTCTTCGTGTCAGGAGAGAGAAATGCTAGCTACATCCATAGTTGTTGACGTGATGACACGGTCATCGTAAGTACAGACAACATGTTTTCCTGGATACTCATTTCCCACCATTTTTTTAGCTAGCAAGTGGAACAATTGTGTCTTGTTTTCGTTAACACACAGGAATTGCTTAAATTGCTTAGGAATTGCAGTAGAGTCTGCGACTTTAATAGTTATGCCACTTCCTCTTGATTCTCGGGTATCTGCCTTCAAACTATTACTAGTACATCTGTCGAATACAATATCTAGTCGTGAAGTATTCTTCAGTTGATTATTGAAGTATGGTTTGAAAACATTTTCATAGTATCCTGAAAAAGGTTTGGCAATATCAGGATTCAGCATGTGGATTACGGCTGCTCCATCAAATATTTTAGCTGTTACATTTGGTTGGCAGTGATTAAAGTCATATTTTGTTTGAATGCAATCTATAATATCCGATTTGTTGATTGGTTTTTGGAGTTTTCCATCATCTGAAATAGATGGTGGATACATTTGATTTTCATGGGAAAAGAAATCATCAATGTTCCCATCCCGTGCTTCAGATGCGACATACATTCTGCAGAATAAGTTGGAGTCGTTACGCAAATTAGTAATCTTGGACTTTGCCGTATCGGTTTTTCTTGTTGTAGTCTTGAAGATGTGAATATTGCTCCGAGGAATAATTTCATGAATTGAATTTCGAACTTTATCGAGACGGAACATGACATACCGTATTTACTCGCATAATTTCCCCTTTTTTTTCATCAATATTTTGACAAAAAAGGGGGGGTGGGGAAATTACGCGATGTTTTTCAATTTGAGGAAAAAAATATGATGAAAGTGTAAGGAAAACCATGTTAAATATTGATTTTTAAAGCAAGAAATGTAATTAACAACAATTTAATTAACACGCAACATTTAAAATATAAGAAATCATATCTCAACATTTGTTTTTTCTTCAAAGTACAGTTAAGCAATAGGCATGCACGGAAGTGTGTGTGCGACTGTGACGTAATTTCGTAACTCACGCAGCGCAGCCCGCCATCTTTATAGCTGCTCACCGCATGACGTCAGCATCTGCTGCCTGCTAATAGAGAACTTAACTTTATTCGCGAACTTCACGTTTTCACAAAACACTCGAAATTGTTGTACTGATTCAGAAGGAGTCTGCACTTGTACTGACCGGGGTGGGGGTGGAATCTTCCCCTAAAGTAGCGTGGGATAGAGAAATGCGGAAGTAACGGTACATTGTCGCGTCGTCGTGAGTTGACCGCCAGTCAAAGTCATGTTGGAAACGCGTTGAAGTAGAGGTGGGGAAATTATGCGATAAAAATAAAAATTGAATTTTGTAATCCACTAAAACTGTGGTGGGGAAAATACGCGATGGGGGAAATTATGCGCGTAAATACGGTATTCATCATACTGTTTAAGACCTACAGTAAATGCTTCCGTAACACACTTGACAGCTTCAACACTTGGAATTATTTTGGAGCTCCCTATTGACATCAAATCAGTTTCTTGGAACGGATTTCCTTGTTCAGTTAAGACGTTAATCATTTCTTTGGCATGGGCCAAGAACCTTTTCTGAAATGCATTGGTATCCTCATGATGCTTTCCGCCCACGATGTTGTCATCTTTTAAATTTGATTTCTCTTCAAATTCCTCAATTAAATAACTGATCCTAGGACCTGCTACCATCCACTTAAGCAAAGCATTTTCACTATCAAGGATTCCGATAGCTCCACCTTCACCCTTTATCACTTTGTAATTGTGTTCATGAAGTTGATCGTCAGATATTGCAGAAAATGGTGTAGCAGTTTTGGTGCTCGTAAACTTGCGACGAAGAAATTCAGCATGTATATCTGGATGTTTTTCTGGAAGGTCCTGTAGAGTGCGTACAAATACTGGCAACCAACGAGAATAGTGGACACAAATACTGGCAACCAACGAGAATAGTGGACTGCGTCCAACGCAAAGGTCCACGGACATAAGTGAGTCAAAGTATACACGAACATTGTAAAGTTAGATGTACGAATACTCAATACAAGTTGGACTAGAAGGGACTCAAGTTCGATTACTGTATTCCAGTATTGGAACTGAGGACATTCAGATTTTTTCCGCAGTTCAATGCCTTGGTCACTGATGCTGGAATCTGTTTCACATGCTTTGTTAAATGCTTGTACCTTAATGCGAGGCAGTTAAAGTAATTTCATGTGCATAGCGAGATCTTTTTACATGCGACGATGTGAGACAGGATTCTGCAAAAACACCAGAACTTGCAATACCGGTGGTTGTTACTAATTCAGTCCATCCACTGCAAGTTAACCACTTGCCAAGTAAGTTAATGACCATCATTTCGATATGAAGGCCACCCATCATGAATATGATGCGATCCTCGCCATACTTGTCAGGAAATTTCCATTGTAGTTGCTTCCCAATAGCATATACAGGTTGGTCACATGTAATCACGGGTGTTTGATTTCCATTTAATTTTGCTGTTGCCCTTACTATGATATCCATCATATGACGTATCATTGCTGGTGTCGCAATGTCGTCATTTAGAAGTGGAAGTAATGATGCTTTACATCTAATTTTTCTTACACCAGGTTCATTTTTTGCACGAAAAGCAGCAAACGATACCAAGGATATAAAACTTTCCTAGGGGTGAAGGCAGGATAATGGTTAGTGTACCGTGGATTGACAGTTGGCAAAGGTGGGTCACTTGTAACTTTACCAGTTGCAGGAAGAGTAGTATAATATTCAGGGAGGCCATTGACAATTTTTTGGCTCTAATGCTGGAAACGAATGCTGTCATCGTCAATCTCCAAAATTGCTTCACTGTGAGGATGCTGAATAATCGTTACACTCGAACCATGGAAAGAAGTTAAGGTAGTAGAAGAGAATTGATTGTGATCAATGTTATCTATTGCTGATGTTACAAACACAGTGGAAACAGCTTTGACGGGTAAACACCATCCTCCATATATTGTTTACACAACACATTTGTAACTGTGGCTGATACTTCTTGCACTCGATTATATGTAACACTCAAACCCAGATGACACAGTTTATCTATAATTTTCTTCTTCTTCGTGACAGCGTGAATCATGAGACCCACATATAGTGGGAGTGGTGTTTCGCTGTCCAGAACGTGACGTACACTCTGAATATGTTTGTTTCTTTTATGTTTAATGCTGTTATATCGAATAAGTTGGGCAATTGATAATCCAGCATTATGTTCAGGTTTTTCTGATGAGATATTGATGCAATATTGGGACCCTCTAATAACATACGTATAAAATGCAACAGTATAGCTGGTACAGATTTGGAAGCAGTAAATACATTGTTAAAGGAACCTTCAAATTTCGGAAATTCTTGAAAAAGTTCTCTTCGTAATATATCTACTGCTCGTCCCAGACACATACCATCAAAAAAGTCATTATATGCGCAGGCATCGCGAATAGCATCGCCTACATCCCCTTCGAAACTAAGAATAATTTCACGTCCTGACTTATCTGCTCTCAGACCAGGTATAAATGCTAATAATTGTTCCTTAAGACGTGTTCTATTGACATTCTTTTCTTCAGTTTGCATTCCCAAGTCCATCATGCGCTGAGCCACTAATTTTGTAAGATGCGACAGTTTAAACACCGGAGAAGTACTGCTGGATGAGTACATATCCTGTATGTATTGAACCAATTCAGTTATAACTATACCATAAACAACTTCTACAGGATTATGGTAATCTCTTCGAGAACGTTCAGCAGCTCTTGCACGTGTTAGAAAGTGAATACAGCATCGTTTGTGATATTTGGCTTCTAATGCTACCAAATCTGTTGATGATAACTTCTTCAACAGTTTTTCATCTTGTAATTGTAGAGCATGACTATGAATTGTAGGTACAATACCCAGCGTGGATGCAGTCACAAGTTTGTCTCTATCTTCTCCTTCATCACAAAACAGACACACCTTTTTCACATCTGAACAACCTAATGATGATCTTGTCAATTTTCTTATGGATGGAGCTTGGTTTGAGCACTGGGGACGTCCTTGTTGCTTCTTTTCACTACACAGTCTTTCTGCCTTTTGACTGTCATATTTGTTCTTGCAAGACTTATGATATTTTGCTGCATATGCTACTAATGTTTGTAAAAGACCACTTCCATCGTCCAACGTATCCAAATTTCTTATAGCAGTTGGAAGCTCACCATGTTCAGCAAAAATTGCAAGATTCTTCGCCATTGTTAAATATTCTTCATACCTTGGAAGGATTAAACGCTCTTTTGATTGCTTCTGACGTAACAAACACAAGTCCCATAAAAACGGAGCCACCAGTGCTTCCTCTTCATTGGCATGATTGGGTAAATTCAGTCTTTTTATGAACAGTAATATCTTCTTTACAAGGTGAAGTTCCTCACACAACGTGCCTGAAAAAGAAACACAACATTTGTATAACTGAACGGAATCTTAACATATAACATCTTATATGTTAAGATTCCGTTCAGTTATACAAATGTTGTGTTATAATACATCTTATAATTAGAAATAAGGCTGTGGCCAGATAGTATGCCTCATATCACTGATTTTAACACGGAAATGAAGGTGTTAAAGGTGAAGGTGAAGGTGAAGGTGAAGGTGAACATTTGGGGGGTCGTACTTCTGTATATTTTGCTCTAGGAGGCTTAGTTTAATCAGAATCGAGTATACACTTTCCGAGTTACTGCTAAACACTTTACTTCCGGTTAATGAGCTGCCAAATCCGCTAGAGAGCCAGAAAAATTTGTGTCCGGGCTTTTTAGACTCGTCTACCCACGCACTTTCTGATTCCAAAAGGGCACATTGGTTGCCAGTTTTGAAATTTTTTTTGGCTCTCCACCCCACTATATCGTGTTCGCCCTACTTTACTACGTTACAAATATCGTTTGTTTAAATTTTCTAAAAAAAATTATCCAAAATTTGTTGGATAACGTTCACTTTCGCTTTAATAAGATACAGTGCTATTTCAAAATCTCCAATGAAGTTTCTCCAATTATTATTAGAAAGTGAATAGATCTTTCACAATCAATGTAAATATTCTTTGCATGTTTTGGAAAGAATGTTCTTTATATCAATTTTTTATCTAAAATCTTTTTTATCATACGTAAACATCATGTACCAATTTTTTGCCAAAATTGACAAAGTTAAAAACTCAAATTAAAGTTAAAAGAGTTTAACCTGCTGCAAAATAAATTAAATTAAATAAAACAAGAAATGAGTTGATCAGAGCAATTTTAAATTTGTGCTGAACTCATTTCTTGTTTTATTTAATTTTATTTAATTAAAAACTTAAAATTCACAATTTTTATTAGTAAATTTATACCCAGATAACTTAAGAGACCAAACAAGAAACCCAATATAAATTAATGCTTAGTTATGGCAAAACATTATCAAACTGAGGAAAGTTTAAAAGGCCTGTTCAGATGGAGATTAGCTACTCAGTAGAAAATCCAAACAATTTTCTGGAAGATTCCAGAAAACATTTCGAAATATGAACGATGGACAGTGGCAGTTCTCTTATCGTACAAAAGCACGAAGGACAGCCTAGTGTTTTAAAGTTCAACCTAAAGCGAAGAATCTGGCAAAATTCCAAACAAACAAAGTTCCTGATAAAAAAAAAAAGAGGAAGGTGTCGCACTCGGGTCGTGGCCAGAGTCAATTGGGAGCTATAAGAATTTCATACACTATTTTCATGTAAAGCATAAAACGAATAGGATAATGATAACGTAAACAATGCTAACTATTGATTGAAGAACAAATTAGAACTTCCCAGAATTATTATCAAACTTGGATTAATGAAAAATTCCTGTAAACTTAACAAAATATTATTTATATGGACCTCTGTGATTTTTTTTTATTCATTCTCATTGTAAAGAAGATTTAGTTTATTAAAATAAAGGAACAATTTGTAGGGTTATTATAAAATACTGACGTAATAACAGTTGCTACTTCTAAATTGAAGTTTTGTGATTATTGAGTTTAATTTCCTGTGCTGACAATCTATCGTTATTAATTTTATATTTATTTATTATGATTGTCATTATTATTATTATTAGAATAAATTTCTATTTTCAATTGTTTTCATTCTCATTGTAAATCCTGTATTTAATATCTCATTTAATTATTTTCCTGAATTGTGTACACTTCCAATGTCCTTAATATTTGTTGATGCTTGGCCTTATAGTACTCGACAAAAATTAAGCTAAGCATTGGTAACTTTAATACACATACGTACAAATCTACATAGAATTAAATCAGAAATTTATTTTAACTTTTAAATTATGTTACTGCCTAATATAAAATTTTGGAAAATTAGCACTTAGCGATCTACTTGCCAAAAATTCACTTGAAAACTGTCCATTGATATAAGTTTTTTAATGTTTTTTTAATACTGTATTCAAAATTAATTAAACATTTGTAGTATATCTACATTCAGAACCTGTTGATAGGAATTTGTCACTCCTAATGGGACTATAACCTTTTGTATTTAGAAATCATAATAAAAAAAAGAAGTTATTATTACTATTATAGCTGTTCTCATTATTTACTTATTCTTAATGTATACTCTCTATTAATAATGGAAATAATCTATAATGTATACTATTATAATATAATATAACTTTAGAGTATAAAAAATAAAATGATGAACTCAAAATGATGAATAATTTGTTAATAAAAAGCAATGTATGCTTGAACATTGTGGAAAGTCTATCGTACAGGACTTGAACGTTAAGTAATGGCAAGTAGCTGTTCCAGTCATAATGGTTGGAACCTCCAAATATGTTTCAAAGGCGAAAGATAGGACGAGTGTTGTGGTCAAAAAAGTATCCGAAGCTCGTGTTGATACTAATGAGGCCTGTGTGGGGACGTGAGTTATTTTACATTCAGTGTTGGCAAAGAAATAGATAACATATCGTTGGGCGGTTAGGGATTCCCTTTTACGATCAGTCCTGACCCATGTCCAACTTATGGCACCCTATACATCACACATGTACTGTATAGTATTTGTGTGACGCTGGCTTTGGGTAGTGTTCCTTTCCGCTGGAAAGTAGTGGCTAAGATAGTCTCTGCCGTCGTGTTGACCAAAACAAAAAACGAGATTCATCTCTAAACACTAAGTTCTGTTCATTTCTACTTCCTTCTTATTGGTGTCTGGGCCAATATTTTTGAAGACGTCAAGTATATGGACAATCAGAGACTTTTGGTAGCGTTTATCTGTGTCCCACTGTGACTAAAATTGTCCAATCGCATCGATCGGCCCGGAAACCTAGTCATTTCCATGCATCTACATACATTATCGCATTACATGACATTTGCTTAACTTTTTGCAGGTATTGCATTTTTTTCCCCCTTTATGGTACTTCGATTATCCGTCACTCTCTGGATCAATCTCTGTAATAATATAATCGTAATAGGATTTTGATTTTGTACCTATTATAAATAAATAATAATGAACTGTAGTTAATTTTCGTTAAGTTATGTATTGTACGGAGGGTTGATTCACGTTTATTCGGTCGATTTATGAGCGTGCGCTATCTCGCAAGTGCACGTGAAACCAGCATTGGTGCGTTCGAATCAGAGGTCAGAAGCCTGTATTTGATTATCTGGTAGTTGAAATTGTGTTGCATTCTAAATTTGCCGCCAAAAATCCCAAATTGGTGGGCGGGGTACATAGTTGCTCTTTCCGATGCTAAATATGCCGCTTCAAAACTTTTGGACATGTACAAACGCCGAAATTTTCATTTTTGCAAGTCCACCATCAACCAGGTTTTAGCAGGAAGTCGTATGAAGTGCATCAGCCAAGAGCGGGGTAAGCCACAGGCCCGAAAACAACACCCAAGACCGACAGCAACTCCTAATGTTATTAAGAAAGTGAAGGCTGTGAACCCTAGCACCCAAAGAGCGGTTGCCCAGGCTGTAGGAATTTCTCAGCCAACGTTTGCACAGATAATTAGGTGTGATCTGCAGTTAATAAAAGCATCAAAAGGTCGCATTCATCGCCTACTTCTTCGACAAGTTGCTGAAGGGAAGACCAAAGCCGAAAGCTTTACGAGCACCACTTATCCGGAGAAAAATGGAAGTACGTCACTACTTTGGACGAGGCATTGATCTACCTTAGTGATACCAAGAAGCCAAGGACAATATTTTATAACCCTTTTGATGCCAAAGGGTGATCCGACTGGTGCCGCGAATGCAAAGAAAATTTTTCGAGAGGATTCCAGATTGTTGTGAGTTATAGCTACAGAGTTAAATTGTCGCTTACGAAGGTACCTGCAGAGGTTAAGATTAATTCTGCTTTTTACCGAGAGCATTCTCTGGAAGCCTTGTATCGTGACGATATTCCGGAATTGTACGGCAGCAACAAAAGGAAAGTGTGGATTCATCAGGACAAGCATCCTGAGCCATACCGCTAGAGAGATCCAGCTGTACATGGCCAATATGGCGACTGAAACCGGAATACGAGCAATCCCATACAGTATGATTCCTGTAAAATCCCCCGATGCATCTCCAATGGATTTCTGCGGCTTCGGATTACTTAAACGGGCTTTGGGAACACGACAGCCGAAACAATAGAAGGGCTTTGGAAAGCTTGCTAAGAGGAATGGAACAAGATCCCCCTCGTCTACCTCCAATGCAGCCTTCTTCAATGGAAACTGCTATGCAGAGCCATTGCCAAAATTGACCGATTGAACTCCATTGGTGGTGGTGAAAAGGGTTCTGGTAAGTCTATGACGTGATCAAAATCGACCGAATAAATGTGAATCAACCCTCCGTATAATAAAATAAAAAAGGTAGATGACCCGACCTAATGTATACATGCTTTTAACATACGAGTACATATTCTGTCCGTCTATTCGATTATCCGTCAGAATCTCGCTCCTAAATCCTAACTGTTAATCGAAGTTTTACTGCTTGTATAATGTATGGTTATTTATTTTCTTTTTCTGTTTCTTTTCAAATCCCTTATTTTTTTGCATTTTAAAGATGCAAAAAAAATCAATGAACTTTTGAAGTTCTGGATTATAAAAGGTTGTTATATTTCATTTCTAAATTTTTCAAGAAGAATATTCATTATTTTAAGTATATTACAAAACAAAATTTGTGAAACTTTCTATTAAATTTATATAATACAAGTAAAAATAAGTAAAAATAAATGTGTATAAGTAAATACACTTAAAACTTCTAAGAAAATAATTGTTTTTAAAATTTAATGTAAGTTTACCTTATTATCGTTTTGATGCACCAATCAAAAGTATGCATTCTAAATTGCTTAATGCACATCTTCAATTAACGTAGCTTTAAGAGATAACTCTCTAGAAGAAGCAGTGTTCTCACCTAGAATATATCTTTAAGATGGTACTATCGTAGTGAATTAATCATGTCGAAATAACTCACCGTTCTCGCACTTATCCTTTAGACTGTGATAAGAGTTTCAGCTCTTTTGAACACCGTGTTTTTCTTTTTTTTTTTCTTTTTTGATCTGCTCAAGACTTGAACACTGATTTACTTACCTGTAAATTGTGGTGCTTCCTCCTGCTGGATAAAAGATATATCAAATATATCATATCTATGTATCTAATATTATATATCATGTATCTAATATTACGAATTATGGAAGTAACAACGAAAAAGAAAAGCAAATTTTACAATAAATTTATAACAAAAAAATATTCTTTCAAACTTGTATCTTTACTTGCCAGTAAATTGTTCTCTTAGATCCATTCATTGAAAATATTATTTTTTTTTTAATTAACAATCTTCATAAAAACTTAAAGCTTAGTTAGGTAGGCCATTTAGGGGTACAGTTACCTTATCTTCTATTTACAAAAACATTTTTTTTTTATCAGAAGAAAACTAGTTTGCTAAGTTTAATTTTCTAAGTCTTATAATAAAAATATTGAAAAGAATTTATTTGTTTGCTTGTTTCTTCGCAGAAAATATTGGATTAAAAATCTAAAAAAAAAAAAGATAATCTTCTCTACTGATCTTAGAAAAATTGTTCTGGATAACAATATTTTAACCTTCAAGTTAAATTCTATGATATTGTAATTGTGAATGAAAAATTTACTTCGTTCGTTTCTAAATAGTTTAAGAGAAAACTCCTGAGTTTTTTGATAAACATCAATAATCATATTTCTGTAGTTAATTCTTAATTGTAATATTTTAGTCTTTTTGTGTTTATTATCTAGAACTAGAAATAACATATCGAATGCTTTAGAACTTTCGAAACTGAATCACATAATTAAAGATTTTTCCCGTTCTTGGTTAATATGATTAAGTTGATTAAATCTTAAATGAAACGAAGCAAATTCTTCATATTTCCTCCAAATAAAAATTTGTTAATCAAGAATTGCTTTTAATGAAGCTATTTGACTTGCAAATCAAGTTAAACAGCAGAACTTTAAACGCAACTTCTTTGCGAGCAAATTTAGTTGCCTCCACTAATTAACGAATTATTGATTTCTGTTTTGGTTACAGAGATTATGTCAACAAGTTTCTTAAAGTCACTTTATATGAGTTTCAAATTTCAGTGAATGTTCACGAACATCGCTATTATATAGCTTTCACCAAAAAAAAAAAAATGTGTATGTTATGTTGGAAAGGAGCTACTTTGTCACTTCATTTATGTCTTCGATTTATGGTCATAATACCTAAGAAATTTAGAAGAAAAAAATTACTATATCAAAGAGCATTTAGTAAAAATACAAAACAAATTAACCAATTGTTTGATTGAATTGGATTTTTAACGAGCTAAGATTGTGAGAGATCGATGAAAAGTAGCAAATCGATGAAAATCTATCTTAATAAAGCTCTTAATCGATCTGGTCAAACGCACGCTTAAATGGAAGACTTAAAGATTGTAGTTATGAATTGACATTATGAAAGACATGAGATAACGACTGATTTTGAGTCTGTTTATTTTTTTTTCAATAAAGAAACGTTGAATCAGTTTATCCGAGTTCAAAAAGAGAACTTACCGATAACATATCATCATATAATATTTCATCCTCATGATTTTTATCAAAATTCAGTATTTGCTACAATTTTCTATCTTTAATTACAGGGATTTTGTAATTGATTTCACTAATTATATCACTAATACTGATCTTGGGTTTGGTCTTTAAAATTAATTAAAGTAATAATTCACATCTACTTACTGAAAAATAATTTGAGGTATCCCTCGAAAAAAGGAATAAAAAATTCATGAGCAATCATATATTTTTATGAACAATAATGACCTTAACTGCGTGCTTTGAAAAAATCAATTTATTTAAGTATTTCAAAACATAAAATTATGAATCTCAGGAATACAAATAAAAAGTAAACTATCTTATCATTGGGTCATATCACAAATACTCCATAAAAAATAAAATTTAAATATGAATTCTCAAAATCTCATTACGTTTTCTCAATATGCGACTAATTGGAAATTTTCATAGCAATTTCTATTATATAAAAGAATTGATCTTTTTTTATGATTTTTAAATAACAATTGGAACATTGATTGCATGAGACGCATCTATCGTATATCATTGATTTATTATTCAATTTTAGTTCTTTATTAAGTTAGTTTTAGAAGCATTTTTTAGCATTTCAAAATTTTAAAGTTTGTAAATTATTTTTCACCTTATTTTTAAAATAATAAAAACTTAATTCGACTAAGTTAAAATGACAAGATACTTGAACCTATTTAAACTTGGTAAAATTTATGAATTCTTCTCCAAATTGTATTTGATTAATTTGCAGTCCATTTCTGATCCTCAAGTCAAGCGGCCATTTATTGCAGAGCGATGATTAACTACTTCAGTTCCTCGAGCATTGGGGTTTAAATTTCTAGAACATTGCCTGTTATAAAGCAACTCACATTTTGAAGGTGAAATGAAAATTTGATTAGGCTGCTTCATTGATGTTCCGTATCATTTTGGTCTTTATTAAATTTCCTCAACCATAATAATGTAGCATATTCTCGTTACGGCAATTACTCCCTAAGAGACTTCAATGAAAAGGTGAATACTTAGATAAATTTTGACTATTTTACTGACTGTCCGTTTTTTAATTGATTTTTTTTATTGTTATTTAGTTATAAAATGCTTTATTTACCTCAGTTATAACCTTATATGACGATTGAAGGCATCGATAAGTTAAAAAGTAATGGTGGTGCTTCACTTTAAGTTCACTTTCGCTTTATATACTCGTCCATTGCTTAAATGAATTTGGGATATGTTTGTAGACAATTACTATTACAACAGTTAAATAATAAAGTTTATTTTTTAACAATTAACGTAAATATTGTGATGTTATCACACCATTTCACATTTCTTCATAGTAGGTTTCTGTCGAAGGTAGGAGAAGTACTCTACAATTATAGTTCTCAATGTCTACTTGTCCACGAATCATTTTTTCGATTTAAGAACTTCTTGAAGGGACCGAAACGGTAGAAGTCTAATAGAGAGAAGTGGGAATTATACGGTGGATTCCCATTTTTATTTATCCAGCCAGCTTTTGTCTAGTTTTATGATCTACCTGCGAAGTGCAAAAGTTTCAAACCAGCTCTTAACCGTTTCTGTCTTTTTCCTCTAATTATTTAATACAATTTTTCAGTGTTTGCACAGTGAGTCTTCTTATTAATAATAGTTTTTGGTGGGGATTCGTATTTCTCAGACTACTTTGCCATTTTTTTTTTAAATGGCTCAACTTTGAATGTTCTGGTCTTAGGAGATCCTGCAGTAGATTTCTTTCGTTTTCTTCCAGCAACGATACGCCTTCCCCAAATAAAATTTGCAGTCGTCAAGACTCCATCATTTTTTCTTTGCAGCATACGCTTTTTGGCATTGTTGCTGTGGTTATACGGTTTGTATATTGTATAGCATCGCAGTAAATATTTAATAGGTTAAGTCTCAACGAACTCCTTGAGATTGAAATGAAATCTCCTTACGTTTTGTATTCTTTCTATATAACAGCCATCTCCAGTTGTAGCATTGATAAGAGATTGATGATTTCCCTACATAACGAATAACAAAACAATTAAGTTCTAATTAACGTGACACTTTATTACTTAACTTAAAATTCTCTGCAAGATATAAGAAATAAAAAGAAGTAAAAGAAAGTATCGAAGTTATTGGACACAATAATAGAGCTGAACAATAAGGAGATATTGAATTAAAAAAAAGAATTTTTTTATCTAGCTGTAAATTTTAATATTGTCAGGTAGATTATCTTTAGTTCCTAAGATGTAATAGATGATTCATATTCCAAGTAATTTGGTAATAGTCACTTTTATGAAGTTATTAACACATCTCAAGCATTAACATGCCGTGATTTCCGACTTATGCCATAACGTTATTGCCTAAATTTGGTTTCCGATTATCTCCAAAAGTAGTCGTTTACTTCTACGTGCATCATTTCTATTCGTCAGATCTAAAACGTTATTGAATACTGCCTCCATTCATTCGATCCAATGGATCTAAAATTGAATAGATCTAAAAACAAATTGACATTTAACCATTCTTTAATAGGCTGGTTTATTTATTGACTTTGTCAATAATTTCTACAATTTAAATTCTCAGTTTGCAGTTATTTTCGATATCAAGGACTTCTTTAATTCCTTGTCATTGCAAAATTTGATCATAATCTAACTCCTCTTTGATGTTCAGGGAATAGGAACGAATTTCAAAATCCAATTAATTATGAAGAATCTTTTTCTTAATAGGCAAATCTTCGTAAGGAATCACCATTGCAACTTTTTATATCTCACATCATGGCAAATGTGAAATTTGAAATAGTATCTCATCAATACAAAAAAAAAGAAGATGCGATATTTGTTGTTGAAATTAATATAACCAACTGCAAAGATTCTTCTATTCTCTTTTCCTAACATCAAACAGCTAGCAGAAGACAACTCATCTGGATTAGAAAATCAAAAAATTCAGAAATAGGCCAATTAATGTATGTTTGATGGCCTTATATATTAAAAAACATTTTATTCAAAATTATACAAGGAACAAGGTAACAATCTTTAATAATTTTAAGTTTATTAATAATTTTAAGATTATTATAGGTTCGAAACTCTCATGAATATGTAGGCCTATTAATCTTAATATTATTAATCTGTGCTATCTTGTTTTACAGTATGGATAGTCTATTAAACACAGTTAATAAAGATCTTATTCAAAATTATATGGAACTTTACGGAATAAGAGGTTTATATGCTTATATTACATAAATGAAGAATTTAATTAAGTAATACATTGGATACTTTTGTTTTCTTTCATTTTTTCTTCTTATCCGTCTTTCTTTATTCGTTGTTTTAGAACTAAATTTCAACCCGAAACACCTTTGCTTTTATTTTCAACTAATTTTATTAAAAACTAAGTTTTCAGTAAAATTCTGTGAAATACAATAATCCTGCTAATTGAAGCAAATATCAGACTTTGAAGTTAGAGAAGCTTATAATTATTTTTCAGCCTAAATTTTTAGTAACTTTGACAACATAAAGCTAATCCTTTTATGCAAAGTGATCTTTTATAATTAGTCTTTTATAAGAGAAACTCAAAATAACAAAAAAGAAAAAAGAAAAAATTCAATTCTATTAGTAGTGAACGTTTCAAAAAATATGCTTAAGTAATTGGCATTATATACATAATACCAAATCATAGACCTTATCCTTTGGTATTATTTTATCACTGCTTTCTGCAGAGTTGTTTTTTTCTTTTTGAAGGATGAAGTCATTTTGTAAACTTTTCTTAAAATCAGCTAAAAACACTTCCAGAACTATGCGTAATTTTCAGTATTGCTAGTTGTAGTAAAATTAATTTCAATGTAAAATAAAAAAAAAATCTGTTATTAATTACTTTTGTATTCTACTACTAATTACAGAACTTCTAGTGCTACTTGTAATTATATCCTTAATAACTTCAACCTAAAAGTATGTAATAAGTGTATATTTTAACATAGAATATTTCGACTGTAAACTTTTTTAGTCTTGCTCACTAAGTATAATTTAGTTTCCGACCGTTGCTTGCATAACAAAGTAAGAATTAAATTTAAATAAAGAAACGAATTACAAAGTAGGAATTGAGCTAAATAAAAACAATTAACAACACAATTTAGCATTAGTACTACCGTATTTTGACATTCTCTTATGCATTTCCATGGTATATTTATTAATTTCACTCCTTTATATTTATTTATATTTTCGAAATTTTCTATCGTACATGATCAACAAAGTTTCTAGTTTTTTTCTTGTTTAATATGTAACAATATTCTAATTTTTGGGTTCGAATTGTGTCCATTCATTAAGCAATGATCTGCTCAATCAGATATATTTTTCTTCTTATTTATATATACATTGACATGTTGTTTTCAGTGTTCTTGAAATGTTCTTCCGGTATTCCCAGAGTATCTGGAATTACAATCCCTACATGTCAACTCGTAACCAACAAGCATGTTATATATATTACTCTCCTTTACTTCCAATTTTTAAAATTTTTAAAATTTTTAAAATTAAATAAAAGTGAAAATTCATGAATATATCCTGAAATTTTTTAAGACAATTAAGTGTTAGTTGTTTTTATTCAGCTTAATTATTATTTTGTTATATGTTTATGTTTTTGCTTTATTTAAATTAATTCTGTTATGCCATTGTTTGTTTAAATTTGCTTCTTCCTTTGTTACGTTGTTTATTTGTCTCGAAAGCAAAGGACAAGAACTAAATTATACCTTACTAAGAAAGACTAGAAAATTTTACAGTCGAAATATTATATATTAAAATGTATGTTATAAATATTCTACTATAAATTTTAACATATAATATTTCGATTGTAAAATTTTCCTGTGATTTTCCATACTGTAAGTGATTTTTTTTTTTTCTTATAGAATTTCAAGAGCAAAAAATATAGAATTGCTTGAAATGGAAAATTTAATTTATACTTCTTGCCGTTTGAGAAATCTATTACTAATAATCATGTAACATTATCCAAAACTCAAATTTCATTGGTTTTTCTTGCAAAATAACAGAAGAAATATTAAGAAAACTCATGCGAAAATAAATACCATCTTCGCTTACAAATCTTGGTCGATTGATAGGAGAAGTTTCCAGAATTGAAGTACAGGAAGACAAAAGCTAACCCACAAACTTCGAAAAACCATCTGAAAATAATCTAATTCTTTAAATTGGTAAGTTTTATTAAATGGACTGTTATGTTTTCTCTCATTGTAATATTGCCTTTCGACTTGTTACATTAAACTAAGGATTAATTAGTCGATCAATAATTACTGAGGGTCTTTGTACTTTCAAATATTATCGTTGGGATTCTTCTACCATACCCAGTTTACCTTACAGCAAGAGTTATTGACGAACATTCATTGGTAAACCGAGGGGGAAGCGGGTGATAAATTATATCCGGATTAAACTCAAGTCATCTGTTTTGCCTGGAAAGCCATTTGCTTGGTGCAACCTCCCACAATCCAAAAAGGACCTAATTTCGACTTTATTTATGGTTGAATAATTATAACCCATCCTAGCCCAAGCTCTAGGATACACCCCTGCGCATCCTTTTTATAGATTATATTCTCGAAATCTTCTTTCTTTATCCACCATTGCGACGTAAACAGAAATGAAAAAGTCTTTCTTGAGTTTCATATGAGTCTTTGTTATTTGATGTGAAAGAAACTTAGAGGAAGGCATAGAAGAGTATGTCCTTTGGATTATTCTGGAACATCAGATGACCGTTAGTAATGGGTGGCCATCTTTACGTCTATCAATAGAAACGTTGAGGCACAATAGCTGAAGAATACGTCTTATGCATCGATCTTCCTAATTCTTTCGTACTCTTTCAACCAAAAGAGCTAAGTGTATCTGCTTTTTTCGTCTCAGTGGATATTGAGAAGAAAATAAATGCTTGAAACGTTTTCAAATAACGTCTAGATAAAAATGTGGAATACTAAGTCCTCTATGTGATGCACTTCTGCAATAAGTCCTTTGGTTTAGAATGAAACTTTAATCGTATACTTGAGCTTTGAATATAGTTCCATACCAATTTGATGCTCTGTCTATTGTGTTTCAACTTCATTTCCTGTCAGCGTACAAAATCAAATATATGAATCAAAAACAAAAAAGATCCTTCGCTTAAGTTGAAACTAAGTTAGTTTATTTGTTTAATCAATATTTTTAGTAAATTCGTTTCTAGTTTATTGCAAATTAGATATAGAAATGTTTTAGCGAAATGCTACAAACAAACTGACGGATCATTTCTCTTAATAATCTTTTTGTACTTGAAATTGAACATTTTTTCCGTACTTTAACTAATACTTTACTGCTGTGCTTGATGTAACTATTTTTCTTTTTATTTTAAGAATTTCATTTTTCATTTTTCTAATTATCAAAAAAATATTATTAATGCAGAACACGATTTTCTTGTTTTTGCTTGTTTTGATTTTACTGAAACTTGTAAAACAAGCACAAAAAAGGTAAACTAGTTAGAACAGAAATTGTTTTGTTCTAACAGAAATTAGATAACCAAACTTCTTTCTCTCAGGTTGATGAAATACTTCTTTTCGAAAATTAAAACAGATTTTCATTTTGATAATGTTTCAATGTAATATGACACATTTTGTTAAAAAGAATTATCTCAACTTTCTTTACACCACTATGTTTTCACATTTTAGATCGAAAGATTATCTTTCGATCTAAAAGAAAATGACTGAAGTTCGTTTTAATGAACTGTATTTATCTACATATATTTTGAATATCGGTTTTTTTTTCTTAGCACCTCTAAATAATAGAGAATAGAGAAAGGATTACGTTATTTTCGATTTAATTTCTTATAGAAGAAAAATTATCAAATATCTAATAATTTTGTTTTCAAAATGGTTTCAAACAAGTTATTCTCCTTGTTGTTATGTCGTCCAGGTAAATTGCAATTGGCCGCCGCGTTGCCGGAATCAGAAGCAAGGGGTATTATATCCGAAAAGGAAATATATCCTGTCCTTGACGTGTTCTCTATCTATGTCCTGTAATAGTTATTTAATCACCATCTATAACAATCAATACTGAACTACAAAATACTGAACTTGTAAATAATATTTAGCTTTTTAAAACGTAAGAGGAATAATGAAATCTCATAATTTAAAAAGAAATTATATTGTAGTAATTGTTTTAAGAAAACTAAGCGTTAGCTTTAATTCTTTAATGCTAGAATCTATGGATTTTGCAGATAACTAAAGTGAAGATCAATCCATTCGCAAAACTTTGACTTTGTTATCTTTTGTAATCTTATTGCGTTTCTTTGGACATTTCTTTCCAAAATTTTTTCTTATTACGCCGTACATTCTATTACATGTTTGTAAATTTGATTCTAGCTAGGCGTCATTATTATAGTGGGATGGAGTGTTTCCTAGATATCTGAAATCTAAAACTTGTTGTAGTATTTTGTAATTCAATATAATTTTTTACCCTTTCAATGTTGTTTTCGTACACAGCCATAGTTTTTGTTCTGATGGTGGAGATTTTCATTTTATATTTTTCCACAATTTTATTTATAGTGTTGGCAGCAATCTGTAATTAATCTTTTGATTTAACAATTAGCTCTTGATCATCTGCTTTTATTTGGTATTTCATTGTTTTCTAATGGTAATCCACCTATTATATTTTTTTGCCATTCCGTTAGTATTTATTATGATTACGAATCAAAACAGTAAAAAATAGAAGATATATAAAAAGAAATAATGAAGACCATTAAACATGTTTAAAGAGTGCGCTATTGGTAATTACTTCATTATTTGTTTTTCTTAGCCGCACATTAAATTGTTTTAAGATATAAAAAGATTTCGATGAATTGAAGATCCAAATCCAAAATAACAGTAAATCGCTTTTTTCGCATAAGTCTTCAGTATTCTCAGAAAGGAGAATTAATAAAATTCCTATTTTAAAAGACCACGAAGATATAGCATTGAATACATCTTTTGCGCAGCAATCTGTAAAATGTTCAGAAAATTGAAAATTGAAGGGGCATGATTGAACAAAAGTTGAATCCGTCTAAACTTGTAATTTTAAAATTCCTTCAAAGGTGTAAAGTTAATGTTATAAAATTATTTCTAAAAAATTTAAAAACTAAGTTTCGATAAAAGTTCAATAAAATTCAATCTTTAGTGAGAATCAAGGATTAATTATCGAAATGCCCATTCATGTTTTAATTAAAATTACAATTTCAATAAAGCTTGTTTCAATTCCTTTCATTCTCAAAGATTTAGAGTAGACTGCATTCTAGTGTCTGATTAATCTTAAGTATTATTGATTATACATTCATTTTGCATCTTTTTAATAGAAATCTCAATTTGAAGTAAAAATTGTTTTCTTTATTTTTTTAATTTCGCAAATTTTATTTTTTTAATTTTGAACTACAACTGCTTTCATTCTTTTGCTGATCATCAAAGAAGAAGAATGTCTTCGTGATTTTTCGAAAGAAAGAAAAGTAGAGAATAAGAAGAGAAAAACCAATAATTGAACGAACCAAATGTTGATCTTTTCTTATTGGATTTTTAGTTTCTCGAATACAATTCAATTTGATCTTACAGAAAGGAAACTTATAACTAGATCTCTAATGTAGCGGAAACGTTCTCGTGAAATGAAATTTTATTAAGTGATAAATGTGTTTGGATAATTAATTTGAAAATTAATGTTATATGAAATTTCTATTTTTCTGTACTTTCAGTATATTAGCAAAGTTGATTCGATTTCAACAGTAAGTCAATCATGAGTTTCTGATCACATTTTTAAATATAGAAAACTTTTAGAAAGGTATCTTTTTGTTAAAGATAAAATGATGAGAATATCAAATTTTAAAAAGTGTGTTTGTATTTCATTAGAAATATTAAAAAGTTAGCCCTATGTAACACTAAGTATGGGTATGAGTCAGTTTTAGATATGTTTTGTAACAGGATATGAAGTGAAGGGTGACTTGGCTGAATTTCAAAACTCTGAATCCTTGAATTAATTTTGACTTCGACAGTTCTTTTACAATCTTTGATGTTAAATTGATTTCGAGTATCTTCAATTAGACTCAGAGGACATTGTTTCGTAATAAATTATCTGTTCAATTATATCTTTTTAAGTCAGAAGATACTTGTTTTGATGGTACTTTCAGTTTAGAGTTAAGTAACTGAAATTCCTTTGTTTATTAGTTTATTTGCATTTCGTATGACTTAAAACAATTGAAATGAATTTCATCAGTGAAATTTGAAACTGAGCTTGAGTGCTGGGTGACGCATTTCGTGAATTGGACCAAATTCATATGTTAAGTTAGACTATAAATAACACTTTCCTTAAGCCTCTTATCAATTTTTTGCGAATCCTGTTAAGCGATATAATAAAGCTTTGATTTAAATAATAGTAATTAAGTTCAAACATTAAAATTAAAGTACAATTACTACCCATTCTTTACTTTACATTAAATTAATTGACTGTTGAATGAACATTCAAAGTCTTAGTATTCTATTTGAATATTATTTTTTTGTTGATACTTTGTCTGTTTGTTTGTTTATCTGACAGTCTTTAGAACGCAGGAGGCGAAAACTCAGCCTGTTTTCCTAAAAAATTTAGTACGTAGCTTATTTACAGCCCAAATTAAAACGTAGGCTTATTTATTTTGGTTTGCACTCCTCCTATCATTAAAAAAATGAAGCTCAAAATATGCTGGATGAATTTCTTTAAAATTTGACAAAATGTTTATTCAAGGCCAGCTTAAAATTAGGATACTATTTGATCTCCTCAATTCCCATTTCTCAAAATTGCTAGTGCAACGCTGCATGCCTGTACAATGATAGTTCAATACACACCAAGTGCTTCTAAAATATAATTGTGATCAATCTATTTTGATTTCTTTAGAATTGATAGATACTTACAGTCCAGCTTAATATATGAGCACGATTATTTTTATTTCTATCCTCCAGTCCTCAAACTTGATCTTTCTCAGCACTGTATGTTAGTCTCGAATGTGTAATGGAGCTTTCACCTAGTTAGCTTATTTTTTCTCTGTACTGTATGTCGAACTTTTTATTTTCATTTCCCGACTGAAAGAAAGTTCATGTCTTTTTATATTTTGGGAGTTGCCCGAAAGATAAACGAAAAGAAAACGAATCTTTAAAAGATCGTTATCCTTAAACGAAAAAAAAAAGCGAACAAAAAGAAGTAATATTGTCCAAAGTGGGATTTTTCTTCGAGAAAGGCTTCGTAGATGTTCCGTAATTAGAAGCATTTTTGAAAGTAACAGCTTCTCGGCCAATCAATTAATAGCGTTTCATTCAAATTTTTTTATAACGTGAAAAAGAAATCTGCTTAATGAATTTATTATTATTTCAGTTCAGAATGTTAATCATTTTTTTTTTATTTCTGAACCTGCGGAATCTCAAAATTTCATTTACAGATTTTGTCCTCTTTTTTTGTCTACTTGTCTATTTTTCTGTATATAAGCGCTTACGTTAAAACTGCTGGACGGATTTCCAATAAATGTGATAAGTAGTTTCTTTCTAGTCCAATTCAGAAAATAGGCTTATTTATATCGGTCTCCAAACTTCCCATCTCTCAAAACTTACATCCCGAAATCCCACCTTTAAAACTACTAGACGAAAATTGATACGATGCCTTTTATAGTTAAACTGAAATACGAGCACTATTATTTTGTCTCCACCCCTTCGTCAAGGTCCTTACTATGGTAAATCCCTCCCCTCTCATTACGTAATGGACAGCCGAGATTACACGTAGTAGAATAAATACAGTGTGCACTTTAAAAAGTATTTTATGTAATGATCGATAATGTTCTTAACTACCTTCGATAAGCGGAAATAACAACGTGTTCAAAACAACGAAGCAGTTTCCAATCGCCCAGTGCCTACCGGTGTGTATGTATTAAATACGCTTAATTCTACATCGTTAAATTTAATATATAGATATAAGCTCTGCTAACCATCGCGTGAGTGGAGACTGACCATGCACGGCTGTTGACTCGAGGGAGGAATGGAGATAAAATAATTTAGCCCTACATGTTAAACTAACCATATTAAACATCTTACTAAATTTTAAATAAGCTTTTTAGCGATTTTTTTTTAAATGATGGGAAAGGTGGAGACCAAAATAGCTCTGCCTGTATAATATAGGCATATATTATATTCTGGCAAAATATATTATAAAGGGGAGACCGGGGCCAAGTGGACCTAGGGGTAGAGTGGACCGTTGACTTTAGTAATTCGTGTAGACGCTAGAATGCTCCAAAAATCGGAAAGAAGGTTGGTGCCATTGTGGCGCTGCTACCACAAAAGCGTCAGTGCATTCGGCTTATTGGTGACAGTGAGGTAATCGATTGTTTTGTTTTTGTCCAGGTAAGTAAATGTTTAGTGTTGTTTTTACTTTAATATTGCCGTTCAGCAATGCATTGAATAACATAACCGTAATATTCATATTGAAGGTGGTAATCTAAAGATCATTTTAAGCTGTAGTATGAATTGAATACTTAAAGTAGTCGATAGTTACAACTGAAGGAAACGCCAAAAAAGCTATGGGGCAGAGTGGACCAAACGACACGGGGCACATTGGACCAGTGGTCCACTCTGACCCGCTGTTTTTACAATAAAATATTTTGGCACTATACATTATATTTTTTTTCTATATTATATATTTATTAGGCCTACTATATTATATTGTATTATATTATTACATATTATATTTTTTTATATATTTTTTTATGTAGGCTATTATATATTGTGTGTAGCCTATATTATTAAAGGATATTACCCATTTAGTAATTCCTCTCAGCAAGTACCGTAATAGGGGAAGACTTCGTGCAAAGGCATCTTAATCTTCGAAAATAGCCAATTTACATATTTAACTGTTATTAAATTCTGATTAAAAACTATGCAAACTGTCACGTTGTGGAATTGGCAACATGACACTATTAAAATCTTGGTCTCTGAGGGAATATATTTTGATTTTTAATAAATGTATTATTGTAATTATGTATTTTAATTTTTGTATTTGGTAAAGTCTTGTATATTATTATTGTGATATTTCATAGTTAAATATTATTTTAATGGTTTGAGCATATTTAGAAAACAATATGTGCGAAAGAAAAAGAAAAACTTCGAAAAAACAGTTGTGCGTTGATTGAGTGATTACGTGGTTTTATCTGTTTCGTTTTCTCGTGGGAACAAAAGGAGAAAAGTTAAGTACACTCTGGCGGGAAAAATCAGATCAGTTGATGAATCTGAAACACACGGGCAAAAAGTACACCCACTCAATCTAAACATTTCAGGAGAGGGAGCATATTCTAAAACACACACAATTACATCCCTAAGTGAACTAACACAATTTTCAGTACGTGAAACTCTTAATTAAATATAAATTTTATACACACTTTGTTACATTATAAAGCATTAAAAAATGGAATAAATAACAATATAATCTTAATAATCTTAATAGAGAACAAAAAAAGGTCAACGGCAATACTGACTGCAATACGCCAGTAAAAAAAGCTCTGCAAGAAGAGCAACGAAAATCTAAAGAAAGAAAAGAAAGAGTAGCAACGAAAAACATGACTCGGCCAACAGTCTCTAAAAGCAACATAAACAAAAAAAAATAGAAGCAAAGGCAAAGGGATAAAGAGGAAACAATTAAAATGATTAGTGATGATGAAGATGCTGTATGCCTCTCCTGTTTGAAGAACTTAAAAAAAAGCAAACCATGGCAGGAGTGGATTCGATGTACGCAGTGCAAGAGATGGGCCCATAGTTCCTGCGTAGCCAGTGATATTCGGGGTTTATTTTACGAATGCCTCAATTGCAAAGAAGATTTCTCTAGTGAAAGTGATTAATTAATTCAATGTAAACCTATTTGATATTCTTCATTTACGACTTTCAACTACATAATGATTATTTTAAATTTTCACCTGAATATGTAATACCTTAAGTAGTCTATGTTAAGTTAAACTTTATTTCATGATATCCTAAATGGCATGTTATTTTATATTCAATAAAAAACTTACTTTGAATGTTGTTATTCTTATCCGGACCAACGTGCCCCGTGGGGTGGTCCAGCCTGCCCTGTGGTCGGGGCAGGTTGGACCATTCTACCATTTTTGCTTTGCGAATTAATACCAATTTTATTTATGAATATAATGAAATAAAATCAAGCATTTACATTCTTGAATAGTTCCCGATTCTGACAAAAATAAATGCAATGGAAAATCTCTTAACAAAAAAAAAAAAAATTCACCAAAAAAAAGTGGACCGCTCTGCCCCGGTCTCCCCTATTTATTGTGCCAAAATAGATGTGTTAATCGAATAAATTTAACGTGCGTGACAATATTATTACATGAAAGGAAACTGAAATGCACATAATGAAACAAAAATTCACTGAGCTAATTTTGGTTTTATTACTAGGAATCGGAGACAGCACCGTTTCGAGTTACTACACTTTCATCAGTCCGATCCGCCCAGCATATCTAGTTCAGTGAAGAAGGACAATATAGTCGGTACCGTTTCCACTGTATATTGTCCTTCTCCACTGAGCTAGGTATACGGAGCTGGGCAGATCGGACTGTTGAGAGTGTAGTAACTCGAAACGGTACCGTCTCCGATTCCCAGTACAAAAACCAAAATTAGCTCAGTGAATTTTTGTTTCATTATGTGCGTTTCTGTTTCCTTTCATGTAGTAGATGTGTTAATGGGACTCTAAATATCGACATTAAAAGAAATTCGTTTAGCATTCCAACAGACAAGTACAGATAAAAAATATTAAATTTCAAATTTAAAGAGGCATTTTTCTTATCATCTGCGGGACCATCTACGGAAGCTAAAAAAAAAACTTTAAGGAAGTATTTGGTTATTGGAACTGAATAGAAACATAGCGGATTTAAACAAGGGCGATTTATTTTTGGATATATTAAGTTCGCCCGTTTGAAATCAGCAATCTGCTTTAAATCTATCACTCATTGGAATCGATAAACCGGTCAGGCGTGAAAATTTGTAGTTGGGTTACAAATCATGAATCTCATCGTTAAACATCGGTTAATAGGACTATTTGCATGTAATTCTGACCAAACGGAAAGGTGAAACAGTTGATCATCAACTTTTCGCATAAAAGTTTCGAAGTGAATGAATTCAAAAATGAAATACAATGATTAAAACATTCTGATTGAAATACTTTAGTAGCCAATCAACATTTTTGAATTTTAATTCAATAGAACATTCTATTGAAATAGATATCTACATATCTATATTGCTCTTGCTGAACGAATCAGTATACGAATAATTTAATGTAATCTAATTTATAATATTTGTTTGCCCTGTTTTATTATTCAGAAAAAAAAAGCATTCCACTTTTCATCTTTCGACATTAAGACAATAACCACTCAGTGATATGTATATACATAATTAAAAAACTCTTATAATTATTCCTCATATTTAGAATAACTCCAAAAAGCGATATTTCGCAGACATAGGCCTACTATAATTTAGCTGAGAAGAATCAAAGCAATAGGATGTCTGCGAAACATCGCTTTCTGGAGATTTTCTGAATATGAGGAATAAAAATAAAGTTTTTTTAATTAGGTTTTACATCTCCAAGAGATTCAATGAGTATTTTTAATTCAATATTCACTTCACACTTACCAAAATTGTAATTTATCGCGATGCTGGAAGCTGATCTAGACAATTATGTTTTCTTGAATATCCATGTATTCCACTTCAACACTTAAAGGATGTATACTCAAGCACCTTTTCATTGAAACTACTTTGTAATTAAGCCTTATATGCCAAATATAAAAATCAGTACTATCGCTAGCTGTTACTCCTTTACGCAATTTACTACTCATAAAAGGCCTTTTATATACAGTATACTTCTAGTATGTACAAGTCATTGATTGATTTGAATTTAACACTAATAAAAATGATAATAATCTTACCAGCAGGATTGTTGATGTAAACTGTTGATTTATTGATATTAAATTCGATTAAAAAAGTTGAATTTAAAAAAAAAAAAAGAATTAAGAAATTCATGACAGGGCGTTTAGTTGGTATTGGTTCTAATTCTAGCAAAAAGCATAGACTGAAACAATGATAATATATTTATTGGTAGACATGAAATCTCCCTAACTATTAATTTTCCCTAATTACGAAACGAGTAATACTCTACATCAAAGTTGCATAGCTGTCACATCCATATTATGTTATTTCATTGAAATCAATTCCAGTAAGGTCGTTTAATGAACATTCCGATTCATTTCACTTTTGATAATGACATTTTCGATAATTTTTATAATTTAAAAAATTCAAGACTTTGTTTTCCAATGTATTTATTTCGGTACTAAAATAGAAACTACAAAAAGAATTTTTTTTTGAAAAATAACAATATTTTATAAGAATCCTTTTCCTGAAGTTGAGCTTGAATATATTGTGCTACTTTTTCTTCGACAATAACATAATTACGTAATTGGAAGAACATCGTCTTTTTTTAGATTTTAACTATTGTGATTAGTAATCACTGATCACTGATTACCAATGATGAAATGTACATAAAAAAATGCTTTCAATTCAAGGCGAATTATTTAATTTTAAAGGCCCAAATTACATTTGCAGACAATTAGGTGCAGTTGTTTGTTTAACATGTTGAGACTTGTTAGGTGGACTACTACAAATTTCAGTTAACGTGTACTATTTTGTATTATTAATAGTTTGCAATCATTGCATTTAATTATTTTCTTTGATTACTGTCTACAGTTTCTTCATAAAATCTCAATTTAAGCTAAAGGACACTAATTTACAAGTCGCCCTTTAAATTTCAGGGCGTTGACACTAAAGGCCCAAACAGTTCTTTGACCATCGGGATGAAGTTGTGGGAAATGATAACAACCTTCCCGCCTGGGTTCGCATTCTACAGAGGACTGAGTCTAGAGGAGGAACATCCAGAGACAAATCTCCGATCTCCGCAAGGAATTGAACCTCATTCTAGCCCGATGTCCAGCGCCTGTATCATTGAATCACATTGCCCACTATTGCAAAATCTAGGAAAACAGTAGAATTCAGATACAAGAAAACAGAATGCTTCATAAATCATATTAATTGTTACTATTTAATTTTCGGAACCCTTCAGAAGATTTTGTTTCATTCTTCTTTGCGCTGCAGAATTTTAATATTGCAAAATGTTTTATATATAAGCTACAGTCCTCTTAAAGCTTCCTCAGAAGAACGTGAGATGTTTAACTGTGGTTCTATTGTTGTTAAAATAATAAATTTTGTCCGATACTACTGAAGAATGCCCGAAGTACTGAATCGAAATATTGAGTGTATCTCAACCCGGTATGTGAAAATTCGTCATACAAAGAGTTTATTCAATATCTAAGTATTTTTCACTCTTTTTAATATTTACAAAGTTATTTTAATTTTTTTAATTTCATTAAAAAAATTTCGAACTGCAGAAGTATTTGATGAAAGAATAGTCTACTATTTCTTTGAAATATATTGATGTCTCACTAATTACAAAAGAATTCTTTTTCGTTTTTTTCTTCTTCTTGGTCAGGCTAAGTTAATGCTTTGTTTTTTTGTGGAACAGACAAGAAATGTTTCTAATTGCTTAGAAAGCAACTTAAAACTCAATTGCATTTGGAGTCATTTGGGACAAATAAAATTTCGAGGTGCGATAATGCATCGTTGCTTCTTTTGTTTATTTCTTCGAAAAGCCACTTGAGAATCGTCGTTGCGCTTTCGGCAGAATATTTATGCTCTTCTACAAAGTTTCGACAATAAAACAATCATTAGGAAAAGCAAAAACAAAGTTAAATAACATTAAAACATTAATGAACTATCACGAAGCTGCTTTTCGCCGAAAAAATTTAATAATCAAAACAAGTAAATTTTAAAAACTGTTATTGGTAAAGATATCAAAATCAAGAAGCAATAAAACACTCCTGAGATATTAAAGAACAACAATTGCGGAATGAAAAGCTGCTTTTTTTGTTTGATTTCATTTTTTAGCCAATAAAAAGAACTTTCCAGTGTACAGGATGATTCAAAATTCCCTGTATAACCTTTAAAGGTAGGTCAGGAATAAAAAAACAAGCAGCACTCTTAGAGGAACGTATGTCCACAAACGCCACACGAATGTGCTAGTGGGCGCTGTTTGGCAGTACATTAATTGGGCAGTGTGAGCCATCGTCATTTGAGCCGTTGACTTTGTACGAGTAAGGTGTATCGCTTCACTAATGCTGAAAGGTCAGATGTGCATCTAGCCTATGGGGCAGCGAACGGAAACTTACGAGCCGCTGTACAATTGTATCGTGAATGGTTCCCCAGATGTGTGCGAAGTCGTCAAACGTTTGTGCATTTGCACCAGAGATTGTGTGAAACTGAATCATTGGACAGAAACAGGAATGACCTTGTGGCAAGAGACGCTTTGGTAGCCGGATGTTTCGGCGCAATCTTCACATTATTGCATGTTCGGCAATCCTGTATCGACGTAATTACTGTTGGTGGAAGGAACTTTGAGATCCTAGAACCTTGAAGTGTACATCTTACTGTCATATTGTAAACGTAGAGCTAATAAATACGTTGTCTTTTTTTCTGAACCTTAGTGTACCTTCTAGCCATTCGGATGGCGTTTTGTATTCCTGCCCTACCTTTAAAGTTTGTACAGGGAATTTTGAATCACCCTGTGTACAAAATTAAAAAGTTTCAATAATACAAGCAAACTTCAGATTTATGAATTTTTTCAATTCTTTTTCACATATCAGTTTATTTTATCTTACTTTGTAGAGACTTAATCTTTTAAGCCATTATCTCATATAAGTAAAGAGGGTCATAAAAAAGGAAGTTTTATTTATTGAATGATCACAACGTTGGAAAGATTATCGGAACAAGTTTTAAATATAAATATATGCTAAAATAATAAAAAAGGAAATTATTATATATAAATACATACTATACCGCAATTTCAATTGCTGCAAACACCGTGTTTGTATATTGTTGATTTAGGATATCAACAATTGGTCAAATAGAACAAAATGGAAGTCGAATGGAATGCTGAATTATGATTCTTGAGCCACTGAGGGAAAAAAACAAACAAAACAACACTAACTTCCATCGGGAATGGACTCTTTGGTTTTCGTTCAGTCCAGAGACCACTTCACTCAAACAACACTACCATTTACATAATATTTTATTCTGGAGAAGATAACAGAAATGGAGTTTTATATTATTATGTCAAATCAATGAATTGGCCAAAATAGCTTGAAAATTGAAATCCAGTTTTAGCAATATACTGATTTTCAGAAAACAAACAAATATTAATTTTAATAAAGGTTTTGCTGATTTTTAATGACATATAATTCTGTCAAGTTCGTAAATACAGATGGAAAATTTTCCCCAAGGATATCACTATGATAAAATGGAACATAAAAATCCAAAATAAGAATAAAGCTAATAATTTGATTTCAGAAAACCTGAGGATACAGTGCACTGCCATCCTGAGACCTTAAAAATATCTTCGGAAATAAATCCATTCTCTGGAGCATTAAAACGACTTCGATTTAACTTAAAAATAATTCGATTTAGAGAAAAGTCTTAAATTATAAGAAAATAATTTTGGATCAAAAACTTATTTAAAAAGCGAATACCGAAACACACATGAAGTTTAAAAAAATATATTTCGCATATTAAAAATACGACTTCATGTGTGTTCTATTTTGAAATAATCTATTATTACACACATTAAAATTTAACTTACAAGATGCAAAGTACTCAATAGAGAGAATTATGCAATTAAAGTAATCTTCAAAAACAAATTGAAATGAACTGTTTGAAAGATTGATTTCTAAAGATAATAAAAATATTGATAGAAAAAAAAAGATAATGATAGAACAATTACAAATGAATATAATTTCATGCTAAAGCATAAATTTAAGGGCGATCCATAATAATAAAAGAATTTAAAAGTAGTAATAAAAAAAGGAAGTACATTAACGTAAGGAAAAATACAGAAAAGGTTAGGAATATAGAAAAAAAAAATCCCCGCGGACATTGAGAAAAAAATTTAAGAGAAAAAAAATACTTAAAAAAAAAAAACTAAGTAGATACACGGATTCGAATCGACAACTGAAATGAGACGGCATTAAGCTAAGATTTCTAGCTAATAGCGGAAATCAAATTAAAACAATGCCAAATATCTCGAACCTGGGGAGGGGGGATGCGATGGACCCTAAAAATATCCTATTCCTATGATGTATGGGCTCGTGAAGCCTGTATTTGCTAATAATATTTTAATAAAAAATTTCGATATTCAGTCATCCGAAGACAAGCTTAGTTTAATCTGAATAGCCCAAAATTTACGGATATTATCCTAATCAGAACTTTGAGATCACGTCTCACTTTTAAGCTACGCCCCTAAAAACCTGTGAACCGATATCGACTTTGTTGTTACTTATTTCTTCTTACACCAATTCCCTAAAAGCTATAGAAAGTTTGTGGCAAAAGCTGTAAAAACGTCAGGATAAGGGTTTGAAAAGAGGAAAAACGTCAAAAAGTTGGAATTTCTATTGGCCGCCATTTCGGAACGGTTGATCCGATTTGGTTGAAATGCAATACTACCCATGTCTTTAAGGATATCTAGCACCCATAAATATTATGATAATACATAAATACTATGCATAAATTATGCACCCATAAATATTATTATGAAACATAAATTGTGTTTCAGTCCGGCCCTGCGCTCGCTGTGTGTTTGTGTTTGAATCCTTACAGATAGGTGTAATGTCGGGTGGGTGCACGTGGGATTGAGTTTGGGAGGGGGGAGGGCGCCTGACGAAATCTTGCCCCGGGAGCCAACAGACCAAGCGACGGCCCTGCTAGCATGCTCAAAATGAATATATATTGTTTAATAAATAATTATGATTAGACTAACTATAGCACCAAAATAAATTAAAAGCACATTATAATTTATTAACAACGCTTTAAATATTTGAAAGTGATTACAAGTAATAAAATTATAACAATAAAAAAAAAAAATGCAACCTGTTCCTGTAACCGGAATCGAACAGGAACCAATGTTTACGTTCGTACGACTTAAACCCTGGGCCACTGAGGTTCTTTTATTTATTGAATTCTTGTTTTTTATTTATGTTTAATTTCAAACCTTTGGTTACTTGTCACGCTAGACCAGTGACCAGTCAACACCTATGACCGGTATATTGTGTAATGGCAGAACACATTCTATACACTTGCCAAGTATGAAGAAATCGTGATGTGCACGATCAGGCCTTGGATCTTTGAAAAATTATTAATATTATGATTCTATTAATTGAATTAAAGTGGTTTTTTTTTCCTTGCTTGTTTGTATGTTTGCTTTTGAGCTTTTTCAAAACACTTTCGATTTAATAAAATTTAATAGTTGATCATAAGATTTACTTTTTTTAATAATTTACCTACTATTTCATTTAATTTTTCTTTTGAATTCTCTTGTATAATTTTTCAGCTTTTGTCGAATATTTCCTGATCAACAGGACATAATCCGAAAGCTCAACAACAACAAAAATTGATGATGCACAATAACTTAATAATCTTTTAATTTTCATTTTCCTTCCCATTCTTCAACCATTCTACTGAATATTTACCTTACAGTAGTGCATCTCAATCTTTTTTGCTTCATGGCACACTTAGGTATTTGGAAAAATCCGGCGACCCTCTAAACGTTGTTCCTAAAATTCGATCCCACATAATCAATTATGCAAAAGTAAACAAGTCCATATTTCTCATTAAATTACAAAAATGGTGTAATTATCGACTCATTAATTTTAACTATTGAAGTTTATATTACTTATAATTTACTTGCTTCCTTATGTTAATAAATAACGTTGTTGACATTATTTAACCTCTATTTTATATTGCCTCTAATTTTTTTGTTTTAATAATAATAACTTTTTGTTGTTTTTCTTGTGGCAAGTTCGCGACACACTCTTTTAGAATCGCTGCTCTAGAATAATGCTTATGTATTTCTATCGTTTTCTTTCCAACGCTTTAAAGATTTTACAACAATAGTTGACACAGAAATATTCTAATGGATTTGAAGTTTACAATAATGTCTTGGTAAGAAACCAAATGCATGAAAAGTGGAAATACAGTACTTTAAAAGAAAGCACATTCTGGCTGTGAGTGGATCTCGAGAACGTCCTTCGTAATTACTGCGAAGAAACATTTTGGAATTTATAGAAGTTAAAGCATTTGTTAAGTATATATTGTGGGAAAGATGAGATATAGTCTTTTAAAACTAATCTTTGTTAATGATTTCCTAAAATGCCTAATAACCGCTGTCTAGACAAAATTGATTTAATTTAATATTTCCTTTGGCAACCTAAAGACTTTTGCGTATTTTCCGAGAGATTTTGTTTTCTGTCTGAGAATATCATCCGCAGAATACAAACCTGAAGAATGTAAATTGTATGATAATATTTTCGTATTTGTATTCTCCAAACCTTAGTTTTGTAAGGCTTCGAGTTAAATTTGATTTTAGATTAAGCTCTTCAAATATTTTTAATTATACGTATTTTGCTTCTCCATAAAGCTAATTAATGTTAACTTGAATAAAATTTCAAAAACGTGAAAATAATTGAAATGAATTATGCCATTTGAATCTTGATATTTGCTGTTTGTTTGAAATACTATTCAGTCAGTCTCATAAAATTTCTTAATTACATGTCACGCATTCCAATCGAAATGTTCAATTGAAAATTTTGCATAATATTATAGCGAGGTTATTTAAGTAATAACTTAAATTACTATTTAATACATTTTAATTTCATATTAATTAATGATATAATGAAATACATTCAAAAATTTTAAAGTTTATGTAACCTTGACAATAAAAAAAGGTTAAAAGTGACTATACTAATTCTTATTGAAAATAAATAGAATAGAGCAAAATTTTTCCTAATGCTTCACAAAACGTATAAAAATAGTTAAAATAAATAATAAAAAAAATATTTTGTTATAGAAATTTAACGTGTGTGAAATTAATGGTGAAGTTTTTAAAAAGACCATACGCATATTAATTAAAAAACATAAAAACATTAAAATCTCGACCAGGTTTCAATCGGACTCGATAAGAAACACGGTCAACGGAAAATTTGAATAAAATAATAGAATTAAATAGGAAACAGTAAAAATTAGAATACACAATCGATAATAAAATAATGCTGATTAAAAATTATTATAATTATAAACGTAAGATAACGAAGAATAGACAATGAAACAAGGATTATTATATACAGATAAATGAGAATATATACAGTTAATAAAAATCATTACAATATTTACCTTATTTTAATACTGTATTTACGAATACAAAAATGTGAAATTTCTGATATTTTGAGAAAAATTTAGATATGCTACGCTTTGTAAAATTAAACCTTGCATTTTCTGTAACTGATAATGAAAAAATTGAGAGATAAGGTTTCTAGTCACGCTTATATGTTCAATTATTACAATTCAATTGGTTAATGTAATTCGATACTTAGGTGACCCTGGGAAACAATGTGTTATACTTTTTTATTAGGCTAGATTGATTACATAAAATTCCCTTTTTCTTTTTACGAAATCTGAAAACAAAAAAATAAATAAAAATATAACTCAAAGCCGTCCACTGGAAGCGACGAAGGTGAAGTGCTATAACATTGCGCCGCCTATGGCCATTATTCAGTCTGCTTTTTCAATCGCGTGCTGCAATGTCTTTTGATTTGATAACACTTTTAGCCCTTGATTCCCCTCTCATTAGACGGAGGAGAGCCAAGAAAAGGAGAAAAGAGTGGGTTAATAGAATTTTAGCTAAGAAATGGAAGAATGGGGAGTTTTTTTTGTACAGTGATCTTCAGGATAGTGAAGAACATCATTTTTCTTATTTTCGAATGCAGAAAGACACTATTTCTGCCGCTACTTCGTTCCACTACTTCATCGTCACATTTCTCATGTGGTACTGCGGCTCCTTTTGATCCCACAAATATTTTTTTTCGTGAACTAAATTTATTAGTTTCTCACTATCCATTTTTGTCGTGTTACACGGTCAAAAAAAAAAACCAAACAAGATTGAATCTTTTGCGATGTAGTACGACAACTCGCTATGCCGCACGACAAATGTTCTTCCACTGGACGAGCTCCAATACTATTACATATGTTTGATTCGTGTATCGCGTTGTAGCCATATGTCGCTAGTTGTCGCTTGGTGTAACGCTACAAATTTGTAGCGCGTTGTCGCTTCCAGTCCCTCTGATGCATTATAATGGTGTGATTTAATTGATTTTTGAATAAAAAAGTATCAAGTAACAAGCTAAATACAGTAAGTAAATTAGTAGCTAATAGATCACGTGTATGTCTCGGGTTTCGGTCAACCGGGTGGCCTGTCATGCAGCTGATTCTCTCAAACCTGAGCTGGCGGGAACTTGGATGTTGCCTTTTTTTTGTCTATGTTGTTCTTCCGTTTAACGTCTGTCTTAATTTCATATCTTGTTGACCTGATACGGCTGCAGCTTTAATCGCTTAGATTGAATCACACATTGAAATGTGATAGAAATCTCATAAATATAGGAATTTTACAAATTCTAAGGATAAAAAATAAAAGGATTAATAAACTTTCAATGTAATTTTTATTTAACTACAATAATCAATTATTTGTTTCACTCTACGTCCCTACACCTAAGCCTTCAGTAATAACTTCAAACATATTTACTCTTTTAAATATGACTCTCTGGTAATTTGGTTACTTTTATTTGCTTTCCAGGAGCAATATGAAAATATGAAATAGAGAAAGAATAAAAACTTTGCTCATGAGGGATTAATGTTATTTCCTATTTAAAATGTCATGATAAAGTTAGCCTTTTCCGAAGTACATGGGCTTTGTATCCGTTACCGAACGATAACCGAAATATCTTTAATTGTTCTTATAAATTTTTAATGTTATATAAATGATACTTAATTCTCCAAAAATAATTTTTATTGGTTATTTTTGTTAATTTTACTTAATACAACGAAATAAATACTATTTTCTAAAAACTTTATATTATTTTCAAGTCAACATTTTATTTGACTGTAGACATTCTGTTCCCAATTTGACAAAAACAAATCCCTTCTTCCAGTTACCTGTTCTTCAGAAGTAATCTAAAACAATAATGATCGGAAAGCTAACAGAACAGAGCTATTTTTAATTTAAATGTGTGGAATTCTAAACAAAAGGAAAAGAAAAACAAAAGTTACTGAACAAAAAAGGCTGGAGAATTCTTTTCTTGTCTGAAAGTACATCGATCATTATGACTGAACCTAGAAACAGTTGATTATTAAATAGACTCAGAGTGAGGAAAAAATCCCTCTTAGACGAATCTGTCCAATTCTCATTACCCGCTCCTCCTTCAGATCCAAGTTGGCTGATAATTAATTATAAGTAATTAGCTGTAAATAGATTAGATAATTGATTTTTTATTGAAAATAAAAAAAATAAAATTAACCAAGAAAATTAAAAAAAGCAATAAATAACCAGAAAATATTATTACATTAATTAAAAAAATAAACTCATCCAATGGAATTTCTTATAATAATATATAATTAAAAAAATAAAATCATCAAAT
>JAFIDM010012231.1:134285156-134297160 GCA_023159025.1 Thereuonema tuberculata | reverse complement strand
AAAGCAATTTCATGTAATGTATACGATTATATTCGTTTACTTATAAAAATGTACTAAAGGATTTGATGACATTCGTTTAAGTTAGAATTAATTGAAAGTAAATTACTGTAATGCAGCAAGCAATGCTTCTGAACGAAATGTTATGTTCGATAGATTCATCGGAAAACTGCTTTTAACAATCCTAATAAGGCTGTGAGGTACCATTTGCTATCCATTTTTTTTTATTATCATTTCTTTCATTTTAATTTTTTTCTCGAAATTGTAACTTTCAGGAAATATGTATAACTTTTTTTTTATATGTATCAAACTTAAATATTAAAAGATAGGAATGTTAAAAGGTAATTAATCGCAAACTAAATATCACAACTTTTTGAGGTTACACTCAGTAACCTGAGATTACACTCAGGGTGATTCATAAAGTACTGGAAAGTACTGGAGGTTTTCACCGCCCAATATCTTTTAAACTACTGCTCATAAAAATCTGAAACTTTTTATATAAAATCGCTAAACATATAACAGTTATATTTTCGTGTTATTATTTATTCATTATTTTTTAAATTCATTTTATTTGCGTTCAAACACCCCCAATATATCGTATATTTAAATAACTGTTGTGATGTTGTTTAAAAGTCTGGATCCAATATTTAAATAATACAGAAACCTAAATAGGAAAATTTAATCTAAACACTTTTGTCATTAATTCCTTCGTTTAATTTTAAAAAAAAAAAATTATTTTTTTTTGAAAATGCATTCTGACAAATGACTTTTTTGGGGGATAGTCGAATAATTTTTTTGGATAATAATTTCGATATATTGGGGGTGTTTGAACACAAATAAAATAAATTTCAATAATAATAAATAAATAAATAAATAACATGAAAATATAACTCTTATATATTTGACGATTTTGTATAAAAAGTTTCAGATTTTTATGAGCAGTAGTTTAAAAGATATGGGGCGGTGAAAACCACCAGTACTTTCCAGTACTTTATGAATCACCCGGTATAGCAAAAGCAACGGCTTTTAAAACTTGATTAAATTAATGGTCTTTCTGTGGCAATTGAATATCATTCTGAATTAATGAGTCAAAATGTGACAACGATCAAGTCCTCGAAATAGTTCAGTTTGAAAACTAAATTACAGTAAAACCTCGTTAAGTCGTCACTCAAGGGACCGAACATTTTTGACGACTTAAGCGGAGTGACGACTTAAACGGAGTGGGCATTTTTGAAAAACAAAACAAAACAAAACAAAACACTGAAATACAAAATTTTTATGAATTGCTGTAGGATTCTGTGAGAAAAAGAAGATTTTCATAAATCAATACATGCAAATGAATGAGTGGAAAATAAAAAAAAAAAACACATTTTATACTTACCACATTTTATTTTCTTTTACTAGCATTAAAATAACCCAACAGTGTTGATTGATGAAGATGCTGATTACTGGTAACAATTCGAAACACTTTGTAATGAAATGGAACTCCAACTTTTGTGCACATAGTTAATCGTATCTAAAACCGAAACTTCTAGCTTTTCGTTCCTATCCAAGGCTTTTATCATGTCCTTTACAAGCATTTTTTTTGTACTTTCGTTTAAAGTCAAGAATTATCCATTGATCTAAAGGCTGAAGAAGTGCAGTTACATTTGGAGGAAGAAAAACAATTTCGATCGCTTTTAAATTTTCGGGGCTTACTCGATATGAAATAAAATCACACTCAGTAGCGGTCAAGAAAAACATCTACTCTTGATAAGAGTCGCAGCGAGAAGTGTGTAATTTCCCAAGTGAATTTCCCACGTGAAAATTCCCCGTAAAAGCTAGGTTTTTTAGAGTGAAGGGGCGGGGCTGAAAAGATAGCAGGCAAAATTGAGAATAAAGATGGTTTTCGCCATTTTTGAGGGTGACGAGTTATCCGGAGTAGAATTAAATTTGGTGACGAGTAAAAGAGGGTTATTTTACATTATTGTCTATGAAACCTTGTCGGGACCAAAGGAAAACGACGACTTGGCGGAGTGACGACTTATCCGGGTGACGACTTAACGAGGTTTTACTGTATTTATAAAAATATTTATGAATATAAATCTTTCAAAATAAAACTGTGAAGCGGTAGAATTTAATCTAGAATGAAATAATATTATTATTATTCTAAATCTACTGTTAAGTAGCAATTCTTCAATGTGTATATATTTATGTTTGCTGTAATCGGGTTTTGGTGTAAGCTAAAACTGATTACAAAAGTTTTGCAGAGTTAAGTTCCAGAAAACATAACAAAATCTATTTTTAATGAAACATGTTGTCTAGTTGGGTTACAATTAATTCTCTTCCTCGAGAATATAATTTACAGATAAGAAATCTTCCGTCAATAACATCTACTTGTAGGGAACACTTCTCTTGAATATTTATCTTCTAGGTACTATAGTTGCAGGCTATCTTCGAGATTCTCAAAAAGTCCTATCCTAGAATACGATGATGTGATTAATAGTAACTCATTCCCTCTTCTTAAGTTCATATGGAAGATCTAGAAGAAATCTAAGAAAGACAAAATATATGGTTGCAATTAACTTATCTTTGGCAATGTACATAATAAGTCTCCGCTATCTTTCTAAGATTCTTTCTATTAACATTAAGCAGTAACACAATAATTAACTTTAATCATTAAATCAATTCACTATTCAATCGATGTTCGTCTTCTATATCGATTCTCTTAAATGTTCAAAGTTCACTTGAAAGCATCATTTATTTTAAAAGAAAAAGTTCTCTTAACAAATCAGTAACATCTATGATTCGATTAAAGTTGATCTGCCTTTAATTCTAATTTAGCTATTGATTATCCTGATAGTACTATTCTACGATTATCTGGATTTTAACACCTTATGCTAAATTAGATTTAACACCTTATGCGAAAATATTCACAATTCACTTTATAGATTTAAATAAAGAAAATAACTTCTTTATCCCGCATAAATAATTCTCTGGATCATTAGACTAGATTTAAAGAGTTCTTCGCCTTAACTTAATCCGTATAATTCCTATCGGTCATGTAGATTCGAGTCGCCGCCATTTTCGAATAACGATTCTTCAATGCGAAAATCCTTCATCATCTTCGACTGTTTAATATTCCCACACGTAAATTCGAGAATAAGTAAATGATTTGTACTTACTACTTATCCTTAAGAGAAAATAAATCGATGTTCATCATAATACAAACAACTGTTCGATAATAGTCGTAATTCAATTCACGTTGTGCGTAGATGAGGCTTATTCTCCATTCTTCGTTGCACAGATTCTTTTTTCCGATTTCTCAAGAATCAAAAAAAAAAATATAAATTGAGTTTCCATTAAACTCATCTGGGAATTTCACTGTCTGGCATTGACTTTCACACATATCTATTTCGCCATAGATATATTTTAAATTCTTTCTCCCATGTCAGAAAAAAAAATATTTTACTGCTTCCGCAAGAAGCTCCTTTTGAAGACTAATTTTTTCTCTTCCAAGAAACACTAACAATTGATTCCAACGGCTTGCGCTTAACATCTCAACTTCATTGTTGTCCGCGCAACCTCTCCAATGCACTCATATCTATTATTGTAAAGACCATGAAGGCTTATTTTCCTCATACGTTTTCCCTAAAAAAAACAGATAAATTTGATTAACGAAAACACAATTTTAAACTACAAGAAAAAAGGTTAGTAATCCCGTTCTTTCTTTTTTCTTGAGTTCAATTCGTTTCAAACTGTTAATTTGTTAATTATTAAAACTAAATAAGAATTATAAGAGAAACATTAAAGATACGTAACATTGTTATGTACATTAGTTTTCACAATTTTTTTATTAAGCTACTGATAATAATTTATTATTGAAAAATCATTGCATTTATCAATTCTCGTTATAGCTTTTATTTTTGAGTTTTGTCATAGAAAAATGGCTTGTAATTTTCTAGCACTTACTTTTAATTCATAAAGCTTGAATTTTCCCAAAATTCAAAAGAATTCGAAGTCAAACCAACTGAAAATATAGAAGAAAATATAATAGCAAATAATAATAAATATAATGTTTATTGAATATAAATATAGAAGGAATATTTTCTGTGCCACATTTACTTGCATACTGAAAGTAATGAAAGGTTTTTAATGAAGGTTTTACTGTCAAATTGATGCTTCTTCACCTTGTATCTAGATTTTATTCATTCTGATTATTTTACTTGGTAAATGTAATTTATTGTACTTTTGGAGAGTCATTTCAAATCCAGTAAATCATTAATTAAAACTTGAAATAACTGAATTGTATATCTTTAAGTTTTAGTTCACAATCTTTAGTTATTGAAAGTGCATGGATTTGTAGAATGAAATTTTTACTTGAAATTTTTATTTAATTTCATGTGATGAATACTTAAGTTGAGTAGTCTTGAGAACTCCTTCAATTTTCGCAACGAATGATTACAATTAAAGTTACAGTTACCGATAGAATTTTAAATAAAAATGATAAATAAGCTATATTACTGTGCATTATCCCATGCATATTCCACAAAACGAATGAGTTCTGCTTATCTACATTTCATATTGGAAAATAATCAAAGATGCCAAAATGATTCTGTTTATTATCATTATTATTAATAATATAACAATGATTATAGCCTTATTATTACTTTTGGAAAAGTAATGCTGATGTTTCAGTTTCTATCTGGCTACAGTTCTGAAAGAACATTCTTAAGTTCACCTAAGTAAATAGAAACTTTCGTTAAATTACAGAATTCCCATTTGCACTATATTAAATTTGTACGACTTCTACATCTTCCGAAATAGAAAACGACCGATCGGTAATTGGTGTAAATAAAATATTCACGATATCGGCTACTGCTGACAATGGTGTTGGGTCTACTGAGCTTTAGAAATGAGATGATTTGTTCCATGAAGCCAATGAACAATTAACGAGATTCTTGGTCGAAATAAATGACTTATCGATTTAAAATGGAAATTGTATTCTCTCAATGATTTTTCAAATTTGAATTTCAAGATAAAGAATGGACCACGCCCCTATCGACGTCATGTATGACATGTTAAGCATATGCTGAGAGATCTTGTGGGATAAACAAACAGAAAGCCCACAGGGCGAGTATATAACTAACAGTGTGAATTACTCAAAAATTCGTCGATTTTTGATATTTCAAGACGGAATGGTTCAGTACTGTGCAGTTTCTTATTGTAACAATTCTGTAAAAATACTAGGAATATCCTTCTACAAGGTTCCAGCAAATCAAAATGTGCGAAATAAAGATTCGGCGGGAGGTACAAAAATCGCCTATTTCGTAGTCTTGCGAGTTTGTTCTAAACATTTTTTACCATTTCATTATTGCGTGTAATTTCAAACAGGAAATTTTTTAAGAATAAAGCGTCGTTTTACTGAAGAAAATGAAGTCACCAAGAGGTAAACTTAAAGTTAGATAAGACAGCAGTTTCATAATTTGTACATATTTGTATAGATAATTTAAACTCTGCACAACATAAATAATGTTCAGGTCTAGAGGATTGTTTGGTAATTCCATAGTATGCTATTTTTTCTGACGAAGGAATGTTTTATTGAATTATTGCTGTATTATTATAATAACTTCAGCAGAAGTTTTTATAAAGATATATAGGCCTAATAGTTACGGCCATTTCTATTAAATACGACAGTTTTATTCAAACCTGAAATACAAAGCTAAATTTGCAGTAACGTTTAGATATTTTTTGTTTTGTTTTTTATTGCTATTGAAATACATAATTAAAATGAAAAATACACAATTAAAAATTTATTTGCAATTAAATTATCGAATTTTATAGAAATGTTTAATATATCTTATTTTTTACCCAATACGTTCTGAATTTGGTAGGTTGGGAAATTAATCAACTGCTTGACAATCAAAGTTGTAATTATATATAAAAAAAAAAAATTCTAGATTTTTTTTGGTATTAATACTTTCTGAAATTTAATTACAAAATCGACAAATTTACAAATTGTCCGGAATTAAGGAATACTATTAAGACATATGGAAAAAAAATCACATAGGCCTACATACATTTTTGATAACGAAACATTTTATGTTTTATTATAAAAATTCATGATAAATAACACTTTTTCTGAAAATTCTTGAATCATTTTCCAAAAGATTTCCTTGCTCCGACGTTTCAGTAATTTGTAATTTAACATTTTGCTTATTTCTTGATCTCGACAATGCAACGTATAATTATCCATGAGAAAAAACAGGCTCATTCAAAATAAATTATTCCAACATGAACTAATGTATGACCTTGTGATTTGTTAATTGTCATAGCGAATGCAGGAATTATTGGAAATGCCTACGTTTGAGAATGAAAGGCAAATTTGAATCGCTTGGTTTCAAGTCAATTCTTGGAATTGTTACTAATTCAATTTATGGGATTCGTTGATGATTTTTGCACAAATTAAATGTTGATGACATGAAGTGACAATTAGTCTTTTTATTTGAGTTCTCATACTTCTCCAGTAAAAGTTATTATATGTTTCATATATGATGTATGCTTCAAACAGAAGATTAAACTTCCTTGGTAATAATTTTCGTGTTTCGATACACCTTATTTCCAGACTTAATTTAAATGTTAAGGTGGCGTTATTTGGGCAGGGTACATTAGACTTAGTTCATGAAAGGTTTTTTGGCTGCTGAACAAACCCAATAACTTGTCGGTTTCCTCCCATTCTTTAGACCCATTGCCAGTCAAGGCTTCAGAACAGTTTTGATTTATCTCAAATGTGATGTAAGATGCATTATTCCACAATTGAAGTTCCTATCTACCTACTGTTTCTAGAGTTCTTCAGGTAAATGATAACGATTATCCCCAAATTTGCGATCAAAGCAATGATTGCTGAATGACATCGATTTTGGTTACAGCAGAATACAATGGAATCCTGCTTTGACTTATGGAACAAACATTTTTATTTTTCTAAATCACTACAGAGCAGAGAAAATTGAACTATACAACACCAGATATTGTGAAATGTTAATAACTAAACAAATTAAAGCATTATTCATATCCAAATTTATTTTCTTGTTTACCAGTTAATAATAAAATAAGATCAACAAAAAGAAAAATTAAAAAAAGAAATAATTAATTGTATGCTGATTAAACGTTAAAGTTTATACATTAAAAATTTTCAAGTTAAATTCGAAGTTAATTTGCCTGTTTACCAAGTAAATAAACAGTATTTCAACAATGAAAAAAAATAAAAAAGGGTAATGTAAGCAAATAGAAGCCAAAGTCATGATGAATATTCACAGTTTATCCTTTAACACCCTTTAATCTTGGTAATAAATCACTCAAAGTAATGTTGGTGAAAACTGTTTCCGTAAGGATACAGTTCGCCTCATTCGAATAATTCAGTCGCTAACAGTTTTAATGCTGTCTTCTCATATGACACCAACTTCACACTGTTTATCCGCATTCGCTACAATAAGGAAGTAAGCCTTCATGCATAGCACCGGAATATGCTCTTTGTGTTGTAAATATGTTTGTATCGCTTCAGTACTTCCATAGTTACAGGATCGTTGTAAATGACGTTGGTTTGAGTAAACCGTAGTGTGATGGGGGAAAAGCTTTCTGAGGGTTACAAATGAAGTTTTTGATAAAAATGTAATTTACTCATCCAAAGCTATGGAGGAATTTTTTTGTGATGCTGAGGATTCAGAAGCACTAAAATAATAACATTTTCAAAAGAAGCGAAGTGAAATCTTCAACATTTCTTCGGAGTAGTTTCAACATTGCCTTTACGACTTCTATAATTAAACTATTTTATATTTTTACAATCCAATAGAAAATACTTTGAACTATAATTTCATTAGGAGATATGTATTCAATAATTTTTCTTCTTTGCATTGCATTGTTTTCGTTTCCTACAGATTTCGTCTTGTTATATATAACCCTACTGTGTACTAATTAAATCTACTAATTATTCCTAAAACTGTCAATGAGATCATACTGTCTATGATAACGATTTTTATTTTTAACACAAAATGCATTCTTAAATATTCCAATTACTTAAAGTATATCAGCAACAAAGCCATTTGTTTCAACAAACAAGGTGTGAACGTCGATATGAAACTACTGTGGTTTTGCATTTTAGAAAACATTTGAAAAAGTTAGTTTTGCTGATTGTTGTTTTGATTTTTTTTATGGGGCTAAAAGCTTTTCTTGTTTATTCTACACCGAGTTACTTTGATTTGGATATTGTTTATCAAGATTAATGCAAACTTACTTTTCGTAAATGCAGTGCTTTTTAAGTTTCCTGCTAACATCTACCAATACTAAGTAAAGGTACTGTTTTTTTTATTTTTATTTACTTTGATTAAATAGAAGAAATAATGTAAATCTTCTGCTTCGCGATTGGATGAAAAAAAATAGTATTTATAGATATGTTACAAGGAATGCGTTATTCCAATCTGTTACCAATCTGTTTTCTTAAACTTCGAATGTAATTCAATTTTGTTAACAGGAGAAAATAACAAATTGTGAAAATAATATAGAAAAGTTGTGTTGTAACAAAGCTTTATTTAATAATTTCAGTAAATAATATTTCAAAACTTAAAGCACTCGTTGCAAATGCAAAATGGGATACTTTCACAAATGCATTCGTCACATTAAATAATATCCTTCTTGGATATTTGAAGTACATATCGTTTCACTGCTACTCTAGTGTTCTGCTTTAAGAAATTCAATTTCTGGTTTCTTGGTCAATTGTGGAAATCTCTATAAACATTTATTATGCAGGGTAATTTTGTTTTGGAATAGAAAAATAAATAAATCTTTTTGTAAACATCGAAAACGGTGCAATTGCAGAAGTTCGACTTACCGAGATGCCCGATAAGCCCCCATATTCGTTGTCTTTTCGTAAATGCAGTTTTCTCTGCAATTTTTCAATAGTCTGAAAAGTAATAATCTGTAATATATATAGTAATTTTTTTTTTGTTCGTGACTGGAAAATGTGATGTTTGTGTTGAAGGTAAATGGTCGTTATGGCTATCATCTGTGATAGCTTCCGCCCAGTGGCAGGCTGTGAAAAGAAGGTTTGAAAGCTGTTGTGTTATTGAAACGGAATTAAACCGGTTCAGTGACTGAAGAACAGAAGCGGAAAAAGGAAGGAGAGGATGGAGTAAAAGTATTGAAAAACTTCAATACAATCAAAAAAGAAAAAAGAACTTAAAGGCAATTTAAATTTGTAATTTTAGTTTAAAAAATTACCAGTTTCAGAAAAGTGTCCAGTAGTACTATGATAAATTAAAAGGGCAATAAAGTACTAAACAATATCGCTTTATAAAGATACCATGAAAATCATTTGTAGCAATTTGGGAAGGTGGCACAGCTAATAACCTCTTGAAACTAGTTCTTCTTGGAAAAAAAAGCTATCTGACAATGAAAATTCACATTATATATTTGTTTTTGTTTTGTTTTTTTAATGGACAGTATTCTTTTTTTAGAAAATTGTACATATTTTCCCGGAAAAGTTCAGGATTTGTTGTAATTAATGTCTAACAGATGGATGTTGACGATCGCGTTTGCGTGAGAATTACGGAAAACACGAGATTTGGCCATTAGCCTCTTCAGCAGGTCTCAAGGAATTTAGTATTTTCAATGTCTGGCACTAGGAAATTGCTACATAATGAATTTATTGTTTGTTTATTGATTGTTTTCAATTTATTAAAACTATATTAAAATGTAGTAAAATCTCATGCATTTCCCCGTATTATAATTCATTTAAATATTTCAATATTTTGTGAGAAGACATGGATAGAGGCTATTCTCGCGTAAATTAGGTGAAATCACGAAAATACGGAATCGTCAAAATCCATCTGTTAGACTTTATGAAGTATAGATGCTTAGAATTGCACAGTAAATACAAATCCTGCTAAAACTTAATATCAGAAATAGATTCCAAAATGTTTTTATTCTTTTGAAGTTATCTAATATATTTTTTTAACATTTAATTTTTACATCACATTATTGGCTTGTGTATATGTTGTGACGAGAACAAAAAGGAACTTTTCCACGTTATAGAAGAAAGAAGGGTTAATTTTAGAAGTTATTTTTTTTCGTTATTGATTTTCAGGAGTTTGTGTAATGCCTATGGCCTGTTAGAAACTATTATGAAATGTCTTTTCAATAGATTTCACTTACATCCATCAATTAAAATTTAAAGACTAAAATTAGTCATTTATTAGACTATTTTATTACACTCTTTGATTTCTTACTTTTCCTAAAAAGCGTCTAGACAAAAAAAAAAGCACAAAAAAAAGAAAACTTGAGAAAGTATTAGAAAAAAAAATACTTACTAGAAATATTATTAATAATAGAAAGATTTAAGTCATTTCTATTTCTTTCTAACTCTCTTGTTCTATAATATAGATATCTCGAGTAATTTTGAAAGAAAAGGTATTTTGTCATAACAAAGTATCGGTGTATTATCAGGTAAAGCAATCAGAGTGTGGGGAGCTTTTGAATTATCATTTATATCTCAGTTCACTTACGTTTTTTATTTGATCAAGACAAAAATCAGTTCCTTTTGAGATGAAGGGAAACTGTTGATTTGATTATCAATAAAAAATAAATTATTTAACTTTAATCTTAAAATGTTTCCTTTCATGAAATGAAAACCGAAATAATTTCACTTCAATATCTGAAATGGAACTGTTCTGTAAAATAATAAAGGATGAATCTAGGATTATTTTAAATTATATTTTTCAGTAATGATCATTATGACAATTTCACTAAAATCTCTTGATCGTTGTTAAATGGCTAATAATTACTTTGCCCTATGTTTTCTTTTTATTAGATCGCCGCAGTAATGAGCAGAGACAGCATTAAAACAATGCAATTTTGAAAAACTCCAAGATTCAGCATTTTATTATTTCACAGAATACTGTAGTTCAATTTCAGATATTAATTTCAAATCATTTCTGTTATTTTTTTCCTCATGAATCGAAAAGCTTTAAGATTAAAGTTAAATATTTTTGTTTTCTTATTCCCCGATTAAACGACATTACAACAGGAAACTTTAGATTTATAGAGCATTATCACTTGTTACGGAGAGAAAGTGGACTGAAAGGCACTATTTTCATTTAAACCTCGTCAGAAAAATCAAAAAAAAGAACGAAAAAAGGGGAAAAAAAAGTTGCAATTGATATTTATATAAAATGCTGAAGATCACCTGAAGTATTTCATCGTAAAGGGACGAATGTCTTTGGGTACTGAAAATTGGGGTTTGAATATCTTCAGTGGATAAATCTATTGTAAAGACTTTGCCAAAAGCCAAAACATAGCGGATGATTACACCTTAATGATTACACTTTATGTCTATACAAAGAGAAATTGATGCAGCAAAAAAATAAAATATTGATTGTTGTTAATTTCTGGCCAAAACTATTTATTACATAACAACGGTACTTTTAATATCGACAATTTTAAACCATATAGGTTTCTATGTGGTTTGAAATGATCGATATTAGCACCAAAACTTCTGTTGATTACGTGGAAAGCATTGAATCAAGAGACAGTGTCACAATTCTCTCAATTATTCAAAAATTAGTTTGACCAGAATCCATAATTTACAGTGACAAGTGGAAAGCATACAATGCCCTCTGGGAATTGAGATTAAGCCAACCACTTACTACATTTTGTGAACCCAATTGCCGGTGTAAACACATAAACAATTTAGTCTTATTGGATTAAACATAAAAGTAAAATACAAGGAAAGCAAGTTCCTAGAAAGGACGTAACATTTCTCCAACAACATCTTTCAATATCTTTACTAGCTAATGAAATTTCAATATCCTTTTTTAATTCCTTTTTTAAATTCATCAATTAATTCTAGTTTTTTTTTAGCCATTATTAGGATAATATAAGGATATATATTACTTGAATATTAACAAAAGTTTAACGTGCTGCGAAATTGGTTAACATAAACAAAGATAAGAAACAAAAGAACAGCACCTGAATCAAA
>JAFIDM010012231.1:134243730-134256711 GCA_023159025.1 Thereuonema tuberculata | reverse complement strand
CAATACTCTTCGAATATTTTTTTAATAGAGAAACTTGGACGTATCCAGAAACATTTATAAACTATATATAAATATAAAAACAACACTATTTATTGACTGTTCGAAGCGCCAATATTCGTTCCTCTCTATTTTATTCAGAATTTTTTAGGCAACATCTAGTAGAAAAGCTAGCATTGATGGAGGCCAATTCCCAGCGCAGATTCCCCGCTCTCTGTTCTCTTGGCAACAGCCGTAATGTTAGTTTGGAAATATTTGCTCAATTTATCATCATCTGTTATAACGAAAAAGATTTTCGTTAGAAATTCTGGTGACAAGCATTGGCTTCACCCGGTAATCCTAAAAGACAGTCTACCGCGGTTTAAAAATTTTAAGTTACTCACTTTGCGAGAATAATGTAAAGGAACAAACTACATAGAACATGTATAACGTACATATGTATATATCGAAATACAAGCTAACAATATGATATAAGCGTTACGTTTGGTGCTGAATATTCTTCAGTATTGACGGTCGATATTGATGAAAATTGATATTGACGGTTGATATCACGCGCGAACACACAGTTGTTTCTAATCGAGTATTGACGCTTACGGCGCCGTCCTTCACGAGAGAGTGTCTTTGCATACAGTTTATTTGCCTTATAAACACACCAGACGAGCAGAGCATAGCTGCACTGGGGACAATATTCCCAGCGATTGTACGACATCGGTTTTATTCAATTTATTTGCGAATAAAATGGGAGCTATCCAGTGTGCTTACTTGCGCTTAAGCCTAACTTGTTAGGAACGTACAGAATCGCTCTAGTATTAAACGCCTTTACCTCTGTACAAATCAATGAGGAGTCTTTCATGATCAATTAACCAAATGTTGTCGTTTGGATTTTCTTTTTTTGGCCGACCCATTTTGCTGATTTTACGCCTTCTTTCTCAAACAAAATGGTCGGCGTGCGTTTCCTATTTTCAAAGCGGCGCCTTGCACGTCACCATTGTCACGTGATTTCATCCGTTCATGTGATTCGCTCGCGCACCATCAATACTTCTCGACAACTGAAGTTGATCCTTTTTTTCCATCAATATCAATTTTCTTGAAATGGTCAATATTGGTCAATATTGATCATTTTTATTGATGGAAACGGTTGATATCAATAAAATTGACCATCAATACTGAAGAATATTGACACATGTTCGGTCAGCATTAATCGCAGTGGTAAAATGAAACCAATGGAAGGACGAGAATATCATGAAGACCAAACTTACCACTCATGCCATGAAATCACACAATACTCCGCACGTTTGATCTTGAGCTTTAGTGTCATTTACAATAAAAAAAACACTGAAATTTCCTACTGCTCAAATACCAATGTTCGAATTCTCCTAGCTGCGGAAGATACTAAAATTATAAATTATACTTTCCCAAAACACGGCCACTGACCGCGGATTAAAGATCCCGTAAATCACGGATGACCATTAATGTTTCAATAAGATACAGACTGTAGAGTTTTGATTAGATTTTGATGTTCGTTAATGTATTTTAAGATGCAAAACTTAGTTGACAGAATAACTGCACACAACAAAATAACTTACTTACTTTGTTTGTAGGCTTAAGGTTTTTTTTTTTTCCTAATATACAAAATATGTTTGAGGCTTCGAGATTTATCCTTTTTATAACTTTCTTGACATGACGGCAACCAAAGCTTTCGATATACGAATACCAAAACATAAACGGTGATCTTAGCGTAGTTCCTATCCCGTTTCAAGCAAAATTTTGGCCTTTAGAATAGTTAAGTTAAAGTTGCGATCAGGCCCAGAGGACCGCGCAATGCAACTGGAGGGTAGGCTCCAGAGATCAGAACCTACGGGACAAAGTTGAGGACGGGGGGTCGGCCCGTCGCTCGCCCGCCTTTAACTCCCGGAAAAGAAACCCGGTACCCATTCTATAGAGGGCTGGGTAGACCCTAGGGCCCGTTTGGAGGAGAAAGAAGCGTGGAAAAATTCCCGTCTTCCGCCGAGGCCGGGAATCGAACCCTCCACCTCCAACCCGCAGCCAAGCGCCCTTACCCACTCGGCTACCGGGCCCACTTAGAATAGTAGATTCAGTAATTTTTTTTCGCCGTCCAATTAGGTTACAAGATATCGTGAGAGTTCATTTGTTAAGTAAAAGTTGAATTTTTTAATGTTTTTAATAATAAAAAAGGCATTTTCGTAAATATAATTTGATAGCAATTTGTACAGACTTTCCAATTTCGTGGGGGAAAAATTATCTTTCGAATCCAACCGAATCTAATAGATAACTATCTAATTCTAAATATTTCGTTGGTTGTTTCAAAGTTCCTTAAATCTTCCCATTTTCGATTATAAATTCTAAATAAGTAAACATAAAATTGATAAGAACAATCATTAAACAATATTGGAATATCGATTAGTAAAACAATCACAACGCTTCGCAACGACTTCTGATATGTAATTTATGTTGAATTATTGCTTTAATTTCCTTATTATTATAACTACGATTGCTGCGAAAGCAAAAGGCGCAATTGTTGCGATTATTGCGATTGTTGTGATTGTTGATGAGCTGTATTATGCATGTGATTGTTGCGAATGCAAACGGCGCAATTGTTGCGATTGTTGTGATTTTTCAGCTAATGAGAATTTAATGAGATTTTAATGATATTTGTTCACAGACGGACGTACAAACCGGGAATATAAGGCGTCTGAACCAGAAGCCTAAATTTTTAAATTAGCAGACAAAATAATTCAAACAATTAAATCAAGATTAAAAACATCAAAAAACAAAAAATAACAAACTTCAACATCAAAACAGGAAAATAAGTTTGAGATAAACAAAACATGAATCAGAGATTAGAAAAATCACTATCAAAATAAAAAAGCCAAAAAAACAAAAACAAAACAAAACCCCAAATGTAATAAATCTAAAAATTATAAGTTAGTATGAGTTATTTTTAGGTCATGTGAAAATATATCCTATGATTGTCAAAAATGTAAACTATTCTTGTTAAGTTAATTAGGAACGTTAAACTTTAGTAAGAATTTTAATTGCCTATGAGTTAACAAAGATTTATTGAAACATTATTAATTATCATGAAATTAGCACATTAGAAATAAAGATTAGGAGCTCATTTAGAGTAAGTTCTGATTCCTTGTTACATAATATTGATTCATAAAATAGAGCAAATTATAGAAATAATGTCAATGCAATTAATAATAAATACTTCAATCATAAAAGTAAATGTTTAAACAAACTAAAGACATTTTTATTGATTCATTTGATTCTATAGTCTAACAGTTATTTTTCTACTGAAAAGTGATTCTTATAGTTGATTTGATAATAAAAACAAATTTATTTTTGCAAGGTATGTTAAAATATTTTCATTATTTACCTTATATTGATATATTTTTAAAAAATACAATATTTCACAATTTGAATTGAATTTTTTTTTCAGTTCTTAATTAGTAGAAAACTATTGTAGAATCAATAATTTATATGGAAAGTTCCATAAGTCAAGAAGATATATGATCGGAACAAGATAAGTGAGAGAATGTCACCTAAATAATGATAAGCAGCACTCCATGATAAGCATATCTATAATATATAGATTTTCAATATTACAGTATTATTGCTCCTTAGTACACCAATTTACAGCTTCAAAGGAATCTGGTAGATTCATTTCCATTTCTTTATTTCATATGTTAAGTCCTGTTTATTAATCTCTTATTTTCTTATTGTTGATTTCACTATTACTCAGGTTTTAGGTTTATTACCATGGTGATATTGTTCTAGGTGAATTCACGGTTATTGCACCATAATATTGTTTGTTAATTGATGGTTGTTGCACGCTAGGCGTGTATTCTATCTCGTGCTAAAACCTCTATTTAAGTGGTTAATCCCCAGGAATTTTGGATTTATTTTTTTTTGTCGACATTAAGCACTTTTGTTTCATTTCAGTTTTTTAAAAAAAAAAATCACTACTGCTAGAATCTAATAACAAGCAACTGTTGATAGTTGAAGTAAATAGTTTTTTTGCAGTGAATGATTTTATCTTCTTCTGGGTCCTTAGGAATCTTGCCATTGTGAGAACAGCATCTTCTAAGATATCAGATATGCAGACGTCAGACCAGAAAGCATACAAAGAGATTGTTTCCAATTGGGGAAGCTTATCTATTTGCAGAAGTATTTTAAAAAGGTCGACCAATAATGTAAAGCCTATCTTCTGCTCTTCATGTTCATCACCGTTGGAAGAGATATGTGTCATATTTTTCAACCAACGACCAAAAGATATCAAAAGAAAAGTTTATTCATCTACGGATGTCATTATCGGAAAAAAACACCGTGTGAAGGAATAAATTTAAAGTAGACAGAATGCCAAAGAACAGGAGAGTGGAATGCATACAACCATGACTCACAAGCCGCAATTCTACGGTCAGTGATTCCTACACAAGACAATATCTGCACAAGGATTGATGTAGGAAGGTTATTCCACTCATAATTCTGGCGAATTATCATATCATCATCGTATTTGTTATATCTTGGAATCATATTAGAAGAAATTTTATGAAAGACTATTCATAATTTTCAGACTTCAAATTTTAAATTTCAGATTTAATGTCGAGAATATATCAAGCAATTTACAATAATTTGTCCTGAAGTCAGGTTCAGATTTCTGTGGACAATAAGTTAGTGATTATTTGATCACCTGAGCAGCGAATGTTAATAGCAGTAGTCGTTTTTGCAAAGACATAATAGAAAAATACCATTCGGCAACGAATGGCATACCATCTAACCAGTGCCGCGCCAAGGTATGTTGGCGCCGGGGTGCCAGGCAAAAGTTTGCCGGGATGCCGCCCCCCCCCCCCAAGACGTGCCGCCCGGGTGCCGTGCACCCCTCGCACCCCCGCTTGGCGCGGCCCTGCATCTAACAATAGAAATCTAAGATGGAGTTCAGATGTCTGCGTGTTGAGAACCATTACGATCTGTCTCCGTCTGCTAAGTTATCACTTCTTACTTTAAGTTTCTCTTCATTGACTGAATGTTCAAATCCTCCAAAAACTTGGATTTTATTAGATGACTCTGCTTTAACAGAAAATTATAATCTTAATTTTTTAAAAATAAGGATCGAAATCCTGTTCGCAGCGCCAATACACGGGGGACTTCCGATTACGGGGACATCCGATCACCGTTTGCTTCGAGTTTTTCCCATTTTAGTCAGCCATCTTCAAATGGGAGCATTCGATCCTCCACGATGGATATCAGCAGATATTATCGTTCATCGTCCATTTTCAAATGGAACTTTCGAACCAGTTCTTAGGAGAGTGCAAAGTCTGGATCCATAGTGGAAGTTCTGCAAGCCACATTCATCCACATTTTATAAGCTGTTTCATTAGTGTGTAAATTAAAACTTTTCTTTAAAAAACCCACGAAGACGACGAGTTGACTAGTGAACAATTCAGAAGAACTCTGATATGACTTTTTAACTTACAATGTCTAAGTTAATTACTTTATTTAGTAGATTATAGATATCTCATGAAAAGGAAAAAACAAACCTGAATTTTGAGTTCAGTTGGAAAAGAATTGTGTTTAAATAAGGTTTAAGTTTCTAGATGAATATATTAAAGTACACAGTTAAAAAATGTATTAAAGAATGGAATTATAAAATGTACAAATTTCCTTAAACTTTAATTTTTAAATTTGATAGACTTCCACTGCGTTTTATAGTTACATCTACTGTATTGAGTGACCAATTATTGAGTGACTGCTTATTTTTATTCGCCCCCCCCTATTTATTTCACCCCTATATGCCTCATTAGTTAGCCGATCCACGGTATATCATTGATTTCTTCGAGGAGGCGTTTCAAGCTAAACAGTAAATCTTAACTACACAGTGTCTTAAATCTATTGTGTAAATCTAAACAAAGCTTTGTTTTCCTCTAACTCCTTATATACAAATAACGGCAGTTTTCAAATGTAAAGAATGCAAATATTGAATTTCTACGAATCATGTAAGGTCTGTTGGATACCATGCATGCTTTGTTGGATATTTTATTGAGAGCAAACAGATCGAAGACTGAAATCCTCTTTCAAACCACAAAGAAAAAAATCACAAATATTCAAACACATTGTAAAAGTTGACTGGTCTAGACCTTAAGAAATCTTCCATTTTTCCAGACTGTTAAACCTTAGATAATGCCAATCATATATAATAAGATAGCCAGGATCTCTTAATCAAAGACTATTCTCATATTTATTTCTAAAAAAAACAAAACATTAAAAACAATTGAAGACACCGGTGCAAAAAGGAGGCAGCTCCATTTCAGCAAATTTTTCAGGAGAAGCAAAAAACTGTCCCCTTTTTGCACCAATCCAATCAGGAGGCATATATATATCCATTGTATTTCCCTTATGAGTTAACGGAGCTGCCTCGTTTTTGCAGCAATCGATGGAGCGCCTTTCTATAAACTTGTAGCGATTAAAAACGAAAAATCGTCGATATATGGAGCTGTCTCCTTTTTGCACCGGTGTCTTCAATTCCTCTAGCATCTTTTTTTTCGTTTTTATAACTTTTTTAGGAATTTCAATATTTTTTTTTAATAAATTCGGAGTATTAATAACATTTTCAGTGCTAACAAGATGAAAAAATTGTACATATAATTTTGAGATTCCATGGAATTGTACATATAATGCAATCTAGAAAAAGGATTGCATTTGTAACAACAGGAATAATAAGAGAGAAAAGCATCAAAATGCAAGAATTTTCATTGAATGTTTTTATTTCGCTTGCTATTTTTTATTTAGTATTTCATTCATAGGAAAGTCCCTTTCCTAAGTATTCAACAATTCAATAACAATAACAAAAGTGGAACTAAGCTTATCAATAATAAATGTATAAATAAGTACTGAAATTTATTAAAAAAAAAACCTTCTTAACATTGAAAATACTAGAATACTAAAAAACAATTTAATAGAAAATGTAGATTGTATCAGCGATCTTTAGTTCATTCTTTCAATTAATATTTAGGAAAAATAATGCTTAAAGCAAAAATCACACAAACAAAATTATTGTTAATCAATAGCTCCGAATTACAGTAATAATTTTCAATCATTAACTGTAAATAAAAATAGTAATAATGCACAAAAAAGATAAGATGTAAATATAATGTATTATTAGTAATTTTCACTATGATGATAAACTACACTTGAATTTTCTGTAATTTAAAACAATTAGCTGTTGTTATTTTCATTGATTTATCTCATTCTATAAATATACGTGCTCAAATAATTATTGTCTTTTTTTTTTTCAAAACCTACTTTTTTTTTGCAATTTGATCAATAAAAATAAGAAAAATTATGCAGAAAATTTTTAGAAAAAGCTTCAGTACAGAAATGTGTACTGCAATTGGAGTCACAATTTATGACTAACTTCATCCCCTTCTCAAATTCAATACCCTGGTTCCAAAAATTCGATATTATCATTGCCAATTCATTGATTTTCCAATATTCTGTTGTTCATTTGCATTTCCCAGATTCAATTCTGATTTCTGATACCTCACTGCAAATTGAACTTTTTTTTTGAAAGGAATAAGACATACATATATACAAATACAGATATTTTTAGGTAATTAGAGAAACTTTATTCTACTATCTCAAGGAAACGAAATCCAAGTACAATTGATAATTTAAATAGGACTTGGAGAATCTGAGATTAAAAAATTTGAGAAGCTTAGGCAATATATTATTCTCGGTTAAAACGAAAAGGGAAAATTACGCTACGAAGCAGTAAGGAAGTCAATAAAATATTAATAGTCAATAAATATTATAAAAAAAATAAGTGATGCTAATAGCCTGAAGGAACCCAAGACTTCTGAGTTTCAGGGATTGAATAGGCAGATCAGGATGACTTTTTAAGTACAGAGTTAAGGATTTGAGTTCAATTCAAGTAGTTGAAAATAATCACTATCACGATAAGATATATTTTCCATAACCTTTTCATTTCTTCATTTGACGTTGAGTAATTCATGTTTTACATTTCGTTTCTGTGAGTTGTATTATCCCTAAAACAATAATAGTGCCAACAGTTTTTATATTTTTTTATTTTATATTAATCTTATATGGTGCTGTTTCATTAATAAAGTTATCTTAATATCATTAGAAAATTATAGAAGTCTGAAAATGTAACAAGTTATAATTTCAAAGATAATGTGAAGATCACTAAAGGGCACTAATTGAATTAATCAAATTAGTCTTTGTTTTATTCATTTCAGAGGAAATGTAATAAAATTAATCATTGAATATTTCTTCGCATTATTTCTCTAAATTATTTTGAGTTTCATGCTAACAAAGGCTTTATGTTAGCTTCTTTTACAAATATTTTGTAAGTAGTGCCTTCAAATTTACGGTATAAAAAAGTCGTTTAGTTATTACAGTTCTATTCTTTTGAGTGATGTTTCTAAACAAGCTTTCTAAAAAAAAATTGGTCTTCCTTAGCTTCATTTCAGTGCCTCTTTTTTGTTCTAATGCTTTCAATTCTTTACTAAGAATTCATTGCAGATATAATAAGTCGGACTATGTTACTCTTCCCACTTAAACGAAAGGTAACGCTTATCCTATTATGTAAATGGAATAAGTTTACATAGATAGGATAAGTCAGGATAAGTCATATCGTGTTTAGTACCAACACATTTACTCCAAAACATTCAATTCTTTAAAAATTTACATATCCATCAGATATAATTTAATTCTTTTTTTTTTGGTATTTTACAGAACCTTTTGATACAATATCGTGGCTGTGCATTCTTCTAGTGGGAATCCAAGTGGCTGCCTTCGCTATTTTCTTGTTCGAGTGGCTGAGTCCTTCTGGTTATGGAATGAAAATTCAACCTCCAAGAGGTAATTTTACAATGTAAGCATTTAAAGAAAACAAAACAAGTAATATAAATAAATTTTAGGATTTAGCTTAAATAAGATTATTTTTTTTACAGATATTAACCTTCTCTCGATTTTGCAGTCTTAAAAGTAGATTTCAAAACAAAATTGTAACCTGAGTTAAATTTCTTTCTTGAATATATTGAATTATGTTGATATCTATAATTCTGAATATGATATTTACTCTTAAGTAGCTACACACCCGTCTGCTATTTATTTCTATTTCATTTCTGAATTTCGTAGATGTATTTAATGATCGAAAACCTCTGTAGGTTGTGCTTTTTTTAAAAGATCTTTACAAAATCCTTTTCAGATGTACTTAGGAATCTTTCTTAGAATTCTCAGTGCTTCCATTACTCTGAATAATGCTAAAATCTTATATATTATTCAAAACTCAATTATTTGAGGCATCAATACCAAAAGAAATAATAGCTTTTAATTTAGAAGAGAAATAAATTTCATTAGTAGTTTTCCACAGAAGCCTAAACAGTTTAGAAGATTTAGGAGCACTTAATTAAAAAAAAAAAATTGCAATTCACTATATAAGAAAAAATGTTTAAACCCTTATAAAATGTACAAAGAGCGGACTCAACTGGTTGAAAATTAATGTAAGATGTTTCAAAGTTTTGATAAATCTGAAAAAATAGTGCTCTCCTTCATTATCTTCTTTATTCTTTTTTTTTTTTTTTAGAAAACGGCTCAGTTTGTTAAAATGGCTATGCAGCACCTTAAATGCTGTATAAAATTTATAAACAATTTTAGAAATAAATAAAAAGGACCCTCATACACACTTAAAAAGATAAAAAAGTTTAAAAAATTAAAATGGTTATAGCGCCGGTTTCGCCTTTTCAACAGGGCATTTCAACTGATAAATTAACTGATAAAAAGGGCAAGTCTTAAATATAATCTGAAGCCAATGAAATTCGGTAAAACATGATACGGTGATGAAATAAACCAATCATATCTTGATTAAGCGTAACCAATGGTGAGGCCGCATTGAGGAACAGGAAACCATCATGAAGAATGGTCTGGTAACGGAGGTCCGTGATGTATTTTGATTGCTATAACCAATGGTAGGATAACATTGAGGAACACGAGACGCATCATAGAAACGAGTCTGATAATAAAGGCTTGTGACGTACATTGACATGAGAAACTGGAGAAACAAATGGAGACAGGATGGGGGCGGTAATGTTAAGCTTTAGTGAGTTTATGAGGCCCATAGTCAGATATTGGTTGTACTGATAAGCCTTCATTATAACAATGACGAGAGGTAAGAATAAAGATGGATTCTTCGCATTTCCGGAGAAAGTTATTATTTATTTTATACAAGATAGAAGGTTTATGGAAACCTAAGCAATGTCTAGTATTGTGGACGTGTGCTGCTGCAGCATAATTAAAATCGGAATTTTTGATTGCTTTGGAATGCTGAAATATTCGCTTTTGTCGCTTTTTTCTGGTTTCTTCTATGTAATTTTGAGGACACCATATAGAGTAAACTACTCCCAAAGATGAGAGAGCCGATGGTGTAACAGAAGTAGGTTGCAGTAATTGAGGTATAGTATTGAAATTCTTTGAAGTCAAGGTTATGCCGAGGAGTTTAAAGATATTACGCAAGGCAGAGTAAAGTTGAGGATGAAAGAGAATGGAAATAAATTTATTGAGTTTTGGTTTCTTTATGGAATCATTTCTACAATAATTTAAAGTGCCTTTATTATTGTGTTTAGAAATAACACTTAATTTTAGAAATAGAAGAACCAAAGCTGTACACTGGATGTAACTTGTTAATTTAATATGTTTTGTTAATAATGTTTTAAACATCGAATTTCAGAAGTTAGAAAACTAATCAAGTCAAAATTGAAAACATACTAATCTGCATACGTTTATATAACTATTTTGATGTAAAGACATCGATAATTCTAATTAATAAGGTTATAATAAAAAGCAGAAGTAACAGGAATAATTTTCCATTCACTGTATCAGGAATAAAATTCAAAATAACTGTAAATAAAACAGAAAGTGAAAGTTGATATGAAAATAATCTGGTTCTGATTTTATTTAATCAGATTATTTTCGAAGCAAGTCACCAATTGAAATTTCTACATTACAATGTTTAATGTAAAAAAAAACATGAAGTCAAATGAATCAGATGTAAGTGAAAAGTAAATGAAAATTCGGAAAAATAAATTAAAATCTTTAGGGGTTTTTTTTTGTATGTTTTTTTTTAACTTATAACAAATTCTAATTGAATTCTATGAAATTCTCGCAGGCGAAGCGAATTTAAAGAGAATAACGGAGAGGATTTGTTTCAAGAACGATATAACTGCTGCTAGGATATATTTTCGAAGTGTGTTCTCTTCAGTAGAAAGAAAAAACTACCCTAGCAAAGCTTCAACGATTGATCTTGAAATTCCAGTGTCCTTTTTTTAAAGGAAGAAAAAAGAGTCGATGTACGATGTCACAGATAAACAGGAAATCCGAGTTAACCGATACGCTTCAGAATGTAGAACATTTATTATTCAAAGGCAAAAAGATATAGCAGTTAGATTTACACTACACTAGTTTGATATTTTTTTCTTCAGTGAGACAGAATGATATTTTTAGTTTCATGAAATATTATTAACTTCTTCAAAAACTGATATATTAAATATTGTGAAAAATGTTGCGGCCACTGGTTCCGTAAAATTAGACTGAAATTGACTAATAGTAAGATCTGGCAAGAACTCCTTTATTTACATGATGCATGGTTTAAATAGGCTATTTACAGGACTGTGATTGGTTGCCGTGCTTTACGAATTGATTGGGGGATTTAAATTATGCAGGGGATTTAACTTACTTTTAACTGTCTTTAACATACATAACATAACTTTTAACATGATAAGAAGCATGGTCAACGGAAAATTTGAATAATGATGGAATTAAATAACAAATAGTAAAAATTAGAATACTGAATCAATAATAAAATAAATGCTGATTAAAGATTATTAGAATTATAAACAGTAAGATAACTAACAAGGAGAGGTCACAAGTTGTACGAAACCGAATTTCATGCTCTTTTGGGAGATGAAAGTACTCATGAAGTATTTCAAAAATATACTAGGTTTTAGGGTCCAACACTCAAGTGTTTTGGAGATATTTGATGATTTTTGGAGTGTTTTTTTCCGGCTTAAGCTTAAAACCTTCCTGTCTCGCAGTCAAAACAGGAAGTTTAGCGTTAGGTCGATCGATAAGCTGCTCGACTGCAAATGTAGAGGTTAATGGTTCGAGTCAGCTACCTAACGAAATTTTTGTTTTTTTAAACTTTTTTTTTTCTTTGTTTAATCCATGTCTTACATGCTAATGCAGTTTCTTTTCTTTTTTTTTTAATTTTTCTTTTCCTTTTTTTAAATTTTCTTTTTTTTTTTACCTTTCTTTTTGCTTCTGCTTCTTTATTTCTTTTTCGTGTTTTTCTAGTAGGCAGAAATAAAAATAAAATTAAAAATATATAAATCTATTAACTTTTATAATTTAATTTAGTTTAAAAAAATAAAATCTGCATATGCCATAAGCGTAAACTAGAGGCTCGAGGCAAAGCAGCCGATTAGGACATCTGATGATGGCGAAGGTCTGAGACAAAAGGCAGAAGGGAGGGCTAAACGAATGCTGGAAGGTATTATGATAGATAATAAAGTTGTACCGAAAGAAAACAGCCAGGAACAGGCGCCTGTTGAATAAAACAGACAAGGGAGAAGTAATAATGATATACAATTATTTGTATTAATTATAAATTTCAAATAGTAAGCTTAGAATTTTTCTCTCTTTCTTCGGTTACTTCCAATTTTAATAATAATAAAAAAGAAAAAAAAGAAGGACAGTTTTGTTGTTACTGGAAAAGGAGAATACAAGAAGAAAAAGTTGCAGATTTTATTTTTCTAAGCTGAAAGTAACTTAAATTATAAAAGTTAATAGATTTATATATTTTTAATTTTATTCTTATTTCTGCCTACTAAAAAAAACACGAAAAAGAAATTAAGAAGCAGAAGCAAAAAGGAAGGTTAAAAAAAAAAT
>JAFIDM010012231.1:134229805-134243168 GCA_023159025.1 Thereuonema tuberculata | reverse complement strand
AATAATAATAATAATAATAATAATAATAATAATAATAATAATAATAATAATAATAAGCCCCTATGGATCCTAAATCTCCTCGCGGTGGGAGCGGGAACTAAGGATCCAATCATCTACGATGAGATCTTGTTCTGGTATTGATCATGCTGCATCGGGTATGGCGCAGGATACAGTCACACACATTCGGAAGTTAGGCAGAGGCATCCATTCGAAAAATATACTACAGTCCCCTGCAGGTGGTGGTGGAGAAAGTGACATCCCATTCTGTAGTATGGCTACCACAATGCCCGGGCAAAACCATCCAGCCCGAACGCTCGGAAGTGTTCGTCTGTGTCAGAGCAGCCGACCACCAAGGCTTGGAAACCGCGCCAGCGCATACGATGGTCATCGCAGATGAACCAGGATCATTTCCCGACTTCTACACCACTAGACAGTTAGGGACTCATCTCACAGAATACAGACAGCCATTACACCAAGCATTCACCATCAAAACAATGACATTTCGATGGAACTTGGAATAGACAAATGCCGCAAGCTACATATAATATGTGGGAAGACTTCGAATTTGGAGGGTTTTGAAATTGATCATGAGTTGACGATACAATCCAGGAAAGAAAGAGAGACTTACAAGTATTTGGGCTTCCAACAGGCGCGCATCATTGACAACGCAAACATCAAAAACGCACTAAAGATCACATACCGTGCTCGCATTCATAACATCCTCAAAACACAACTCAACGCCAGAAATAAAATTAAAGCCATCAACACTTTTGCCGGCCCCATACTAATATATTCCTTCGGCATTATTCCTTGGACAAACACCGAACTCGAAAAACTATAATGCACAACACGCACTACATTCACGAAACACAAAATTGAAGAGAGGCCGAGGACTCATCAACATCATCACCCTACATTAAAAACAAGTACACACACTTATGGAACACTTCCACCAAAGAGCACAACACTCAACACAACACTACCACCGGCACCCACACTCAGCAGCTGCGTGAATCATAGGTTCGTAAGGTTCGTTCAACAGCTAGCACACAAACCCTCGCTTATAGCACACAAACACGGTCCCGTACTACAAGTACACACCACAAAGCGTAGAGTTACCCTCATATATGCTGTACTGGGACCGCCCCATTCGCAGATACAAAACCATACATCACAAGAGACCTGTCATCACACTTGTTGATAATGTCAACAACAGATCTATCTCATTGATGTTGCCGTGCCTATCAACAAGATCATGCAGAAAACTCACGCAGATAAGATCAGTAGATACATCGATCTAGCACATGAGTTCCAGAAGCAGTGGCGGCAGGACGAAGTGCGTGTTCTGCCATCGTCCTGTCCGCCACTGGTCTGGTTGCTCACACATTGCACCACAGCCTCAGCACATTAGGACTGCACAAAATACTTATGCACAACTCCAGAAGGCTGTGATACTCAACATAACACGCATAGGTAGGAAATTTATGGACACTACCACACATCCCTAATCATTCTTCCATACATTTTTTTTTTTTTACGATCTTACCTTCAGATACAACAGTGGTTAGGACATGCGAAAAATCTTCTTGAATGGGGCTGATACCTACCCGATTCGGCCTTTCTCCCCGCAAAATGGAAAAGGATGCAGCTCCTTAATCCCTCCTTAAAATGATATCCTGCAACTGCAAGAAAGGGTGCAAGAATTCTTGTGGTTGCCGGAAAGCAGGCCTTATATGTTCTTGTCTGTGCACTTGTTCTCTGGGAGAAGCTTGCGAAAACGTGTCAAACATCACTCTACTTGAGGACAGCAGTGAAGATGAAGACGACTCGCCATCGTCAATAACTAACTATGACGTTATAGACGTTTTACAACTTCAGCTGGATGAAGAGGACAGGGAGCAGCAGACAGGGCTTGAAGATGTCTGTCCTGGCCCGCCAAAGAGGCAAAAACGTTAAATACCATATATTCTATGGTTATGTCTACCAAATACTGCCCAGGTTTTCCTGGGCAAACTCCATACATTTGTTTCGCTTATTGTTTTATGATGTCAAACTGTTTAAATCCTTTCGTTGAACAACTGTACATCCTTTAATGTATGTCATAGAAACATCCACTTCTGCTTTCTTTATAACAAATTTCATAGCTTTTAAATTTGTTCGTTATGACGTTTGCTCTATTTATTGGTTTCGTCGATATTCCATAAAAAATGCCTAACAATCACAATTTTCATACATTTTTGAGAAAATCGTGATTTTTGGGAAGCCTTTGTCTCGGTTAGTATTGCAGCTACAGAGCTGGTTTTGGGCTCAAACTGTGACAAATTTACTCTATTTTAAATTTAAAACGATAATATTTTCTGTGAAACAAACCGTTCAGGAGATATTGTGTAAAAATATTGAAAAGGTCCAAAATTTTGATGTTTTGTTGATATCACGTGGTCGAAAACTTTGATTTTACGGTATAAGCCCAACACTAACAACATATCCAAAAATCAAAACTACCCGATGTTTTGCATACCAAAATGTATCATTTTCCTGGACTATTTTTTGATGTCAAACTTTTTACATCTTTTCGTTGAACAACTGTATCGTTTAGTGTAACGTTTAGTGTATGTCGTAGAAACATCCGATTGTGCTTTCTTTATAGCAAATTTCCTAGCTTTTAAATTTGTTATGTATAACGATTGCGCTATTTTATTGGTTTCGGTGATATTCAACAAAAATTGCCGAACAATCATAATTTTCATAAATTTTGTAAAAAATTGTGATTTTTGGGAAGCCTGAGTCTCGGTCACTATTGCAGCTACAAAGCTGGTTTTGGGTTCAAACTGTGACTAATTTACTCTACATTTGGAAAGAATATTAATTTCTGTAAAGCAAACCGTTCAGGAGATATTGTGGAAAAAAAAGCGAAGGTCAAAACTTTTCTTGTTTTGTTGCTACCACGCGCGGAGGTCGAAAACTTGGATTTTATAATATACGCCCAACACTAACAACATATCCAAAAATCAAAACTATCCGACCTTTTGCATACCAAAATGTACCATTTTACTGGGCTAAACAGGAAAAGAAATTTTATTTTAAAATTTCAAAGTTATAAGGTGTGAAAATTTCATAGTTATAAGGTGTGCATTTTCCTTTGAAGGGAAATATTCATATTTCTTAGTGATATTATTTCCAAAAGCAAAGGGAAACGACGCAATTATCTATTATTTAATATGATAATAGATAATATTTAATTTAAAGATTTCATGTTTACATAATTAAAAATATGAATTTCGGAATGTAAAATAAATCGAGATCTTCTTACAATGTTCCGATATGTCTGTCATTTTTTTATCTTTCCTTACAATGAAACTAACCATCAATCGAGAAATATTGCAATTAAAAAAAAACTCAGAACTGCTGATCTACAGAGTTATGGAAGTTTCAAGTAATTTACTAAAATTAATAATTTTGAGTAAATTAAAAATGTTTTAAAAAATTTAAATTACAAATAAAAGTATATCATTATTTTTTCCATAAAAATAACAACAACGATATTATTATCAATAAATTTAACTTTGTTGATAATAACAACATTAAATACAAAGAAACATATTTCAAGAAAATGCTAAACGCTTTGTCATGATAAACACCAAGGATAATTCATGACAGAAAATTCACATATGACAGTGAGGTTTTTTTTTTTATTTATTTTTATTTTACGGGGGGGTGGGGGCTTGCATGTACTTTAAAGGGTTGTTAAAAGGCTTTTGCTTTGTTATGCCACCATCGTAACTCTGTTGTTAATTAATTTTCTGAAAGGAAACACATAATTAAAACTAAGTTCATTGACGGCAGTAGAATAACATTCGCTTATAATTTACTTCAAAAATGGATAAATAAAATTACACTGAAATGTCTGACCTTTCCTTCAAAATAAGCAGAAAGGGCAATTTCAGAATACTGCGAAGTTCAATTGGAAAATTGTTAATTTGAACTTTAATTACATGTAATTAATGAACTAACTAAATAAATTAAAATTTGAACTTTAATTACATGTAATTAATGAACTAACTAAATAAATTAAAATTACATACCAATGACATGAGATAGAAAATTCAGGAAACAACAGCAATGTTCATTAACAAAAATCAAGTATCTAATTTTTATCATTAGTTAAAGTAACTGAATATTGATAAGATATTCCTCGGATGATGTCAAATTACTTAAAATCATCTTTGCTAATCGAACCTAATCGATGTTCTATGTATCGATTCCTTTCATTGAATTATACATTGAATCTTAAGAAAACTTGAATTTGATGTTAATTTTATGAAACCTTTTAGTGGAAATTATCGAAACTGACAATTAATATTAATAATAAGAGATTAACATTAAGCTAATTTAGTACAGAGATTCAATGAGTGATACATTTACAAAACATTATTGTGGAACATCGAAGTTCGGGAGTGGTAAATTTGTTTTTATATAAAAGAGATTAAATTTCTTTCTTTTTTTGTCGGTGCTTGATGAAAAGGGAAAAAGCATAATTTGTCTTATACGAACTTATTGCCTTGTAACTGGAAAAAGAAAGAATCATCATTTCAAAGTTTTACCTCTCCTTATTTACAATACCTTAGACTGCAACTGAACACAAGATATTTCCTGAGAGAATTTGATTTCTAATTTTCTTAAAATGTTATATTTTATTATTTCTATTCGGTTTTGAAATAGTAATAATACAAAATAACACATATGAAATTTTATATAAATTGTTAAGTTGCAATCCCATAAACAGGTCATGTAGGCCCACGGGAGCGCGGGAGGTATGGCTCCCAGCGTTTCGAGACCAACGGGACTAGTTATATAAATTGTATATTTTATAAATTTATAAATTGTAATATCTATCGAACATAAACTGTTCAAATTGTTAATTTTCTGGAAATTAATTAAATCTGCAAAAAACCTACTTGCTTAAATGCTATTAATTTAATCATGTACGAACAATGACAGTTAAATGATAAATGAATTTTAATGTTAAAAATAAATTAAATATAATTAAAAAGCTATTAAATTACAATTAATTGATGACTTAATTGAGAAAAAAAAATAGATTGGAATTTATAGATTTTTGTTTTCCTTTTTTTTTTTATTTTCAGACTTTCAGATTAATACTAACAGCATCTACATCGCAGGTATACTTTAATATAAAGTACACCGAATAGAACTGGTATATACAAAATAAAATACAAATTACTTTGTTAAATATAGATGGAAATATTGTTTCTTTGTTTCTTTTGTTTCTTTGTTTCTTTTGTTTCTTTGTCATTGTTTCTTTTCTAAAGCTTTTCTGTGAGAATATTGTCATTTTCACGCGTAAATTTTCGACAAGAGACTCAAGAGAAAAATTTTCAAATGCAAAATTCAGACTGTCGTATATCTGTATATTTGCGGATTCTCAAAAATACTTATTCAACGGTTCAAATCTATTAAAGGGACCTGTCCCCATACAGATAGACGAACTGGTTTTATAAACCTCCCTTTCATTAGAAAAGTAGGCTAAAAATTCAAGTAATGATTCAAGTAAGAACCTCCTGTCGAACGATTTATGATGTTTATTTTTAAACACAATGACGTATTTCAAAATTTATCTACAGTAATGGCGAACGCTTGGATCTTTGCTTGTTTACTGGCTATTGCGATGAGGTTCTTGGAAATACTGTATAATTAATAGTTTTAAAATTATTAAGAAACGTAAACTGTTTATTGTGCAAAAACTATAATTTTAGTGTAGCCAAATTTCTGCCTTTGCTTTACAAAGTTGCTCCTTAACTTGTTCAAATGTTGTTAGAATCTATTTCAGTTGTGTTGTGATGATTGCGGACAGCAGCAAATTGTACCACAGGGACAAAAGAGATTTCCCCGCAGGCAGATGACAAAAGATATTCTGGGTCTCGTGGTTCTCTTAAATAATTAAAATAAGCAAAGAGTAAATGGGGTGAATTAATTTGTGGAAGAAATGAGTAAAAGAAATTAAAATCAAGAGCCTTTTGGGCTCAGAGAATGCAACTTTGTTAAAACGATTTATTAGTTTTCTATTTGGAAATCAATCTTTAAAGATATCAAAAATGAACTTAACAATACTTAAAAAATAAGTATACTTGAATGATATATATAGAATTTTTTATATACATTTTTTTTTTTATTTTTCCCAACTCTTTCCCGTAATCTAAGATCAGAAAGGCAATTTCCTCTTTTGTTCAGGTGCTGTTTTTCATTTTCTTTTTCTTTTTTCTTAGTTAACAATTCTCACAGCACGTTAAATTTTCTTTATTTTTTTATTATCTTAAGTTAAAACATTATTAGCTTAATAAATCAAATTACTTCTGTATAAACCGGATTTTATGATGAGGATGGTTTGATTAATCGTTACCATATTCAACCTTTCGTCCTTTCCAAACTGTAATGGAATGGACGAACTGTTGCATATGAATTCTTCTACTTAAAATTGTGTTTTATAACTTAGAAACTTGAACTTTTCTGTTCTAATCTATTTCTTTTTTCGCGTATTAAGAGCTTTAGAATCGTCAAACGAAAATTACAATAGCTTACGAATATGAAAGTAGAGTGTGGTGACTACAGTTACAGCAGATAAAGTATAATTCGTCGATGGAAATTTCTTAGAATGACATGAGTGATAACATAAAAAGAAATAAAATATAATTTCGCAAAAATGAAAAATTCAATCAAAGAAAGATTTAATGTTAAATGAAAGATTTAACAGAATTGGGAAACATATCTATATCTGCTATAATAATTATTCAAAGAAAGATAGCCATTTTTGACAAATTTAACCATTGATTTATCCGTTTAGGAAATATTATCCTTTCAGAGTTCGAATCTTTCCATATCATCATTTGCTTCATCAGAAATTATTGGAATTTGATATATAATAACATGTTGTAAGAACTTGAGGATATTTTTTCTAGATGCGGTTTCTAATAACATAATACTAAAAAGATATTTGCAAGCTCGTTTCTTTTCTTCAGTGAAGCATTCATTGAAAATATTCATTGATTTTTTTTTTTTTTTTTAACCTTTCAGTGTTTCATGGTAAAACAATTTTCTACGTTTTATTATCTCAATAAGAAACAGAAAATTATGTTTTGTTTACTTTATATTTTGTAATCGTTAGAATTTCTACTGACTGCTCTTTTAATTCGATCCTATTTGTATTAGGGATCCCTTCATTAATTTTTTTCTTATTTCCTAATCATTATGAAATTTTACATCATGCTAAATCACCAATATTGTAACAATTTATGTATAAATATTTTTAGAAATCATTTATTCGTATTTATCTGTATATATATCTGTATTTTATTCATTTTATTTTAAAATTATTCGTTATTTATTTTAAATCATTCGTTTTCTTTTTCCTAATTATTGCTGTACCGTTTATTTTTAAATTCTTTCCCGTTACATCCGTTTAATTAGTTAATTCATTTAAGTTGGTTGTTTCTTGTCCAATCATATTTTTAATTAATCTTCCAATGAAATCCAACTTTGTAAAATCCTTAATAACCCATGTTTTATGAAAAATGCCTGTTAAGCCCAGCACAAGAATAAACAAAAAGAATTGCCTTTTCCGATTCATTTTTACGGGGTGGATTAGGGAACAGCTGTTTCACTCTTCAACGAGATCATCAGCCCTAACCCGCCACCCTCGATGAAATGAATCAGAAAGGCGATGCCTATGGTGAGGTCAACAGCCAGCCTGGCTATGGCCTCCCAAAGGCGAAAAGGCAATAAACAAAATTTCCAAAAAGCCGAGAGGCAGTATTGGAAATATTCCCTACAACTAGTAGGCGAATAGCAATAAATAACAAAAACACAAAAAGGAAAAACAACAAACAAGGCTACATTTAAGCAAAAGGAAGGGTTAACGTGCTATAGTTGTAGGGAATATTTCCAATACTGCCTCTCGGCTTTTTGGAAATTTTGTTTATTGCCTTTTCGCCTTTGGGAGGTCACAGCCAGGCTGGCTGTTGACTTCACCATAGGCAGCGCCTTTCTGATTCATTTCATCGAGGGTGGCGGGTTAGGGCTGATGATCTCGTTGAAGAGTGAAACAGCTTTTCCCTAATCCACCCCGTAAAAATGAATCGGAAAAGGCAATTCTTTTTGTTTATTCTTGTGCTGGGCTTAACAGACATTTTTCAGTGAATTTGTCAGCACGTTAACCCTTCCTTTTAACCCATGTTTTATGCTTAATAAATTAATTCAGTTCAGTTCCAAACTTGACTCGTTGTTTCTTCGCTCCTACAAGACTCTCCCATAAATACCATTACAAAATCTCTTACTCCGATAATAGTCTTATTTCTCCTGTTGACGCCTTCGTTGAGTAAAAGCCTTTTGTGGTTTGCAAAACAATAGTGTTTGTAAATCTTTTAGATTTTTAGTTAAAAACCAATTCTAGTATTTTTTTTTTATTTGTGAAGTAAAAGTTTTTAAATGTCGAGTATGGAACTTAATTTGTTTGGTTGAACAGGAAGTCCACAAACAAAAATAAAAAAGGAAATATCTGGAATAAAAATAAAAAACATATCAAAGCAGTTCATCTTTCCCTAAAGGTACGCATGAAGTAATAATATTTGTGCTTTCTATCAAGGAGTATTTCGAACAACCCCTCAAAAAATGCAATTCGCCATTAATTCTTATCTACTGTAAAAGTATAAAAGAACTAATCTTATTTATATGTTTAAAATATTAAAGTAAATGATAGCATGATCTATTTACTTTCTAAAAAATTCTAATGCAATCTTTTATATATTAAAAATTGTAATAATAAATAATAGCAATTCAACTGAAACTTAAATCATAAAATTATCAAAATGTAAAACAAAACAATTTACTACAGATTTCTCATCAACAGATTCTTACCTAACATTCCAGGTATTAATCCCGGCAATGCTTCCTGCTTATTACCCACAACTGATTGGGTACCAATCCATACATAGTGCTTTCCTGTCAAGTTTAACTCCGCAGCGACACTTATAATAGCTGGAGCTTCCACGTTGGTTGCATATAGAAGAACGATCCGCGTATCTGTTTCTGCTAACTGTGCCATTTGTTGCCGCATTTTAGCTCTGTCACTAGGATCCAATACAATTTCTTCGAGTATAATGTATCTGAAAAATATTGAACTACATATTAATAATTTTGTTATTGTATTATCCAGTTTCAGAAAGATCACATGTCCTAACTCTTAGTGATTTTTGCTTATTACTCTAAAACTTCCATATTCTATGCTATGTAAAAGTGAAATATCAAGAAACTGTTGAAAACCCACTGTCAAATCTAAGCATGCAGATGTAAATGCGATTTTCAATACTAAAAATTCTTGATTTACATTATTATCCCCACAGAGTCTGACATACATATTCAACAAGTAGTCTTCTTTAATACCTACGGATTAAAGCTTAAATCGCAATCCTCGTCTTGATTTAGTTATGTGGCACATATTAAAAAAAAATGTCTCAACAGGTTACTGATTATAAAAAAAAATAATATACTGTTTTGTAATCATTGCAATTTCTATTGATGACAACCACTAATTTCTTTTTTTCAATATACAACCAGGGATATAATTTTATAAGAATTTTCATAACTTTGAATTTAACTTATTACTTTTTAATGAACTCACTAATAGGATGTTATTATAATAATCGAAGCAAAATGCAATTTAAAGATAGTAAGCATGAAGTTGACTCGAATTAGGCCTAACAAAACCTGTCTGGTTTGTTGATGACTTGGACATTACATATTTTTTTTCGACAGTTAACAAATTAGTTTCCTTTTGATGAAACATCATTTTCTTCCAATCTCCATTATAATACAAGCGAAGTCTTGCTGTACACATCAAAAACCTTAAGTCTTAACGTATCATACTTTTCTAACCTTTGTTAAATAAAGAATTTCAATGTTCAAGAATAGTAACAAAAGCAAGTCGATGTTCTTTTCTGAACAACTTAATTTTAACCATTGAAAAGTCTTCAAATCTTCAAAATAAAAACAAAATAAACGTATAAAACCATACATTTATTGAAATAAATATTTCTTAATTTTCGAAAAGACATGACTTCTTTTTCATTTTTCATTAGAATTGTTTTCATTTTATCAATTTCTATTTCTAATGGATATACTGAAATTTTTATCGATAATAGTATCCAAAAGTTCAACACATTCAAAATAAAGGAATTGGATATGGATAAGGAAAGGAAAAAAGTGTTTATTCCTTACCTAAATAAAAATAGTATTGGACTGCAAAGGATTTGTAAGAAATTTAACATTGATGTAGGTTTCTATTACAGTAATAAAATAAAAAATATTATTTGTAATAAAATAAATACAAGTGACAAAAAAGGGGAAATGGGGGCTATTTACAAAATAGAATGCATGATTTGTGATGCGTTCTATCTTGGAGAAACCAAAAGAACAATAAAAGAACGGGCATTGGAGCATAATTCATACATAAAAAACAAATTAGAGGAGAAATCGGAATTGGCTGAACACTGTATGAATAAAAATCATTGTGTAAAAAATGAAATCAAAATTGTATGTATTAAAAAAGATTGTAAAACGAGAAAAACCATGGAAAGTCTACTAATTAGAAATACCAAAAAGATAAATATTAATAGAAATGAAGGTGTTAATGTAAACAAATTTATTGTGGAAATGGCCAAAGAGTTTAACAATATATGTATTTCAAATTGTAAAAATAAGGTGAAAATTAAAGAATTAGGAGAATAGCATTTGTAAGTATTGTTGTAACAATACAATTTCACGAATGTCTCATATCTGTATCGTTTTCCTCTACTTGTTTGTAACGTATTGTTGTTGTTTTTAGGCTTTGAAAAAGAAAAGAAGTCATGTCTTTTCGAAAATTAAGAAATATTTATTTCAATAAATGTATGGTTTTATACGTTTATTTTGTTTTTATTTTGAAGATTTGAAGACTTTTCAATAGATAGAATGTCTAGAAGAGGGAGAATTAAGAAGACTTATGGTTAATTTAACCAGTTATTATGTCATTTTATATCTAATTTTTGATATTACAAATTAATTAACGAAAGTGAGAGCTAAAGGGCTAAAAGAGAGCTCACTAAAAAGTGAGAGCTAAGTGAGAGCTTTCGTTAATTAACGAAAATTAGAGTTTTCTTTTAGAAAATTCTATTTTCTCTCTCTGTCTCTAAGATCCTATTGAGAAAATCATCTCAATGACTTTCTTATTATTATGAAAAAGAAATAGATATTTGGAATAACTTTTATCTGCTTTTCTCCCTTTCATCTCATTCAAAGGAAACTTTATTAATAGTCTTCGGAAACCTTAACGTCTATCAGTAACAACATTTTCCTGCCACTACTTCCACCATTTCGATCGCTTTCCCAAATCTCTCAATCCCTCTTTTGTCATTAATCGCTGTTGCTATTCGAACCACGATCAATCACTCTTAAACCAGTCTGAATATTTCTTTTCTGTTCAACATTACTTTTTCCATTTCTCTTACACACATCTCCATTTCTATTCATTTTTTTTTTTTTTACCGAAACTCACATCTTAATGTTTTTTAATTCGATTATATTGTAAAGCAAAAAAGAAAAAAGATTTGTTTTTCACTTTATGCAAAAAATCTTGAATTTTTACATTTTGAATCTAATTTTAATTTTTAATAAATAAACAAAAAATATCATTAACAAGATATACAAATGTTTGTAGGTAAATATAAAGAAAATTTGTTGTAGAAAAGAAATATAATGTCAAATGGAAAAAAATTAATGTTCACTAGAACTTTCAAACGTTACATTCTAATGCAATTGGAAGTATTTTTTGCTCTAAACTAGCAAATTCCTACGTAGGATTCTGAATGGCTATTTTCCCCTGTCAAATAAGATGCATGCTTGAGGTTCTGAATAGGTGTCGATTGACAATCATGCAGAAGTTACATTGACTTAACAGATCTCTATGAAGATGGATAATTTTTTATCCATAAATGAAACACGCAGAGTCTTTGTTAAAATTTCCAATTTTCTGGAAAAAAAAGCTTCGAAATCAGATGTCAAGTCAGAACTGTAGTTCAGATAATAGAATTTTTCACTTCGAAGTTGTTGTTTTTTTTTGTTTGTTTGGTTTTTTTTTTTCAAATGAATTTATCGCCATCTGAGTTTTACGCTCGATCTAGCGTATATCAGCCTTCATTTTTCGATAACAGACAATGGTATCGAATAACAGCCCGACATTTCTCCTTTGAGAACATCTATCGCAAAATGCCTGATATCATAGAACTTGGGCAAAGTCTCGAACAAAGTCTTTGTTAAAGACCTACTCCTGAATAACAATGCAATAAACTATTAGGACATGTAGAGGAAAGGTGACGATAGTTCTTAAGGCAAGTATAATTTCTATTAAGTAGTTTGGTAAAAAAAAAATATCAGACCTATGGACCTTTATTTGCTGAACTACTTTCTACTTTAACTGACTTCCCAGATACGTTTTCGAAAGCGAATAGGATTGAATTTGACTTCTATGACCCAACGTCTGTGAAGACTCTGAAGTTGTGAAATGTTCACTTTTGACTCCGCCTTCCAATCACCATTCGGTTCCCACTTTTTTCTTTTCCAGTCAAAACTTTTCTTCTTTATTCTCAATAACTCTTGCTTCTTTCTAATTCACAAATTTTACAGTCATTTGCTTAAGAAATTAAAATCGATCTAAACTAAGAAATTATAGTTAGATTTTTGCTTTCAAATGCTCAATTGTAAAATTTCAAAATAGGTAGTCAAACTACAATTTAGTGAACTAAATTAGATCTATAAGCAAATTTTTAATGTTTTAGGCTTTAATTGTATTTCTTTTTTTTTTTTCATGTTAAATTAGATATTTTTTCTTTTTATTTCAGCCTCAAAGTTAATAAGCGCTCACGTTCAGTAAAATCGAGTTACCAATAATTTTTAATGGTAGACATATCATGTATTTCAGTTGTAATATTCACGAAAAATAATTAGCAGTTAAGTAAAAAAGTTTAACGTGCAGGCATATAATAAAGTGAAGAAATAGAAAACTGCACATAAATAATCAAAAGGTTCTCGCCATGATAGCTCAGGGTGCGAGAACTTTTTGATTACTTATGTGCAGTTTTCTATTTCTTCACTTTAATAATTAGCAGTTTTTAGCAACGATATAAGGAAGTAAAGATTAGAAATGAATTCTCCTTACTAATATGACGGGTTTACGTGCACTGAATGACATTGAAATCAATAAAATCAATAATGAAGCCATACACCTGACTAATCAAAAAATAATTTATAGACATGAATT
>JAFIDM010012231.1:134212665-134229705 GCA_023159025.1 Thereuonema tuberculata | reverse complement strand
TAGTGATTTTTTCGGTATTCCACCTCAAAAAAGAGTGCTTCTCTCTTTCTTGACTCTGTTTTTTTTACTCCAACATCTGGCGTGTACACACACATATTTTTCAATATCATATAGGATTTGGTTAAGTAAGAATATTTAAAATATTGCAACGTTTCGGCAATTATCGTTCTAATTGTCAGTTTCGAATTACAAATAAACTGACTGATGTGAAATAAATAAACAATCTTGAGATTCAAAAAAAAAGATTGAATACATTCCTTATTGATGCGGGAAAGGAAAGGAGATATAAGTCAAAAAAACATATGAAGAGAGTTGTAATCCCAATGGCCTAATGGATAAGGCATCTGACTTCGGATCAGAAGGTTGCAGGTTCGATTCCTGTCGCGGATGTTTCATTGTAAAAATTATTTCTATTTTCCATTCTCTCAGAAAATTGCGCCGGACAGACACACAGAAAGACAGACAGAGAAATAAAAGATTTTAGTAATGTAGATTGTAACTTTTCAGTCAAAGTCAGTTCAGTTTTGACAGATAAGTCAAAAAAGCAATATGTAGAGAGTTGTAGTTCCCATGGCGTAATGGGTAAGATGTCTGACTTTGGATCGGAAGGTTGCAGGTTCGATTCCTGTCGCGTATGTTTCATTGAAAAAATTCTTTCTATTTTTCATTCTCACAGAAAACTGCGCCGGACAGACAGACAGACAGAGAAATAAAAGATTTTAGTAATATAGATTCTATTCTGTTCTAAATTTTAAATTGCAAAAGATTGATTGAAATCTTTGCTTTGCGAAACTCAAAGGCCTTGCTTTAAGTTTTGCCTGTTCGATTATATATATATCGAACTGGCAAAACTCAAATCCCAACCTTTGAGTTTCGCAATGCAAAGATTTTAATCAATCATTTGCAATTTAGAAAATTTAGAAAGTACAGAATTTAAGAATAAAATTAACTTATATTACTAAACATATAAAGCCGGACAGTGATGTGAAATTTGAAAAATACCAATACATTCAAATCACTGTTTCTATGGAGATACATCCAGTTATCCCCACGTCAGCGTCATCAGCGGCAAAAGTGTCAAAAAGAGAAATTAAAATTTAGAAATTATATCTTCTTATAAATATCATAAAATTAATAAATATCTTCTTAAATAACCACAAACTTTAATCATCTTTCCGTTTTTTGTAAGCAAATAATATTTTTATAAATTTTGTCCTCTATATAATCAATTGTGTAATTAGTATTAAAAATAATTAAGTTATCTATATATCTAAAAATTTTAAATTGGAAAGGGGTATTAATACAAAATTGATATTCGAAGCCAATAAATTAAATTAGCAAGATTGCTACTATAATTTATCCTCTTTCCAATATCTTTAATTTGGGAATATATTTCCTAATCAAATTCAATATAATTATTATATAAGTTAAATTTAAGAAAATTAAGAAATTTATTAATAGAGATACCAAATAAATTGTTTTTTTATTAAATTCAGAAACTAAGAATTCAGTTTGTTGAATCAAAGAATATAAACGTATATTCGTAAATGAAGTTTTCAAAATCTGCTGTAATTATATTAAAAATTTTAGTATTGTTTACATATTTAATAACATCATTAAGATTATTAATAAGCCAATAAAATTCATCCTGAATTTTATTTCTAATAATTTCATGTAATTTATTAAGAAAAATTTGTAAAATAATATTTGATTGTTTTAAAATAGAATTAGTGGTACTACAGATCAATCTAAATTTACCTATTTTATGCATTTTTGGGTTTAAGAAGAGATAATTTAAGTTTCTATTAATTTTAATTCTTTGATATTAAAATGTTTTAAATTGATTTTTAAATTTTAAAAAAATTATCTAAACAATTTAGAATCTTTAGACTTATTAATTTTTTAAAAAATTGATTGATCATGTAGTAATTCTTTAATTTTATCGAAATAAAATTGTTTTCAAATAATAGCCAAATTATTATGAACTTTATCTATAGTAGTAAAAATGTAATTTTTATGAGATATACAAATAGTTTTTTTTTAATTTTAAATAAATTAAATTTACGATTTATTTTATAATCATTAACTCTATCATAAGATGTTTGTTTTATGTTATTAATTCTAGATAATAAATTAAGTTTCCATTCAATAAAAGTTTCATAACAAATTATATTTAGAACTAGTTTCTAATATAAAATTATTTATATATATAAATTTATTTATTTTTGTGATATATATTACATTGTTATATTATGCAAACTTTATATAATAACTTTTATTTAATTTCTTGTAATTTCGAATATGATATAATTATGTATGTTCTTATTTTAAATTTAAATGTATCATAGTTGTTATTATAAAATTAATATCCTTTGGATGTGTTATGATAAAAGAAAGGGAATTCACTCGACGATTTCAAACCTATTTAACTTTATAGAGCTAAATGTATTTTTAAGATGTTATTGAAATAAGCTTTTAAAATAAATTTGTTATATAGTGGGATTTTAAGATAACAAGAGAAAGGTAAATAAAGTTACATCGAAAAATTTTGACCATCAGAAGTAAAGCGACACTTATGTCAATGTAGCTTCATAAATCTCTAGAATAATAGATTAAATAAATATTTACTATGTGCTTTTTTAGATATCAATAAATAAAATTATTTTACAGATGTAGAATCACTGTTTAAAAATCAGAAACTATTTGAACTTTATAATATTTTTTTTCTTTTTGAAAAACAAAATATAGGGACTTTACGAACTAGAGTATCGAAGTGTATTTGCAAAAAATTCAATTCAAATTCTTCAGCTTAATTTACAAAGAATCTAATAGTTCTTTACAGAAATTCAAAACTCTTTGTAAAATAGGTTTCTTATTATTTATCAAAAAAAAAAAAACAATGCCTCATTCACAGTGAACTTTTTATTTCTTTAATCCACTCGTACAAAATTATATACCAAAGCATCTGTAGTATAATACATTGAAGATGCAGTCTTGTCTTTTCTTGACAAATATTAATTTTATTTTGTTTTCTTCTGAGAGATGTGAAGACAAAATATACTCAAATATTCTATACAAAGAAATGTTCCCTGCTCATGTGAAAATGTATTTTATAATTTAAATTACGACTTCAGAACAAAATTTATAATACAGTCCACTTTATTCACAGTGCAAATCTTTATTCACAGAGTTAATCAAATTAAGTTATGGATAAATCTTGAGAGATGGCGGGATAAGGTCCATTTTTCTGCATGCCTAGTTGAATAAAATAGCGGTTTTTGCAGCTGCCAATTGTTGATTAATTTTGATGAATTTATTAATCTCAGCCCTGGGTTGTTGTACAATCATATCGATTGTTAACATAAGGAGAAGGCCTAGGAATATCATTTGGTTTTAACGTGCATAATGTGTCCGTCGAATTGAGGCCGAACACACACAAATTAAAAAAAATCATCTCTCAGATTCCATATTCCCGACAAGACTGCTAAAGTTGACAGACTCAACTAGGTCGATAACGATCAGGTCATCAACCAATAGATGCTATCCATTACAAAGAAGTTCATTGGTGTATCAAGACCCTCCCCTTCTTCACAATAATTGGTCCAAATTTTAGTTAACTTTAGCATTAAGTTATCTCTGTTCTGAGTTTTATTGTATTTCATTGAGAAAGATAGACTTCTGAAGTTCTATCGAAACATGTTTGTAACATTTTAATTTTTGTATATTTTTTTAAAATTTGTATATGTTCGGCCTCAATTTCATTGACACATCACGCACGTTAAAATCAAATGTTAGAACTAAAAACAATTGACATGAAATTCTTAAGAGACAAATCCTAAAGTGCTATACTCATTTTATTTATTTAAATATTTCTGCGATCAATCGAATGACTTCTTTTTTACTCCATTCTGCTTTTTAATTTTTTTTTGAATATAAAACAAGTTTTGAAACATTCTACCAACTTAAAAAAAACAATTCAACAATTCTTCATAGTGAAATTAATATGAAATTTCCTATTGGAATTGAGTGCTTACCTTCCAAAAGTTTTGAACACAACGTGACATTACTGGCAAAGCAGACTGACCATAAGCGGAGGTAAACCTTCATCTTAATTTTGTGACAAAAAATAATATAAAGTAAATATTTAATAAAACTAGGCAATGAAATCTCATTTGTAACAAAAAGAAATGATAAGTGCGTAATTGTTGCTTTGAATGTTGAAGGTTTATCTTACAGTGAAATAGCGCAAAGAAATCATTGTCATCAATCGATAATTGTGAGTTTGTTACAAAGGAGACGTCAACATGGCAACATGGAAAGAAAAACCGGAACAGGAGGTAGACATGTGAGTAGACCGTATCAGGATGGGATGCTGAAGCGTCTCAGCCTGGGAGAACGTATAGCTAGCTCGTCCGAACTGAAGGTAGAAGTTCAGGAACTGTACACGTCGGCTCTGCAACTTGAGTCTCAAAGCCTACTGTTCACGTAAGAAGCCATTATTGAAGAACAAAATGCGCAGACACAGGCTTAGTTGGGCTAGAGAGCATGCGGACTAGACCCTGCACATGTGGGATTCTGTTATGTTTTCGGATGAATCGAAATTTAACCTTTATGGATCTGACAGGAAACCCTATGTTATGCGTAGAAAAGATGAGGTCTTTAACTGTTGTTGGTCAGATATTAAAGTTCCGATGAGTCAAATTGTGTAGGGATGCATAATCAGTAAATGTGTCGAACGACTACACTTTATAAATGGTCTGTGAATGCAGATGCTATAGAAACATCTTACTCTGCTCAGCTAAATCCAACAATACGATAACAAGTACTTTCTTACTCTTGTTAACTTTTTTTTTTCAGTCTTAATTAAGTTTCAGTTTAAATCAAATATTTTAAACTAACCTAAATTTTAACTATCATAAATTTTTTATAATAAGGTAAAGTTGGGAGAGATGACACATGGGGAGAGATGACATACGTAATATAACTTCAAGAAGGGTTTGCAGTAGACTGCAGCGCAACACATGACCAAAACCTGAGGCATGAACCGTGTTGTGTAGTGTTTGTGCTGAATTGATATATGAGATTTTATTGAATTTTTCTTCCAATGATATAGCCAGGTTTCTGTTCGAATTTTCGTTGACTTTGCGAATTTCTTTAGTTACCAGCCCTTTTTTAAGGCATCTTTCGCTATAATTCTGTGTAAATATGTAAATAGAGTAAGCAAGGTTATGTACCGGTCACTAGTGTCTTGGGTCCCATTTGGTGGAAATGGTGGTGTGTGTTTGTGTGTGTGTGTGTGTGTGTGTCATCTGTCCCATCACTTGGGGAGAGATGACACACCTAAGAAGCGGAGAGATGACACGTGTCATCTCTCCCCTTTTTTATTCTTTTTCTTTTATTTTTGACTTTCTTTTATTTTATATTCATCACAATACAATTACAATTTGCATAATTTAAAAAAAAATAATTACCACTAAGTTTCATATAGACTTCCAAAAATAAAATCTAAAGTATTATGCAAATCTGATAACTGTAAGTGGTTTATTTTGGAAGTCAGAAGGAAGTGGGGAGGAGATCTTGGAGATATTCTCATATACAGAGGGTTGTTTACAATCTATGGTAACGATTTCAATGGCACGTGACGACGCAACCAATCACAGTAGGTATGCAAATTTATGCAAACGTACAGGTGAGCACTTAAAGATTAGTGTGGAGGGGTGCGGGTTAGTTTGTTCGGAGAAATGCCGCCGAAAGTGGCAAGGGTACGTTACAGCCCTTTCCGACGCGAAATTTAGTTATTCCGCAATAATTACGGCATGTAGAAAAAGAGGTTTCACCATTTCGAAGAAAGGAGTTCATAATGTGTTGGCTGGTGTTGGTTTGGCCCGTACAGGACAGATTTCCGGGACTGAAAAGTAAGCGAATCCAAGGACACATAAGTCGCACAAAGACTGTCATTCAGAAATTCAAGAAAATGGTGACGGGGAACAATCCAGCGACCAAAAGGACCATTGGTGCGAAGGTACGAACATCTTTTCGTACCGTAAACAAGATTATCCATAAAGATTTGGGACTTCAAAAGAGACATAAAAGCAAGGTTCACAAGCTCTTACCAAAGCACATTTCAGAACGTAAGACAAATTGCAGAAAACTGTATGAACGACATCTCGCTGGGGATAATGGAAGTATGTGGCCACATTAGACGAAGCATATGTTTATCTGTTCGACTGCAATAAACCAAGGGCGATTTTCTATCGCCCAGTGGGAGCCAAATCGTTTCCAAATTGGTACAGAGAATGTCGTAATACTTTTTCGAAGGGATTTATGATCGTTGCGGGTTATTCCTATCAAGGCAAGCTACGGATACGGAGGGTGGCTCAAAATGTAAAGGTGAATTCTGCGTACTATCAGGATCACGTACTGACAACAATTTATACACAGGAACTACCTGCTCTTTACGGAAACGACGTTTCCAAGGTCCGTCTCCACCAAGACAAGGCGTCCAGCCATACGTCCAAATCGACCCAGAATTTTCTGACACGAATGGAACAGCAAACCGGAATCCAGGCTATACCCTTTACCGAGATACCAGTGAAGTCTCCAGACGCATCGCCCATGGATTTTTGCGCATTTGGACTATTAAAACGAGCCTTGGGAAGACGATGTCCTCGTTCATTGGATGGACTCTGGAAATGTTGTCAGCAGGAGTGGCAACGTATAAGTCTTCCCGTTCTTCGCAGTAGTCTCCTGCAATGGAAACTGCGCTGCAGAGCGATAGCAGTATCTCATGGCCATCAAATAGAGCATGATCGTTGGTGGAGAAAGGGAATTTCTGGGAAATAGACCCGAATCCAAATCGTTACCATAGATTGTAAACAACCCTCCGTATTGGATTTATTGAAAGGAATTTAGTTCTGTTTCTGTTAATATTTATGTATATTAGTGATGAGAAACTTATTTATTGTAAATTTCTGAAATTGAGAAAATAATATTATTTATTGTTTGAATATTTTATTTCTCTGGAAATCAGAATTCTTAAAAATTGTAATTTTAATTAATTTAATTTTTTATTAAACAGTTTTTTTCCAAAAAGTTTCAAAAATATCATTATTCAACTTAATTTTAGTGTTTCATTTCATATGTTTTTATAAATATAAAGTAGCAGCTTGATTTACACAGGTCTCCTATTCATATTCCATGTGGTCATCTATCCCCTACTACCCGTGTCTCAATGTCAATGTCAAAAAATTTTTAAAATTCTAAAAATAAGAAACAGCATTAAAAATATTAACAAAATAACGTAAATATGAAAGCAAAGGATAAATCAACAGTTTAAAGCTGTCAAACATTTAAAAAAATAAACTTTTTAATATTTTACGTGAAAAATTCGAATTGTGTGTCATCTCTCCCAACTTTACATTACATAATTTATATCTATTAATATTAAAAAAATCAGATGTTCAATAATTGTGACTCTGAAACTGCTAGATCTGATAGACTTAAATTAATTACCCATCAATATAACGTAAATCATTATTTAAAAGTTCATTTTGATCTACTTGCTGCTAAATTAAAAAGAATATTGACTTTCAATAATTATATGTACACTTTGTTGAAATTACCTTACTTTATTATATTCATTTTAATGACTTCATTACTTTTAAGTTTTATTTTGAATTATACTAATTTATATAATATTTATACTAATATAATGATATATTTTAAAAAAAAAATTAAAAAATTAACTTTATAAGCTTTACTTAAGTCTTCCCAGAAAATTGCAACTGCGTTATAAGTGATTAGAGTTAAAGTACCCCATTAAATTCAACGATTAATATGTCCATACACCAGCTTATTTAATAACACAAAAGTAAAAATAATTTTTTTGATTTTCTATTTTTGTAGAAACTCTTATTGCTATTTCATCTAAATCTTGAATTTCTTCTTGAATAGCATTAGAAATTAACCTTCTATCATTCTAATGCTAAATTTAAAAGAGATTTAAAAAAAAAAAAATGAAAGGAAAAGCTTGTTTAAAATCTTGCATAATTATAGATTACACATCTCTTTTACAGTCAATTACGGCATTTCTATAATTACTGGAAAAAAATATACACGAAGTTTATTATAATATAATATATATCTTTATGCTTAATGTTTTCATGTACACTTATCATTTTGTAATACTGGTGGATTGTAGGCAAGAGCTCCTAACATACTCTTCTATAATAATCATACAGCTTAAAAATAAAAAACAAAGCAAAAACACTTTGCTGATTCTTTGAATATTTTTTTTTTACACGAAAAGTTGCCTGAAAATCTTTTTTTTTTGTCTTTATAAAGAGAGATGTTAGAATAATACGTTTTTTTGTAAGATAAAGTTAACATTTTTTTGTTGTACTTTTCCTTTAAACACTATCTAACGAAACATGCCTTATCGCTAATGGGAACTTAACTAAATTCTTTAAGGACACCATTGAACATGATGATGTTAATGGCTATCTCATTGAAGAGCCTGTTTGTGATGAATTGGGTCTCTGGCGGGAAAGTGCTTTTGCTTGTTCGTCTGAGCTTTTGAAATATTCAACTACAGCGGTCTCATGTAAAATGAATCATGCTAAGGGCAAATCGTTCTTTGGTTTTACGAAAGAATGCCGTTGGGATGACTTAGATTACAAACGACATTCAGGCAACAAAACAGCTCTACTGTGACTTCGGTAAAAAGATTTGACATCAACAAGGCCAGGAATCGAGGGACTGGCCTTGTTTTTGAGAAAATCAAAAACTTTTAGACGAGTTTAGAAAAGAAAAAGTATCGTTAAGAATAATGCATAACGAATAATGTTTTAATTCAGAAATTTTTATGTACGAAATTTCTAATTTGAAGTACTTAAGCACTTAGTCTTTAAAACTTACTTTATTATAAATAAAAAATTCTTTGTCTAGTCCATATTGTGTATTTTCAATCGATTGTCTCATTAATTTTGTAGTTGCGCTATTATACGAATTAAAAGGTTTTTTTTTTTATGAAGAGATTATTTGTAGTAATTTTTAACTCACATTTCCACTGAAAATGGTTGATTTGAGTGGTTGTATTATCACAGGATGTCATGAAGTGTAAAAAAAGTCCTGGCCAATGACATGACTCCCTCTAGCATTCCATTCAGGGCCGTAGCTACCACCGGGGCAGCCGGGGCAATGCCCCGGGGCCCCCGAGCAAAGGGGCCTCCGAACGAAGGGGGATTTTTTTTTTTTACGAAACCATAATCACTTGTTGCCCTTTTTTTTTGTTTGTTTGTTTGTGAAAATAAGATTGTCGTTTTTTTTTTTTTTATTGTTAAAATAAGATTGTCGTTTTTTTTTTGGTTGTTAAAATAAGATGGTCAACGGCCCCGCCCCCTCCTAGCGCCGGCTCTGCCCCGGGGCCCCCAATCCTCTAGCTACGGCACTGATTCCATTGGCCTTCGGAAGCATTTCGAACACACAGAAATTTGTTCAAAATGATTTTATCTTATTACTTGTGAATAAAAGAATTCATATTACATTTAAATTCTCAATGAATGTCGATCCATAGAGCGTAATATTTTTTGTAGGTGATGAACGATAATAGAGAAATGTCCAAATAATGTAATTGTGAAAAATTCAGCCCTGAATCTTGATTTATACGATATTGAGAGAATTGATAATTAAATAGTCTCATTCAAGAATGTTAAGAAGAGAGTAAAGCTGACAAGAATGATTTCTAATAATTTGCAAATGAAATCGCGTTCAATGATGATGGCTAAAATACAAATAACTAGAAACTAATGACAAAACTTATTCTCTGGAGAACTTCAAATACAAAGAGAATTGTTCAAGTTCCCATTTTCTTCAAAGTTATTGTCAATACATCATCATCATTGAACCCGATTTAATGTGCAAATTGCTCAGTGCTTCTCTTTTCATAATGTTCTTGAATAGGGCTCTCAGATTATAATTTATCACAATTTCTAGCAATGTCATTGAAATTGCGTACAAGAACATATTCATGGTTACATTTTTCACAATTACTTCATCTATGCATTTGCAAAATTCATCAAGCAGAGAAGTATTACACTGAAGAACTTTGTGAGCTTGAATGTAATTTGTATTCAGTTAATCAACATTAGCAAGATAATCATTTGAACAGAACGGGTTCACCGCGTTCTTAAAACCAATGGACGCCAACGCAAATCCCGTGATTAACCAAAATTCGTGCAATCCCTTGCTTAGCAGTACAAAATGAACTTATTTAACAAATCATGATATACTTCTACCACAGTTTGAGTATTTTATCAAATCAATTATTTTAAGCAGAAATAGTTTCCTTGACATATTATTTTTGATAATTTTATTTTTTTCTTATTTTTATTAATTTTATTCTTAAATTGTTTGGAAACTTTGCACTAGTTTATCATTCATGACAATTCTTTCCAATAATGCTATTTCTTAAGTTCTTAGATATTTCTTAAATATTTCCTTTTGTTTAAATTTTCCATATGATAATTTGTATTTCTCCATCGATAATAGTAATAATAATAATAATAATAATAATAATAATAATAATAATAATAATAATATAATATATGGCTTTAGTCCTTGACCCGCCATATTGTTTTTGCTGGGAAACCCAAGGTTTGAAACATACAAACATAATAATAATAATTTTTATAATTCAAATGGCTTTACAGAGCATCGATTTTGGCAAACAAATGCTAAGTTAACGTATTCTGCTTAAATGAGTTTGCTTAGCAAGTGGGTAATAATCTCACTGCCTTCATGAAATTGTGATAAAAATTCAAAATTACTTTTTTATTAAACCATTATTATTGTTACAATTAAAGTTCTTTAATTCATATTTTGTAATATTAATTTTGCGAGTATGGAATAGAATAGTCAATTGATATCAAGGGACGTTCTTATACTTGAAAGAAGAAATGGCTTATTATTATTATATTAAATTAATCTGACACAATTCGCTCAATGCTATCTCCTTCTCTTCAAAATATTTATTGGCTAGCTTTGTTTGAAAGTAAAGCAATTTGAAAGCAATTCAAACTGTGATTCTATGTCATAAGTTTACTGTACATATGATACTATAGCCTGTAACATATAGAAGACAAATGGGGACCACTACCTACAGAGCAGATTTCGGGTCCCCAGCGGACACAACACACAGAAGAAGACGAAAGAAACAACCATGCCACGACCGGGATTCGAACCCAGGTACTGGCGCATTGGACGCCACGGCTGGCCGCCGCCGAGACCGCACGGCTGTACATATGATACTGTAATACTACTTCGTAAAAATATTTTAATCAAAAATATAAAAGATTATGAGGACATCCAAAATAAATAACTAAAATTTATTTATTTATTTTGAAATAATTTCGATTTATATTTTTAGGTAGGAATCAAGTATCAACTGGATCCATCAAGCTAATAAAAAATTATTTGAAATACCAAATTAATTTTTCGTAATTGAAAACTTACTGTTAGTCTTATTCTTGAATTTCTTTTATTACGTAATTATTCTGTATTTCAGATTGTTAATAAATTTGTTTTGTTATTCATAAAATTCAATGTAGACGATTTTTTTATATTAATAACTTTGTTAATGATTGTAGTTTATAAGATTAGTAAATATAAAATGAAACTTCCCCTACAAAAAAAAAACCCAACTCAAAATAACATTTAAAAGTTTAAAACCTAACTATCATCGATTTTCTTTCACATGTTAATTTAATCTGAACATGTTAATTTAATCCGAAGTAATAATCTTCCTTAAAAAACCAATTTTGGACATCGTATCCTTTAGGAAAGAGTTTCCTATTTCCTATTAATCGCTCTCCTTCGTCAACTGAAACGTTATTTTGTTTCAGAAATTAGCAAATTGCCCCTATTTTGAAATTCATAATTGGGGAAAAAAAAACAATAAATAATTACATTCAGATTCATTTAAGTATTCACTAATGCACATTATTCCCAATCATATACTAGCAAAAATTGAAAGAGCAATATCTTAAAGGACTTGTCGGATTTTTCCTCAGTATTTCATTGGTGTTTACTGTTAATGATTTGGGAAATCTTAAGTAAGCAGGGGGGGGGGGGCCGACATCTATAGTATTTTTGTTTACAAGTGGGGGATTGGAGGAGGTCTAAAATTACTAAAAATTGCTTGCGTATTACTTAAATGGCCTCTTAGTAAGATTGTTTCTCTTTTTTTTTATCATAGAGATTCTTTCAAATAGACTACTTCGGGTTATTTTATTTGCATCCAGTGTAATTCCAGAAATGAAAATTCAGGACCTTTATTTGAAAGAATTTAAAAAAAGATAAAAAAAAACTATTAGAAATTTAAAATTTTTTAAAATTAGCCTTCGCACTTAATTAAAATGAAAGTATACGGTATTTGCAATTAAAAAATGCTCCCTAGTAAGCGGTGTCCAGATAAAACTGACTGGACATCGTTGGGGAATGAAGAACACAGAGCAAAACAGGTGTACATAAGGAAATGCATAGTAGGGAGCATGTTTAATTTTAAATATACTTTAATTTTAATTAAGTGCAGAAGCTAACTTTAAAAAAAAAAAAATCTTACCCCGCATTTTAAAGGATAATCACGTCATGTTTTCAATCATTAGAAATATTAAAAAAAATATTTAAAAAAATGTCAATGCCCCAACACAAAACTAAGTTGAAGCAATGCAGCCTCTCTCATCCTATTATCAGGAACAGCAACAAGATCAACGATTTAATACTGAGCCTAATGAGAATTTACTTTCTTTACAATACTTTTCTATCATTGTAATTTTATAATGTGAACTATTAGAAGCTAACGATTTAGGCCTTTACAAAAATTGTTGTAAATATGAATGTAATTGAAGAATCTAAGTCAATTCGGTATATATTTAGTTATCTATCCTTATCTCTATTTAATACAGAAACTGAATCCAAGCAATGAATCTTTGTTTTGGTTTTTTAGAAGATCCTTTGCACATCAGATAACAAAAACGAAAACAATTGCTTATTAACTGTAAATTATGAACCTCTGTTAGCCTCTCTACGGAAGGATTATTTTGAGGTGAAGATCGTTCTTTTCATCGCGAGTTCCCTTGGATCTTGGAACCCGAGCAACGATTCCTTCCTTCAGCAATTGTACGATCGGTTATTCCAACTATATCTATGTCATTCGGTGGTCACGTGATGTATTTTCACAACAAATAACTGGTCAGAAACAGACCGAGTGACCACCCTCAGTTCGTGCTGTTTCACTGCATATGTACAGTTTCATTGCTTCCATGTTTCCTTCCCAAAAGATTTGCTTCCGTTTTCTCTTTTCAGGAGATTGCCTTCGTCTTCAATCTTTCTTAAAGATTGCTTCCGTCTCCCTTGAAAAACAGAGAATGATTAAATCTCGGGCTTTTCTAACTTGCATTGAAACATCCATGATATTTAATTTGTAACTGTCCAAGCTCTTAAAAATGTTCAACTCTTTCACTTACTTAGTCAATTAAGAAATATCACATCTGATCTGGAATAACCAGTAATTTTCTACATCTATTGACGCCTCACTCCTTTAATTATCGAAAACTTCAATAAAAGTTTGATTGTTGTGCTTTCGATTGAAATAGAAGCTTCTTTAGAAATTGACTGAAATACTAATTACTTCACTTTTCAGATCCGAAAGTTTTCGGAAACTTTTCTGATGCACGTCTTTGACTCGAGGATATTGATCTTTTGAAATCTAACACCAGCTTCAATTAACAGAAGTGGTTCCATTTTAAGTCTTTCCTCAATGCTTCATTTGCTTGTAGCCTAACTCGATTATTTTCGGAAAACAGTGTTAACTCATTATCATAAATTCAAATTATGGCATTGACTTTACGGTATTTTTAAGTACAAAGACGGAAAAATCAAGAAATTGAGTTTCGAATCTTTTACCATTGTAAGATTCATTTAATATAACCGTTGAATCTAGATTCTCTCTTTGAACTATCATTGTGACAATTAAATGGTATAATGAATATTTTTATTTCACTTCTAAAATTTTATGGATATTAAATATTGTGATGAGTTTTTATAACTATATTTATAATTATTTTGCTTATTCAATTTTATCTTATTTAATTTTATATGTATTTTATGTTCCAATCAATTAGAATCTAATCAGTTATAAATTTCAAATTATGACTGTAAACGATCTTTTATGTTTGTTTACATTTGAATTTCAACGGCTGAGGGTTCCCATAATTCCCTGTAAGTGAAAATCTATAGTTAATTTCAGTTATTAATCACGTGTTATTTTAAATCACCCAATGAACTGTTAAAGCCCTCAGCCAATGACCGATCATTGTAAATACTCTTTAAAAGCCATTGCTTTCCCTGAATAATTATGGTTAAAATGTAGAATAAAAACCTTTTTTTAAGAAAACAAAATAATTGAGAAGTAAGTATTATAGTCTAGGCGAATTTTTTTCGAAAAGGCTCTCCTTCTTGAAAATGACGGTAAATCATATAACATTTAGGTAAATGTTATATTGTTTTTATATATATCTTAGGGATGGTGAATTTTAACGTCTGCATGCTTGAAATAAAAGATGCCGACACACAAATAAAAGCTAAAAAAAGTTTAACACATTAAAAAAAGTACAAGGACCGGTTCCTCCTTTATAACAAGGCATTCTCAACTAAAGAAATTACAAATTTGAACATTCTTAATTAAAATTTTGGACCAATGGCCGCAGCAATGGTAAACTGCTTGGAAGGTCTTGGAAACGTCATTAAACGTCTCTTGATGATATCTTTGAGAACTTGAAAGTATTTGAGGTATCAGTTGATATCTATTTAGGAAAAACAAAACAGAGGAAAAGGAGAGAAAGTGTGGAAAATGTATTTGGTTATCTTTAAAGAGAAATTATTCAGTGGAAGGGAACATATTCAGTGGTATGTTGTGGATTTATTAAAACTGTATTCAGCTATTGTTTGAACCGAAATAGTTTCGTTGTAACATGTGGGTATGGTAAGAATAAGGAATGATTCCTTACGAGGAATTACTTACGAGGAAATGGTTTGCCTCTTTACAAAGAATGGAAGGATTATTGAAATTGATGGAGCAATTAGTCCTATGCGCATGTACAACTGTAGAGTAAATGAAAACCATAAAATAATTATTTTGCTTAAGGAAAACAGATACTTTGAAAGTATCTTATAAAAGTTCAATTCTTTTAGTAAGTACAACGTACAAATCAATAATAATCTTTAATGCTATAAATATAAGAAAAGATACAGGAAGAAGTTTATTTTTCAAGTCAAATTTATTAATTTATCACACCATATTCGCGGAAGTATCTCTCGAACCCAAATAAACACAAAATAAAAAAAAACAAAAAACAATTACCATGAATTTATTAGTTACGTACTAATTACCTCCGAAAAATAGCACTATTATTAAAATACTTAATAAGATATTACCATAAAAATTACAGCAAAACCTCCACTTCTACTGGAAGATGTTTTACGTGTGTTTTAAGTTAACATGGAATGACTGGGTTCTGGCCACCACACACAGTTCTAATAAAATACATAAATAATAATGCAATAAATGCGAGCGCTTTCGAAGTGAGCTGCACTTCGTCCTCAAGCGGAGAAATGAATAACATATTCGAAAAATAAGAAATTAGATCCAACGGACGCTTTGAGTTGGGCGGAACCATTCGGGACTTAGGGGTGTTGGCATTGGGCCATGTCGCCGGGGGCTATGAAGAGGAGTGGAGAAGAACCTCGTGGAGAGGGAGAGAGATGAAGGGAGACAGCAAAACCCAGTTACGGGAACCAGAAGGGGAAATTTGGAATGAAGAGGAATTATATATATATATTAAAAAAAAAAAAAAAAAAAAAAAAAATTCAAGGTGGCAAATGCAGAATTAAAGTTAATGAGAAGGAGCAAGGAACTTGCGGGTTGAAATTATTTGTGGAATCCGTATTGGGGAATAGTGAAAACTGATAGGTTGTCGTTGTAACACAGCCTGTCAGTGATAATAAAAAAGTTTTCTTTGCATTTGCGCTTGAAATGGTTAATCTCCCGACAAATGATGGTGGGATTGTGGAGGTCCAGAGAGTGATTGTTGTCACGACAATGAATGAAGGTTAGATAATTAGAATCGCCCTTAATGACGGCATTGGAGTGTTGGGCAACCCGCTTTTTTAAGGCTTGGCGTGTTTCGCCGACGTATGCCAAAATTGGCATATTCCTATTGCGGCTTAGTGAGATAATTGCGGTGAGGGAGGGAAGGTAGGAAATAAAAAAAGAAAATTGATTAATTACATCGTAAAAATAATTCCAGTTAACTATTACTATTGCTGATCCTATCAAAGCCGTTTACACATTACATAAAAAGTTACACATTAAAATAAAAAAAAAATTAAAAAGTTTAATTTTTTTATGATTACAAAACTATAAAAATATACAACAATTTTTTTAAAGTTTCTATAACTTTTATTTGAAACTTTTTTCTGTATTTTGGATTTAGAACATTTTATAGCTAAAAGAAATTACTTTTGCACAAAAATCAGGTTTTTTAATGAGGAAATATAGATAAATAAACAACAAAACAAACCTTATAAAATAAAAGACAAAAGTTAATTGAACTTTCAATAAAAAATACAGTTTAAATGAACAAACAACTACACAACATAAAAAAAATCATTTTAACCCTTCAAATGACTTTTTGATTGTAAAAAACAAAAAAACCAAAACAAACAAAGAAAAAGTTTACAAAATGGACTTAGCTACAATGTGGATCTCAAATAATAACTTAAGAAAAGTTATTTTTTGAGACAGATTTAATTGGATAATTTTTACAAATTTATTAGCATCTAAATTGAAGATTTTGAAAAATTATAAATGTCGAAATGTTTTTGCTAATCAATCTTTACGACTAATATAATTTTCCCAGAGCTATGCTTTATAAAAAGCCTCTGATCTCAAACACCCGAATCCTAATCTCCCATCTCCCTTGA
>JAFIDM010012231.1:134178365-134200866 GCA_023159025.1 Thereuonema tuberculata | reverse complement strand
TTATTTATATCTATTTTGTCTTTGTGTGTTTGGTCCTTCATATTAATTAAGAAAGTATTATAAAGCGGATTTACAAATGCAATAATTTTTTAATCTCATATCTACATAGACTTAACTTTTGCAATATAAACTTAATTATATGATTAATTCATTATAATTCTTATGCTTAATTATATAATTAAATGTATGAAAAAAACTATAGTTCCTTATTTTTAAATGTATCAAAATTAGCGCTATTTAGCAGTGAATACACAATTAACAGCAGCTAATATTGTGAAAATTACTTAATAATGATTAGCGATAAACTATCGGTCGCCTATTAACCATTATGCTAATTGAATTTTCAATTAATGTGTTTGCAGAGTAAAATAAATAGCTGATGTCCTTGATTTACTTAAGTTATATCCCTGACATAAAATCGAACACTGTTCGGAATGAAAATCCAAGTCTGATGAAATTAATAAAATATTATTATTTCTTCTATATAAATATAGTCGTAATAATGTACTACAACATTATAAATCTTCTAAACTAGCATCATAGAATATGCACTGATTATTTAAACTTGCCATGAAATAGTCATTTTACTTTTAGGGTAATCTTTAGTTTCTAATTGTCTTTTAGGCTTCAGTCATCAGCACTGTATATTGCCCCTAAATAAATCACACGATACGTAGAAATCAAAGTCCTGGTTTTACCTGAATCTTCTACTGCTTTTTCGTCTTACTTTGGCCATCAAGATGATTCACTCACTGTCCTTGGCAAAACAAAACTGCTTATGATTCAGTCAAGCTTTTGACGAAATCATTATCCATCCTTAACTTCTGGAAACGCGAACGGTAACTAAAACTTTTTCCTCTCCAAGACTGGAGGCACAATTGTTTTGTTCACGAGCGATTCACTTGCACAACACTTGTAACAATTGTTCTTTTGTTGATCTTCACGATTATGTCTTCTCAGTTGCTTTACAGTTAAAAAAACAATTGATTTGCTTTACATAAATTAATCATATTACAATTTGTTTGTTCTTATGGTGAATACACATTTTTTCTTGTTTTCTACTTTCAATTTCACCACCAATATCTTATTAAAGAATAAAAACTATGTATGATTTAGTTAATTACAAATGATGTTTGAAAATGAAATTGAAAATAAAAAGAATTAAATCAAAAAGTAAATTAGAAGTTCTTAATATATAAAAGGCAAAACCCACTGACTGACTGACTAATAATTATAATTATTATCATCACACAGCCGAAACTTTGGAATCTAGAAACTTGAAATTTCAGGAATGGGTTCCCTTACGACATAGGCACTCACTAAGAATGGATGTTTGAAAGTACAATCCCCAAAGAGTTGAAAAAAGGAGTGGAAACTTTCTTGAAGGGTACGTGTATCTCTGAAACCGCTTCATTTGGAAACACGAAATTTAACATGAGTGTTCTTTGACAAAATCGAAAGATCTGTATTCGACGAAATATCAATATTTGCGTTCTAAGGGGTTTTTGAAAGGTATGCATTTCTCTGAAACCTCTTCGGCTACAAACGTGAAACTCGGGAAAACTCTTCTTCATTTTTCTTCATTTTTAAGAAGAAATATAAGATGATTCAAATTAAAGTATTCCTACGCTTCAGATATGGACTGTTTACATTTCAGATTGTGGGAAAAGATTTCTACAATAAAAAAAAATAGTTCCAAAAATGACCTATGAAGGAAATATGGCGCTGCCTGAGGCTCAATTACAGTAGTATGAAGTAGATGGTTGTGTGAAGGTAAAGGAACTATAAACAACGGCACACCAAATGTTTTGAGTGATTTTTATTCATACATTCCGTACAATATGTAAAAATGGTTAATAGCACGAGAGGTTTCAGGGAGCTGTCAAGCATTGTCAGAAGCAATATTCAATTTGTTCAATAATTATTTGGTTCTGCTAGACCAGGGGTCTCCAAACCTTTTAGCCCAAGGGCCGCATTAACTATCAAACAGCAGTTCGGGGGCAGACTACACCCTCGAGGTCCAAATAAAAAAGAATCAAAAACATGGATGTTGTTATGAAATATTTATTTAATATTATTTTATTCAGTTATTATTTAATAACACATTAATACACTACAAATGAACACCTGTATCAGTGGGAATCACTAGGATATGCAGGATACACGTATATTTCCGTAATTTTTTCCGTAGACAAAAAAGAGTCCAAGGGCCGGATGAGAGGGCCTCGCGGGCCGTAGTTTGGAGACCCCTGTGCTAGACCAAAACTGACACCGAGTAACAGCACAGTGCAATTGATCTGTAGATATTTTCGTGTCTGCAATATAATTTTGTCCTTTAAATCTGCAATGTAAAGAACGGTGCCCTTATAAACGATGCTTTTGAGGTAACTGCTAAGCCATAAATCACAGGGGTATGGTGAACGTTGTAGCCATCTTGTTGGGAATGCCAACTGATGATTCTATTCTCTGTGAAATGATATCACAGTAAATTGAACACGACGTCCTATGTGGGGAACTACAATATCTAGCATAAATGTTATCGTGTTGAAGCATCCTCTTTGCTGGAGGTGCGGGATGATGAAACTGCGCAATACATCCGATGCCGAGTTGTGGTTACCGTACAGGTCACAGCTCCGGTTGAATGGATTTCCTCGAAGAAAAACGGGCTAATCAGAAATAAGGCCATAAACCCTAAAGTATGACTAGATGAATGTAGGGAATCTATTGAAACTGACGAAGATTCTCTGTTGCCCAGATGCGGCAGTTTTCCATTTTCACTGTTGCATAAAGATGAAAATGAGCTTCATAACTCCACAGAATGTTCCAGGGCGTCTGTAGTCGTGATGCGCGGCAGCAAAGTTTTCACCATTCTGGTAGAATAACTTTAAAAGTAAGGCGCGTTTCAGCAACGTGAGAACCTTCGGGCTTGTAGAAGAATGTCTCTGACCAACCTCACACTTCATTTTACACCTGATCCGATGCCTTTTGATGTATGCGCATGCAAATTTCAACAACTGGCAGCGCCATATTTCCCCTGTCGATCATTTTTTGAACTAACTTTATTATAGTGCAGAAATCGTTTCCCCATAATCTGGAATGTATTCAGTCCAAATCTGACGTTGTTTCGCCCACTAGTTTTCTCTCTATTCTCTTTGATTCTCTCTGCACAGAAATACTTAAAAAAAATACCCGAAGGGCAAGTGGAGGGGTTGTGGACTTTTCGAGTTCAATTAAAATAAAGCTAACAAGTAAGTGTCCTTACTGATTCATCAACTCACAGCTGAAACCGCTAAACTAGGAACTTGAAATTTTAGAAATGTTTTCCCCTTATTAAATGTAAAATGACGGTTCCTTCCAAAAATTGGATTAAGCATTTTCTGAGGGTTTATCAAATTTTTTCTCTAACTTCCGGTCTTATATCCTCGATCTCGATGAAATTTGATACCTAGGGATTTAGAAAACTCGAGAAAACATCCTAATTCTTTTAAAATAATTTTCCATTTCTTCTTTCATTACTTTTTCCTTATTAAAATAAGTGAAACAATATCACTAAATAAGCTTTTTATTTTCTTTCATTTTATCAAATAAACTAACTATGAAAGAGAATTCAAAGCTGTAAGAAAAACAAATTAATTATAAAAAAATAAATGAAATGAAAAAATTGAAATGAAAAAAAAATATGAAAAATTTCAATAAAATAGAAGAAAAATCAGGATTTAATTGAAATAAATCTATTTTTTAATGCAGAGCAATAGTTAGTATTTTATTGAATGATAAATGCATGCTTATACTATTTATAATTAGCTCTCGTAATCTTGGGAAAACGAAATTAATTAATTAATTATGAATGGATTGACAATGAATATGAGTTTAATCGAGATCATGCAGCGGCTCATCATATTACAATAGGCAACAGCGTAAGTTTGACATTTAAAGAAATGATCATAATACTTAACCATTATTAGAAGTCCACGACACAACAGTTATGCGTTAACAAATAAAATTGATACTTCTTTATTTACTTTTACATCGCTTAGTGGGGCTGATTTCGAGGACTAGGGTAACAGATGGAGACCATAATAACCGTATTCAACTCCATTATAAAAATGTATCGTTCCAAATTTTAAACAAAGCATTTAAGGCGGGATCTTGAGGGTTAGTTTTTAGGGATGGAGACCAAAAAAAATGAGGCTGTTTTAAATGAAATTTTAGTCAAAATTTATGGAACCAATTGTTTTAAATTGATATGCAAAAAGACAAATGGACAAACAGAACATGAATGTTTAAGCAGAATTGTAAGACTTCGTCTGTTCGGTAATAAGAAACTGTAGTAAAACGACACCTCGAATGAATCCATTTATTGCGAACAGTTTACAACTGTTTTTCAACATTGGCTGGAATGATTCTTCGATGAAATACCTGAAACGATGAATCTGTTAGTAATTGCCACTCTAATTGACAAACTTTCATTAAGGCAGCTGAAAAGTAAATGGTTTGTAATATCTTTATATCTACTCAAAACAATTTTAACTGGCAAAAGATGAATATAAACAAAAAAAGAAAACTACTGTTTTTCACAATTAACCAATTAAGCTGCTTTAAAAATATTAAAAAATTATGTTACAAGCTGTTTTTATTTAAATTAAAATAAATTTATTTAATTATTATAACGCCAACAAATTGAATTCATTAATTTAAAACAGAATCTTTTTTTTTTTTAGAGAAAAGAATTGAAGCAAAAAAAAAAATTATAGCAAAAAAAACTACAGATTGCTCTCTGAAATAAGTCTGATACACATTCTGTATTCTGTATACTTTTACTAGAATACTAAAAAAACATTGCATTATTGATTTTTATATTTTCGAAATTTGCAAGATTTCGGTTAAGGACTTTCTAATTTGTAATTACCTTCGCAATGAGTCGAAGTTGTATGTTGCTTTCTGAATCACTCAATATAATAAATACATGGTGTATTGACTTTGAGATAGCTAACACTGAAAAGTGTTGTGGCTGAGTATCGATCAGTTCTAGTTTCAATTAATTAATTTGTTTCATTAATAAATTCCCTTTCACAAAACTGTGCAAAAGGGATATAAATTTGCCACATCATTTTGTCAAACTATTGCTATTTATCACACATTAAAATCTGAAATATCGCAACAAAAGTACAAAGCAAAGTTATTTTAGTTCTCGGCTTTACAAAAGAAATATATATATATATATACAAAATTAAGAACCCTTAAAATTCTAACAGGCTTCAGGATTCTAAAGCATGACTGGTTGAAATGCATTCTTCATGTCATAATAAATGAAAATAATTTGTACAATTATACAATTACAATAAAATCATTTATCATCTCATTTTTTTATGTATTTGTTATATAACATATAGATAATACGATAATATTACAACTTTATTTACAGTTATATTCCAGTTCGTATTGTAAGCACTGTATTTTAAAATTATTTAAGTTCAAATGTAATAAGCTTGTGTTTAGATATAAGAAATTAGTTTTAATTTACAGCTTCATCCACTATTTAAAAATATCAAAAAAGAATTCCTTATATACGTACAGTATTCCTTTTCATCTCAACGAAATTTAAATTTAAATTCAACGGAGTTAAGTAGAGAATCCTCTGATGTATTTAAATAAGTCATTTAGCAGGAAGACAGAAATCATTCAAAGCTACTGAAAATGAACTTACTTCGAAAACTCAGTTATACCAAGAATGAGAATTCTTAATGTTTATCTATTCATTTCAACATAATGTTATTATTTAAAAAGAGCGGATTTCTTCTTTTTTTATAGTAGTTTATAAAATATAATATTTTTTGTAGATATCTTAAAGTCTAAAATAACTATAAAGACTAAAATTCCGAATTCAGTTTGTAAAATTTCTCTTTTATGAGTTATATTACCTTTTAAATATCAATTTTTCAGAATTTTTACAGTTTTATTTCAAATAAATGTGAAATAATAATATTCTACGAAACCTTTCATTTTCACTCAATGTAAAATTTGTACGTATAAATGTAGAAAGAAGTTCGAAGATCTTAAAACCTATTATCCTGAAACTAGTATTACTTAAAATTTCTTTATTGATTTATTTATTTTATTTTATTTAATTTTTTTTGAAGTGGTATTAACGATATAATTGGAAAGTCTTCATTTATAATCAAATTAGAACATTTGCTGGAAACGAACAGTGCAAAGTTTGCCGAATTCTGAAAAAAAAAATTAAATCCGCATTAATTACTTAGATTGTTATGTAGGATTAATTTAAAATCCATGCACTGAGGATTAGATAAAGGAAGGCTGATTTCCATTGTTTAAGATGATGAACATTTCTATGGAAATTTTTGCTGATATCTCGAAAAGGATCCATTATCACTTCTCTAGTGCTCGAATTTGCATACAAAGTTTGAGGAAGATTCATCCCTTCAAACACAGGTCCACATTGCATATACACACACACATACTGTATATATACACTTACAAATGTCACATACTCACTCACACATCCTAACTGATTGATTTGATGAGCTTCAACTTTCAAGTTCAGTTTCATCCTAAGCGGAATTTCAGCATTTTGATTGGGGGAGCACATTTCTCGATTCGGGGGGGGGGGGGCAAAAAAATATACTCACTCTCAAACCATGAGGTATTTTAAATTACCACTGATGGTAACTTGTAGATAATTTAATTCATGAGAAATTTGTTAGTTAAAAGTGAATAATGCTTGTCGATTTATATTTATTTTTTTCCTAAAAATTTTAACTAACCCCAACTAACCCCACCCCCTTCCCCAAATTCCTCAAAAAAGTATTACTCAAAAATATAAAATTTTTCTGAATTAATTTGGAAGATCCCTGAATGCAGATTTTTTTTTACTATCACATATCTTTGCAAATTATATTTAAAAATGAAGTAATTTTATTATATCTCTTTAACCAATTTCCAAAAATGCCTGGATTTTAAAAATAGGGAATAATATTGGAAGATACCATTAATTTTGATGTAAATGTCAAGGAACGGCTTGAGTTGACTATGAAATTAATTTTGATAATTTTTGATATTAGGCTATAACTGAATCATAACAGTTGAAAGGTAGATTATTGATGTACTAAAAAAAGTGCATTAAAATTGTTTTCCTGTGATCATTGCAAGTGTTTACTTTTGTTTGTCATTTTAATTTTAATCGTTAACTTCGAGTTTTTATAGTATCAGTATTTATACGTTATAATTGTGTTTTGCTTTTTAAATTATATTCTTTTGTATTTTGGAGTTGTACTCGAAATACAGGAATTTGATGTGTATCAATAAACGTGTTACAAAAAAACTCAAATTTAAATTATGAACGAAACAGAATTTAAGATGCAGTTTCCGTATCTTAGATTCTAATAAATTCCTTTCCAAGACGAGATAATGAAGTGTAGGAAAGTTTAATTTAAATAGAGAGCTAAAACTTTGACTTGAACTATATGTGGACCATTCAGAGAATGACTTTGACCTTCATAGAGGACAATGATCTCTTAATCATTCCAGGACTTAAGAGAATTATTGACAAAGGTTTGCCTCGCTTGAGAGTTGCCAATCAGAAGCCATAAACTTTCCCGCCATAAACACTGACATTAACAATCGATTCAAATTCTACCATCGCGCCATCTGGTGCCCACGGTCGTTCTCTGATTTGCTCCACTATAATCAATTTGAAAGTAAATAACTCATAAACCAGTATTTTATTAATATTTTTCGTATTATTCAACTAAACTTTTACTATTATAAAATCTTAATACAAATATGACTTATTACCAGAGGGAGAGATTTCATGAACTCTAAATCATTTTCAGGCAACAAATGATAAAGAAATTTATATTGAAGTATTTAAATAACAACTATTATTAACATCCTATTATTTACTATCCTTACACTTAAGTACAACAAATTCGAAAAAGATTATATATTTTTTTACTACTTCTTTTAAGCTTTACTACTTTAAATTCATCAAATTCTTTTTCTGTTTCATTGCTGAATATTCAGTCGTGTTATGGTAATAACACACTAACATGAAATCCGTTACTTGAATTTAAGAATTAGAATAGAAAATTGCTTTTACAATAGTAGGGTTTTAATTCAGAATTGAAAAGATAAGGTAGTCTTTAAAAAAAAATAACAAAGGCTTTTTTACTTGATACTATTCCTAAGAGACGTTCTTTGTTGCATTGAAGGGTCTTCGAAATTGAGATTGGTCATCTGTAAATAAGAAAAAAGAAAAAGAAAAAAAGAAAATGGCATCGATTTCTTTTAAATTTGGCGTCTGTCTCCTCCTTCGTGTCTGGAACCAGGTCACTGTGAATTGGATCGTGACTTATCAATTAGATGATTTTTGAAGATGTTACCAATGGCAAATCACTCTTCATTAACAATAGATTGATAATCGTAAGTAAAGGTTTCGAAGAATAGAAGTTCTTTACGAATAATCAAAGTTGAATCTGTTAAGTTTTTTCTTAAGCAGAACACAAGTAGAAAGAATTTGAAAAGAAATAAAAATAATGACAAAAAAATCACATCCAAATAAATAATTGCTCAAAATGGAACCCAGAACAATTGATAACGAAGTTATTTCAACAGTTCGTAATGTAAATAAGTTAGTTTTAAGAAGATTAAAAAAAAATAACCAAATCATAAAAGTCGAACAACATCAAAGAAAATTCCTAAACGGTGCAGAGCCTGTGTAAGATACTTTATTTATTTTTCAAAGGAAAAGATCATATAAACTTGGAAATTATTTAGGCTCTGTAGCTTTATATCTTCTTTATATCTTCAATACTGTTACATCCTCTTAGTTTAAATTAGGGCACAGAAGATTAACACAAATTTCTTTTGCTGAAAATAAAATTCAAACTTTATTACTACATATTTGTATTTTATGTTATGCTTCTTTTAATATATCAAAAAACAACATATCAATATATTGATTGGTTTTTAATTTCTCAGTAACTTAAATTATTTAATTTGGCTTTCTAAGAACAACCAGTATTGAATCATCTACACAAACTTAAAACATAAGGAAACTTCAAAAAATGATTTTAAATGAATTGCAAACAAACACTTTCTTCAAAAAGAAGTATTTCTAATTTACGAAGTAAAATTAACAAAGAATACTTTTTTTCCAATGTAATTTAGTGTCATATAAACAGTAGCGGAACAAGTAGCTTGGGTATCTATGTGTATTGTTTAGTTTTACAAACAAGTGATCAATATGAATAGTTGGACATATTTATATTTTTAAAAAAATATTTCTGAATGATTTCCAAAATCCCTTTCTTTTAATAATCTGAATTACCAGAAAGTAATATTTATAATAGAAATTAATAACGCCTAGGCAACATTAAAAACTATCCAAAATACGGAACACATATTACATTCAATTTGTATATGTTTGTTTCTTCTTATGTTTGGGTTTTTTCTTTTTTCTTTCGAGGGAAAATAGGTTCACAAGTAGAAAGATTGCATGTATATTTACATCAGTAGCCTAATGCATTTTTTTTTATTTAAGATTTCGAGAAAAAAATGTTCCAGAAAGGATTTAAATCCTATTTTTCCTTAACTTTTTTAATTTTTATGTTAATTTCTGTACTTTTCTTTGTTATTTTAGAATTTCTAAAATCTATAAAAAGCAGAAGTTTCCGTATTTTGTAAAGTGTAACATCTGTTATATCAAAAAATCTTTCTTCGCATGTTGAGTTTATTTGATTTGTTTGTTTAATTGATTAAATTATTTTAAGTCGCCTAAATCCAATAACTTTTATATAAAACAAAGCATATGGAAATTGAATATGGATTTCAATGGATTAAAAGACCTTCAATTGGTTTCTATCAATGAATTATTTATTTCTATTCAACTTTTCTGTGGGATTTCTGAATTCTTTGCATTTATATCTCTCCACAAATGGCCGACATGGAAAAAATTTCAAATGTAGCAGATCGATAAACTCAGATTGGATTTTTGTTGATTTTTGTTTCAAGTTATTCTTCAAACTTATTGTTACTGAGAGATATAAACTTGAGTTAATGTTTCACACACTGAATTACAGGAAATACTTAATTATGTAATATTTATAAATATATTACTGAATTCATTTGTTTCTAAAAATTCTATCATCCGTTTGAAAAATCACGAATCTCCTGTCAAATTGCGAAAATATTTTTTCTATTAAATCACTGTAATCCTGATTCTTAATCATTATTGTAATTCATTATGATGATTCTCTAATGCAGACTTGCAACGCACACCGTCATTCAGTTCACCTTAATCCGCTATTACTTTTAGCGATAGTAATTATTTAAAACAAAATTGAAATAATTAAAAAAATAACAATAAAATATTCTAATGTTTTGTTCAACATATGCATTTTTGAACAAAACAACGAAGATAAGAACGTCTTGTGAGCAGTTGAGAGTTCTATCCGTATGTACCTCGAAAACAAAAAAGAAACTCTCTCTACTAATTTGACGGCAATTTTTGTCCGTAATTATTTGATCTGGAGGAGGAAAGTTTACTAGTGTTTTGATAAAAAATATGACTAAATCTTCTGCATCATGAAGATGAATGAGAGTAAGCAATGTTCTCAGACTGACGAACAATTGATAAATATTTTAAAGATCTCACTTCAAGCAGGATTTCTAATTTGATAAATTTAATGCTGAAAACATATGTAGTAGCTCTCATTAAGTTTGAAGGTGTACAGAAGAAGCACAAAAACGTTGTTTTAGCAGAATTAAAAATAATTATAGTTTTATTGTATTTAAAAAGAAGATCTAATGCAAAGCTCTTTAGAGCAGTTAGATCTTACGTGTTGCGAAGATCTGATGTAATAGAAAGTATACATCACTTTTTACTAACAATATTACGAACAATAGTTTTAAGCTTTACGAAACCAATTGTACTTAAGGAAAGTATCTTAACAAAAACCAGTCACATATTGCTGTAATTTTTTTTTATATATATTAATGTTGATCAAAGTATAGTGTCACTTGATTGGAACTCTAAATTTGTGACAGCAGGATAGTTTTCGGTAGAAAACTTAATATAAAGATTTTGCAATCTTTCAATAAAAGAGGTAGTCGGCTAAGGAAAAGAAGAAATTGATCTAGAATAATTTCGAACTTAAGATCACTACAAAGGAGGCACATGAGCTTGCTAATGCACTTAGTCTTTAGGCTGCAGGAGCTGGTTTCGATCTCGGCCAGAGATAAGGAAATTTTCCTTTGGATCTTCATCTTATTTCTTCACCAGACAAGTATCATAATTCACCCAGATCTCCATCAAATGGTATTGGCTTTATCTGTGTGTTAAAACGGGACGTCCTCCGAAGGCTCTCCTAACTGAGCTTCCTCGTTCTGCTGGTTATGGTAGCAGTCTTATCTTCTTTACTGCATTTTTCTTTTGACGATACAAGCATTTTACCTTAGTTACAAGTATTACAGCTGTACTGTATGAAACAATAATATTACATCAATGCTTACAAAATGAGTTTAATGCTTTTTTTATAGTTTTTAATATGGGAAATTAACATTATAACTCAAACTACTGTGCATTTAAATAAATCGAAAGACAATCATTTTGTATCAAATTTTAGATTTTAGATTTTTATATAATTGTATACATCTAATCAGCATTTGGTGTTTTTAGATTCATCTTAAGGATATTAAGATGGATATTAAAAATCAGTTTTAATTTATACCCACTAATATTAAATTCAACAATAAATCACTGATTAAAATCTTATTTCATATTTAATAGTTGACTTTGTTCAGATATGATTATATGTTAATCTGGGTAGAACCATTATAAACCACCAGAATAGAAATTTTATCTTAAAAGTTTAATCAAAATGCAGAGGTCTCCAAATTTTTTTGGTTACAGCGCCATTAGGATCCCACCCTTTTTTGATGACGCTTGAGATCAAATGAAATATCTAACATATGCCTGTTTATTAAGTAGTTAGGTTCAAACAGCTTTAGTACTTTATGTTCATTTTGATAGTCATTGGGAAAGAATAAGACTCACGAACTGGAAAAATAAATATTTGATCCTCTAAAATCTGAAATTTCCCTCTGTGGCCTCAGAGTTTACAACGATAAACGGGTGCCGTGGAGGGCAGTACAAAAACTGCTATCATAATGTTTCTCTCAAGATTTTGGTGTTTTTTGGTAGTAATTTTATGGGAGCTGTTGAGATATTGTCGAAAGGTTTAGCTGCCTCCTGTTAATTACTGTAATAGGCCTGGATGCTGCTTGACTCCTATTGTTATGCGAGTGTTTGTCCGGATGGATTAAGGAAGGCCCTATTTGATCTCAGCAAAGAGAATTGTTGATAGAACAATGTTGATTTTTGCTGATTACAACCAAAAATAACATGAACATGAATCTCTTATCATACATTCTCTTATACAAATGATATTGAAAATAGATAATAAGGTAGGTTGCCCAAATAAGGCCTACCTAACGTTTAAAGATTTTTTACATTTCTACTGCAAGAGTGAAAATTCTGAAAGATAGTCTTGAAAGATAGTTTAAGGTGTGCTGTTATGAAAAAGTGAATTTAGAATTAGTGGCATTTGAAATTCTTTCTGTAATAGCACAGTTTTGAAAATATAACTGAAGGGCCTTATTTGGAGCCCCTGTTCCAAATAAGGCCCACTACTAGTCACAGGCAAACTCGCCCACAGGGAAAGAGCTTGGCAGTGAAAACAGCCAATTTCCAACATTTAGTTCTGACTAAATATTAAGCTACAAATTAATAATTAATTAGTAATTAATTTATAAAATTGTGAATTTAAAACTAGCTTTGATGATTTTTGTTATATTTTTTCTCATGATATATAATTACTTTATGTTATAGAATGGAGGGCCTTATTTGGAACCCCCTGTTAACCCACGCTTTCATGCATTGTTTTACTAAAAAGTATTTAAATGCAAGTCAACTGGAAAATATCAAATACAGTATCTTATTCTACTCATTACACACTTTAAAATGGCATAAAACATGTTTATGTATATTAAGTTGCCAAAAAATGCAGACGATTTATCAAATTAAGTTAAAATAGTAACGACAAAAGCTTCGGGCGACTTTTACTGTGCAACTGAAACAAACATGATAAAATTATCCACTTCAACGGACCTAATTTTTGGTGTAGCCACTAGAAGCCAGGACCTGTCTGAAACATAACTAATCTTGGTAAATTGTTAACGTTCTATTAATAAAACGAAGGAGGGGCCTTATTTGAAACCGGGCCTTATATATGATATATGATATATATGATTATAAATTCTATAAATATTATACATTGTTGTATCTTGATAATCAGTAAATGAGTACTTCATATACAGTCAATCTTCTTTATCTACCGATTTCGATCCCACGGATTCACTTATCCGCTTCTATAGCAGTGTAACCCATTACATTATATTGGCGGTCTCTTCTCGCCTATTCTGGGTCATGCGCAATAGCGAAAACCTTCTGAGAGGCCTATCACAAAGCATCGACAATTGGTACACCAAGAGAAGCGGCGGTTTGTTCTCTCAGCTTTTGTTTTGCTCATAAATCTCTACGTCGTTCTGATAACATTCCACGTGTTCTAAGCTGTTTTTGTGATTAATATTTAGCAAACTTCAATAATGGCGGCGATGCATAGTGTTAATGAAAGTGTTTCAGCAAGCGCTCTTAGGCGCAAATGCTTTGTCATGAGTTTAATGGATAAGATTCGTATTCTTCACTAGCTTCCCCGTAGTATCAACGCTTCAATAATCGCGGTTTCAAAGAAAGGAACCCTCGCGGTTAATGAGAAGTCACTATACGTACTTTTAACTGCAAAGAGTTAACAAGTGATAAATTAGACATCACATACTGTTTAATAAAGTTTTCAAATGTCAAAAACTTTAAATAAAATTAGTAGTGATTAATTTAATATCATGATGTTTATCATTAATAAATTTAAATTAGACTATTAGGCACATAATCCTTCCTTCTATTTTAAGCTGATTTTTAATTTTTCTAGTAGCTAAATCAGCTTAATGATCTGTTTTGAATAAATAATTAATAATTGTATTTTAAATTTGCCATTAGTAAAATAGAAGTTTAACTTTTGAAAAAAATGCTGATCTTTGAACAAGGTACAAATAAATAATCAAGGTTTTAGAAAACGTCTTTTAAGAAACACTTACGGCAAGTTTCTAAAGTAAATATCTTAAGTCATGGAAAAGTAAAAATACAGCACAAATGGGAGATGAGATTTATCTTGTGGAGAAGCAAGCTAATTTTGAAGTAAAGTTATATCTTGTTAGAATAGCAGCATTGCCTAAAAATTAATTGCAAAATACTCTGTTCTTGTTTATTAATTTAAAATTGAGTTGTTTAAAGAGCATGCGTCCCATTCGGCTGATTATTACAGGAGTAATAATTACTCATGCTCTGCCTACCTCTAAATAAGATTAGATCACGTATTTGTTAATTATTCCAAAATCATTTAGATTTAAAATTACTTGAAAACTCGAAACTTGAAATTTATTACAGAAAATGTTTTCGTGTCTGAATCTTTGCTTTTTGTTTTCGATATATTTTAATAAATTACCATTTGTTTTAGTTTTGTTTTGTTCTGCTTTGCGTAACAAGTAAAGGCAGAAGTCAATAAACGTTCCGGTTGTTTCATTAATCATTTTTAAGTAGATCTCGGATTTTTCTTTCGTCATCCCCGGAATGCTGTAGTTTTTCCTTGTTTACATAATTTAGTGGCGAACTATTTTTTTTCCTGACTAGCAGTCACGACATGATATCAAGCGGTCATTGAATTAATGTTAAATTTGTTAGACAATCTGTGCCAGTCAGATTTGCTGGATTCGGAAACGTTCGTAAAAGCAAATTGGTTTTCCGATTCTCACCAAAGAAGTTACAGATTACAATCGGTAATAAAAAAAGTTAAAGGAAAACTTTCTATACAAAGCAGAATGTCAGAAAGTGAAAAAACTTAAATAAAAAATTGGAAAAGAGAAGTAAATGCAAAGTAAAATGAAAAATATTCCAAAATTTTGTCTTACTTTACATTATCTAAAAACATATCTATCAACAGTCATTCTTTTCTTATACATTACTGTCTGTTTTTCGTTCTTTTGGCGATGGACAAGATCCATGCCATCGCCAAAACAAAGAAAATAAAGCAAAAGAATCATGTAAACTTTGTTTATTTGTTTGTATGTAACAATGTAGTCTCGAAATACCTGCAAACGGCACCAATTAGTATCTCGGGTAAAGAAACTCTAACACTACTTCGAAATTCAATCCTACTTTTTATCTAGTAATTACTAAGTCTTCTCTCGTTTACTATAAATCCACTTAATATTTTCTATACTGCTTGTGATTTTGGCATTTTTGCTTTGATTTCTGCGGAATACACCAAATTTAAGTTACGTCAAATACGCTGAGCTTCATTTTGTATAGTAGGTATATTCCACTACAGGCGTTGCAGGCCTTTGGGTGAGTGAGAGGTTAAGGCTTCCAGAGATATTCCAATTACGGGACTATTTGAGATCCCGCATCCATCCGCCTCCCAGTAGGAATTCCGGTACCTTTTTGACAAAGAGTTGGTTGAACCTCAGGATCCATCTAGTAAAATCCCTGACCTTTACCAGAAATTGAAGTGGGTCTCATCCAGTCCACAGTCTAGATTTTATATAGTAGTCCAATAAAAAATGAAATTATGTTTGGTAGACGTTGAAATTTTAAACGATCAATCAATTTTAAATAAATCTTTGATATTCAAGAAAAAAAAATCATTATTTCCTCTTTTATATCAAAGGTTTACAATATTTAATGGTAAATTCGGAAACCATTGACTCATTGTATAAATTTACACATCAATGACTTCGATAAACCTGTCAGTTCTAAGTTCTAGTGCAATACAGCACAATATTCACAACAGTACTACTAATATCTTATAAAAGACTTATAAGGCTGTTTATGTTTTGGTATTTATATAAATGCTTTATAAATTTGGAAAATAAAATAAAAGTCTTTCTGTAAATTTTCAAATAGCACTCTTCAGTTCATTTAATTTGATAAATTTAAGTAAAGTCGTTTCCATGAACGAAATTAATGATCAATAGAAAGAAATTGATAACCCATTAAAATATTTAGCAATTCAGAAAATTTTGATATCTTTCGTCTGATACTCAACTTGGGCTACGGCCCATTTTTCCATACAAAAGCACCCTCCTAATACTCTTTCAAAGATATAAGATAATAAACTCAAAATCAATAACATTCATAATTATTTCAATTGCAGAGAATGTTTGTTGTTGGGAAATTGAGCTTCTTCTGATTCGAAAAGATTTCAATTGAGAGCACAATTTCCTGTTCAGTGATTGTTTCTTTGGATTCTTGCTGAGATCTAAAAGGAAATGTCAAGAAGAAAAGACTAGGATATGAATTCCTCCTGTGAATTCATTTTCAGAGTACTTGAAGTTCATAAGAGAAGGAAGTAAATTATCCAATGAGATGTTTAATAATATGATAATTATTGTTCTGTTTTCGTACAGAATGCGAAAGGCTTAAATGTATAAAACTGAATTTTTCAACATGGCAAAATAATACAAAATTGTGATTCAGAAAATAAAACCAAAAAAAAAGAAAAAAAGAGTCTTAGCACTATTCAAAGAAAAATAGAGAGTAGTTCTATGATTAAAAGCGGTTCTATGATTGAACCGCTTTTAAATTAGTTTTATTTGAGAGAAAGTGTTAAAGACTACCACATTTATAATAAAAATTGAGTAATCAATTTGAATGCCTGGATTAGCTTTGAAATAAGAACAACAGACAATCAGCGTATAAAAAATGAATTTGAAGAAAAAAACAAAAAAAAAACCAAGAATCTGTAGAAGTTAAATAATAAGTAGTCTTCCGGCCATATTGAGATTTGTAATAGTTACTACAGAGTATTACTACTTTGGAAATAGTTACTTTAAAGTAGAGTCTAACAGCTACGCAATCGTTTTGAAGATTCGAAAACAGTCGAACGAAGAGGCAATTTTTAATAAGAGAATAAACTACATCTCTTAAATTAGCCACAGGAAATTACTACAATCTCCATTTTTTTCTCTAAGCGATTGACTCCAGTTGATAAAAGCAGATGAGCTAAAAATCAATTTTCCAAATTCTATTAATGGGAAATTAGAATTCATGAAGAATAGCAAAGTGCACCTATTATTTTGTATTACAGTACAATAAATGCTAATTAGTGTTCTTTATGATTCTTTAAAACTTAATTAATATTTTAAAACAATGTTTCAGGAATAGAATGATTAGGAAAATTGATTCCCACTGATATTTGGATCATCGAATTTGGTTATATATTCAATGTATTTTTTTTTTTAAAAGTAAATATGATATATTATCATTATAATGACAATACAATAAATTAACGCTAGTGACATAATTTTAATAAGATTTGGGCTTTTTTTATTTTCATTGTTATTTTTCAGAAATATTTTTCTTAAATATTATTGATAGATTTCAATCAAATCAAAATAAACAATATTTTGTTATTAAGTACGGTATTCAAGATGAAAATCACATAAAAGTCTATTTTTCTTCTTTAAAATGCATAACTTAAAATAAGTCAGTCAACTCAGAAAAGCTAAAGAGAAATAAATGTTCCATTACGTTTTGGGCAGATTAACAATGCAATATTAACAATATATTGTTCTAAAAATAAAGTTCAGTACTATGTTTTGAATATCTATAATTTAAGTTTTCTCTAATATCAAAACTGACTGCAAGGAATTGTCCAGTGTCATATTAATTTTCAAAAAAAGTTTTCTAATTTTCACTTACAAGTCTGTATTAAAATAATCACATAAGAAAGAACAACAACAAAAAAAAAATATATTCAATGAATTCTTTAACATTCATTTCTAAATATCAATTTACCTATGCTGAAATGCATTTCTTCGCTGAATTTCTTTTTTTTTCTCTCTTTTTTTTTCTTTTTAGTTATTTTAGATAAAATTTGCAGGGAATTTATCCAGCAAAATGTGAGTGCTATTTTATACATATCTAATAACGAACTATTTGGAGCAACAACGGCTTCAGCTCAGTATTTCCTTCAATTGGCCGGATATCTTGGAATCCCAGTGATCTGTTGGAATGCAGACAACGCTGGATTAGAACAGGTAAGAATATTTAAAATGTATTTCAGTCCTTAACATCTGTGAGATTCTGACAACATCTGCACTAAGGAAGCGAGAACATTCTTCCAAAAGAAAAGGATATAAAAAACAAGAGAAAGAAATATCAGTTTTAGAATTCACTCCTGATAACTTCCATAACGTCTTGCAGAGTCCGTTCTGTCAATTTTATTTGTTTGCACTAATTTTTATTTGTATTTGTCTTTCAGATCTTTCTTTAAAATAGCCTTAGGCTATTTTATGTACCATGCATTATTTCTGTACAAGGGATTGAATGAATACAGTCGGCAATAGACCATTTGAGGTTTACGCCACTACCGACATCACGTATGACGTGTAAGCACATGCTGAGAGATCTTGTGGGAAAACAAACAGAAAGCCCATAGGGCGAGTATTTAACTTAGTGTGAATTACTCAAAAATCTTCGATTTTTGATATTTCAAGACGGAATGATTCAGTACTGTGCAGTTCCTTATTGTAATAATTTTGTAAAAACGCTTGGAATAATATAATATTTCCTCTACATGGTTGACTTATCCCACAAGTCAAGCAATAGCCTGGTGGGGTATTTTGTAACTACGAAGCCCCGCCTATCCTCAAATTGTCCATTGTTCAAATGCTACCTTTTTGAAAGTACAGAACCTTAAAATTTTCAATAATATTGTTTATTGCAATTAAGACATCTCAGTGTTAAAATTACCTTCAATCAAAGAATGAATTATCCAATAAATAAACATCGATGAATATGAATATGTGAATAAATCTTATCTACAAGATACTTATTTAGTAAATCAGACAATTTGAAGTTTGGATTGATAAAAAAAAAATGGACCGCTGCTTAAAAGAAATTATTTGTATGTTATATTTTCTTCAAATACGACAATGCCTCTAATTTTAAACCATGTCTCTAATTTTAAATACATTAGAGAAACAATTTTGAATAATGATATACTATTTGAAAGTTTAAAAGAGATTAATTCAAAACTATTTTAAATAGACATTTCGTCGTATAATCAAATTTTATTCTGGAAGACAGTCAAAATTAAGGCAAATAACAAAAAGTAAATTATTATTCAGCTGCTTGCATGCAACATCACTAGAATGTCTAGAATGTTCTAGAATATTCCTCGAATGCCTTTAAAGCAATGAAAGCAATGACTTCCATACCATCTTATTTAATCACTCTCAATGTTCTTCCTCAATACATCTATTTTTTAGGCTTTTCATGAGTTTTTAAAAGTAATAATTGGGCTTTCGAATTGAAATAAGAAATATAGTATCTACAACCATATATATCTTAAATAATTTGAAGAAGAAAAACATTCCAGCTATTATTCTTAGTAACAAATATTCTCATCTATGTGACGGATGCATCGTTTACAATGAAAGATAAATACATTATTCACCAATATTTAATGTGTTTTAATTTTTACTATAGGAAGATTTCACTTTAATAAACATCGATTATTTTAAAATTATGTATTTTTTAAATTTTAAATACATTTTAAAAGAAATAACTGTGTGTTTTCCTCATTTGATAAAATAATTTATATGCGCTTTTTATTCTTTTAATGTGTGTTGAAAAAACACATTGTGTTGAAAAAATTCATTGAGGCCGGCGGAATGCCAGCACATGATTACTAAATCATCTATATTTTTTTTAGTGAGTTTTTTTTTTGTTTGTTTAAGCTTTGGAGGCTCTACATTGTTTTCCAAGATTTAAGTTTAATTCTAAAAGTGTCATTCCAAATATATTCATTGTAATTTTTATTTTATATTATTTATTAGAATATCTAAAATTTTTAAAATTTGTAATTTCCAAATTAATCCTTTAAAAGCAATTTTTGATTCTCTCTCAAGTTTATCTACATACAGTATATATAGTTTTCCAATTCTGTGTGTGTATCTCTCTGTGTGTAACTCAAGAGATCAGAAAGCTACCCGACATGTCTCACATCTACTGCAGCGCAGATATAGTAGTGGAGGATGAACAAAACTATCCTGCAGAGTTTCTCCACACTCACATTTTCCGGCGTGCTACCTCATCAGCTGAGCCTGAAGAAAGGATCAATTGTGATGCTCTTTAGCAATCTCAATCCAAAGAAAGGATTTTGTAATGTAACACGATTGGTCGTTAAGGATTTTCATCACAATTTAATCACGGCAGAAGTTCTTTCGGAAAGCAAACAGAGATGATATCGTTACTATTCCCAGGATAGATTTTTCAACCGAGTGATGTCAATTTGCCATTGAAGTTAATGCACCGTCAGTTCCCAGTAAGGCCAGCATCCAGCCTTCCAATAAACAAATTCATTTATGTTCACAGCTGTGCATTCCTTTTAATTTTCTATCCGTCATATATAACGGGCAAATACTAGATTAAGTTACTGAATACTAAGAGATGAACGAGTTACTAGACAGAACTGCAATAAATTTGTAAATTTTGTTTTTTTAGTTATTTGCAAATTTAACTGTGAAAATTAACTATGGAGAATCGCTAATGAAATGCTGATTTTTTTCTTATTTGGTTATGACACAATTTTTATTCATTGTTTTTTAAATTCAGTTATTTTTTAATATAAATCAAATTTAAAGTGCATAACATCGTTATTGTATAAAAAGAAAAAAGAATGCATATAACTAAAGAAAAATTAGCTCAGTGAATTTTTGTTTAGTTATGTACATTCTTTTTTTCTTGTTATATAATAACAATGTCATGCACGTTAATTTATATACTAACCTTTTAATAAATTAATCTTTTATAAGCTAAGCGGAATACTAGCGGGGATTAATTTTTGACCCTTTTTATTCTTGATTTGTTTTGGGATGTTTTTTAATTGAAGGGTCATTGTCTTGCTTGTTTGTTCGTTTTGTATATAGTTGTTCTTTACTGAACTGGGTAAACTCGGCGAGTCAGATTGATGTAACTCGAATCAATACTGTCTCCGAATACCGATACAAAAACCGAAATTAGCTTAGTGAATTTTTGTTTTCTTATGTGCGATCTTTTTTCTTTTTTATATAGTCTGTTATTTTTTTTCTGTTGTATAAGTAATCAAATAAAACTAATTTTGAAGACCCTATTTCAAATTTCACACATGTTCAATTTTCATCACATTATAATAATTTCAATATGAACACTATGAATAAAGTAGGAATGAATAATATTATATTAATATTATAATACACATAGAGGGTGGGTGAAAAATCGCTTTACCGTAAAATATATGCAGGGTGTTCAAGAGCAACCGTATCCCCTGTTTTTCTCAAAAACCACAGGGTACAAGTTGTTCACGTGAAAATTTTCATTACCAAATGGTATCCGAACAACCCAATGGTGACATTGTTGATGTCTGATAGAAACCGGAATTGGATGTAATCAGGGTTAGCTTTGAAATTTAAAATTACAACATGGGTCATGTGTAGTATCGTTGGATAGATCTTTTGAAAAGAAATAACTTTTATTAAAAGTTTTTTTCTCTAATGTTATCTGTTTAGTCACAATTCAGGAAGAAAGCGACCCATTGGACCTTATTGCGTTTGCTCTGTCCGTGTCTGTCTCCCCTTAACAAATCCCGAACGGAAGGTCGGATCGACTAACAGACTTGACCATCGTGTTCAGAGGCCCAAACAACGTAAGGATGGGGTATTTTCAGGCGGCCGCTCCCACCAGAAGTGGCTGCATTGGTCATTTTATAATTTTTGAATTTATTTTGACATTTTGGGACTTTGCGGTGAAGCATCGTAATAATACAGAAAGTTGTTCGTGGGTCACAATTTTATCCCATTAATTTTATCCCCTGTTTTTTTCTCGAAAAACATAGGTTACAGGTTGTTCGCGTGAACCTTTTCAAATATTACCCAAAGAATCGAATGGTGGCCTAGTGGATGCCAGTAAAATTGTACTTTTAGAAAGGTTTTCCTGTATTACTATGATGCTTCACAGCAAAGAGCATAATACGAAAAAGCGACTTTTCGCCCACACTGTATTTTTACCATTCTTACACTTTGCGATTAATTCATAAAATCAGTGATTTAATTTAAAACTTATGTGAGGAAAATCACTTATGATTTGCAGCCAATGGAAAAAGGAGTCATTTAAATTATCTACTTTGTATTCAATTTTATGTTCAGGATCATCTAAATTATCACAAAATTCATACATTGATTTCTCCGAGGAAAGAACTCAAGAATCTGTTAAGATTTTGTAAGTTTGCCATTGCAATTTTTTCGTATAATTGGATCGTATACGTAT
>JAFIDM010012231.1:134140915-134160324 GCA_023159025.1 Thereuonema tuberculata | reverse complement strand
ATCATTCTATATTTCGTCCTGATTAGAGGACTTCTTCAGGAATCTCAAATAAATACAAAATACAATTTAAAAAGAATATAAAAAGAAAGAGAAAACCTTTCTCTTCTTATGAATACAAATGATAATAACAAAGTATGATAACAAAGCAAATTGAAACAATTGTACCATATTACAAATTCTTTTTAAATAAATGCTTTACATTATACAATTATACGTTAAGACAAATCTCTGAAGGTGAACGATGTATCTTTAAGTTTATTTAAGAAATCTTTAATTAAAAACAAGAAAATTAAAGAATTTTTAACATTAAAGTGAAGAATTGATTGTCGTATCTATGGGAACATCTACATGTCTGTTCAATTTATATGTTATGTTTTGTTTCTGATTATTTAATTGAATTTATAATTATTTCATATTATTGTATTAACGTAAAATTATTAAATAATTTTATTATTGTATAAAATTATTTAAAAAGAATTTGCAATATGGTACAATTGTTTAAATTTGCTTTGTTATCATACTTTGTTATTATCATTTGTTATTCATAAGAAGAAAAAGGTTTTCTCTTTCTTTTTATATTCTTTTTATATTGTATTTTGTATTTATTTGAGATTCCTGAAGAAGTCCTCTAATCAGGACGAAATATAGAATGATTAGTAAAGAAGATGTTAGATTTATTTGAGTCCTTTTTCTATATTTAAATCAATTCTTATCTGAACAGAGTTGCTTATAAAATTGAAACATCCAGTTTAAACATCCCTTTGTATCTAATACAAAAGAAACTTAATAAAAGTTAAAAGTTAAAAATTTAGAGTAATATTGTCATCAATTATGTCAGCTATTAATAAAGTTTTAACATTTTTAATACTTTTAGTGTTTTAGAATTATATTTTTCCCAATTAATTTGACTGAATAATCTATATTTTATGTAGTTTTCTAATCTTACACCAAAATTGCTATTCAATTTAAAGATTAAAAAGATTTTTAACTAACTGTATGTAGTTATTTTTTCATTATTTTGATTATTTTTTTTCCCTATTGACATTTTAGATGTTATTCATAATTATTTTATAAATAATTTTTTCTTTAATATTAAGTATTTTAAATTTGTTCCTAATATTGTTTTTTTTTTACAATTTTTTTCAAAATTTATTTCAAAATTTCAAGATTTACTTCAAAATCTGTCACACACGTAACAAAACGTTACGTGTGTGACATATTTTGAAAGTTGTACAATTTTTTCATTTTTTAATAGATTTTTATATAACTTTACAAAAGTCATCTTAATATTTAGTTAAAAGAGAAAAATAAGTTTTGTGTTAAAATTTTGACTAAATTAGAAGTTATAAAACTTTTTAGATTCAAATGTTACGTGTGTGACAATAGTTTTATCATGCCTCTTCAAAAGTTTTCTAAACTATTAAATTTTTTACAAAATGTACACTTCCAACTCTATTCACAGTCTTGAGTATTTCATAAATTAATTTCTATCATTTAAAATAAATAAAGAATAAAAAATATTTTTTGAATTCAGAAATCATTAGTGTATTTTAATTTCATCATTCTGCAATTTTTTATGTACTTATATATTAAAAGGTATTTTTTTAAATGAAATTTTAGTTTAACAACAAAAATTTTTGCATCATGAGAAAGAGCACAGTTTTTCCTACAAATAAAATTCATTAAACATTTTCTATGTTAAAAAATATTTTTTTGCTCTCTGCACGGAATGGCCCTACTGCATAATGTAGTAGATACTACAATGTAGTATTACTGAAACTGTTACTACTACCACTACTAGTACTACTACTTGGCGCAGCTTAGCCACAGCTGCTTTTGCGCCATTAAACCCCAACCAACAACAACAACAGTACTACTACTACTAATAATAATATCAAAAATAGGTAATTTCATTTTTAACGTACTTTATATCCGTTTTAAAAATCCATTTTGAAAGGAAAAAAGAATGTGCGGAAATATATTTAATTAATTATCCCTGGAATTTTATTACCAAAAATTTTTGCAATGTCATTGCCTGGGCTTTTGATTTATGGCTTTAGGGATTAATCTAGGGATTATTATAATTCTTGTTGTTATGGAAATAAATTCCAATCGCAAACTAGTAAATATTATTTGAAATATTCAGCTTTGGCATTGATATCCGGTATAAAATCATTAAGATAATGAATACAGAACTCATCAATTTAAGAGACCAGTTAATTAGTTTGCAAAACTAAATATTTAGACCATTAATAATTTTACCTATTATGTTTGTTAAATCGGTGGAACCTTCATTACAATGAAATTAAATTGACTATATAATAATTCGATCAAATAAATGAGTCCGTTGTTCGTTTACATAGAGACGGCGAGAATTTTTATTGTTTTGGAAATTACTGGGCAGATGAGATTATTCTTCATTTTACCTGGAAAAATTTTCTATTATCATTGTAATTTTAAGAAAAATTATGGCTAAAAAAAATTCAGAAACTAAATAAATCTTTGCAACGGAACTAATAGAATTCGAAATCATTCACCGTTTTGAATTCTAATTCTTTGAAATATTGAAAGACTGAAAAAGAGTTTTCGTTAAGATTCACTACAAAGCCTATTATTTCGTTTCTAAAAAAAAATTATTAAAGATGCTTGGTTGTTTTCCTTTTGATTTTTTTTTAGTCTCATTGTCCTTGATTTCTAAATCCCTAATTTAATGCCTTAGAAATTAATTCCAGAGAAAGAATGCTGTTCTATTATATCCAGTAATGCTTTTATCAAATAATGCTCTGTAATTATCATACGCGTGTTTTGATTTGATTAAATTTAATTGAATTTGAATTATTGAAGTAAGGAACATCTTAAATTAAGTTTGTTTTTTTTTTTTTTGGTTCTTTTGTTATTTCTGCAAATGAGAAATTTTTGCTATTTGCATTAAACTGCGATTAAAATTAGATGAAAATCGTGGGTTATGGATTACTACTTCCATGTATGCTCAGAATCTGTAGCAAAGCATCTTAACTGCTCAACATTTGTACAAATCAAAGTAGAAGAGAACAAAATTTTCGTTTTTTTTTTTTATTCTTTACATCTTTAACGTATCTATATATTGTTATTATTTTATATTATTCACATATTTTATAACTATTATCCAAATCCAGAAGTGGCTTCGGACGTGAAAAATGAAATGCCAGGGCGAGGAAAACGAACTGCGGCTCCCATTGTTTTTCGCTCGTTGATAGTTTCCTTCACCGTCAAATGGGACAAATTTGTAGCAATAGCCGGTCTTCCTAGTAATTCAGAAATACATATTCCATCATGGTGTGGAGGGAACAAGGCATACGCAATCGGCCCATCACCGAACATCACGCATTCCGCGGTGGAAGCATCATGGTCTGGGCAGGGATTTCATTGGGATATCTCATCGACCTGAATATCTACAGGCGAGGTTCTGTGACGACTGTACAGTATCGAGATGAAGTCCTAGACCCTATTGTGAAACTGTACGCTGCAGCAGTTGGTCCTTCTTTCGTTTTAATGGACGATAATGCGCGTCCCCAAAGAGCTGCCATCGTTGACGTCCAGAGAGGGGATTGCGCGTATGGAGTGGCCGGCTTACTCGTCGGAGCTTAATCCAATTGAAAATCTTTGGGATGCCCTCGGCCGTGCTGTATGTCGACGTTTCCACCTCCAGCCACTCTCAGAGATTTGGAAACTGCCCAACAGGAGGAATGGCGATTACTGGACTCTGCGGTGATTGATCACCTCGTAACAAGCATGTTCACACGCTGTAAACTTTGTATGCAGGTGAGGGCTGCTCACTTACCCTATTAATGTCGGTTTTTATTGTTTGTTTTGAATTTAAACATCATTTTGGTAATGATGCAAATATGACGTCATCTTATAATTTATGAAAATTCAATATTTTGTTTATCTCTATATGTAATTCTTTGTTTTGTTTCATGAATAAACATAGAGCTACTCACTTGCAGCATTTCATGTCAATCAAAGCAGAACTTGTCCATTTTTTCGCATTTTACTGCTCCGTGCTTAACTTTTGGAGGTGAGTGTATTTCTCCGAAAGTTCTCTAAATTTAGCAGAAATAATTTCTATGTTTTTGAAGTAGATATTCGATTACAAATCCTACAAAAAACTGTTTTCATATCGCTTCTATAAAGAAGTCCTTGTAATTTTCAAAAAAAAAAAAAAAAAAAAAAAGAATTTTTCACAGCATTCTTTCAAACAGAAATGAAAAATTCTTACATTCATTAACTTGTCAGCTAATGAAAGTAGACAATTAATGAAATTGTGTTGAACTACGGGTTTCGAAAACAAAAAAGAAAATGAGAGAAAGATTACCTGAAAACTAGTTCATAATCGATAATTATTGATTAAAACTCTAAATCGATAACTTCAAAACAACTTTTCGGTTATGAAGCAAAACTGCTGTTGTCATTCTTCAAGAGAAAAATACAAATCTGATTGTAGATTATATATCAATAATTGGATATAAGAATTATAAAAGTTAATGGCTTTATTCTCCTAACTGAATAATTACTGAGAGTTATCGTCTCCACAGCTGAATTGAAACAAGCGGATACGCGCGTCAATTTAAAATACCTATAGGATTAAAAGAGAATCATGTGTTACTTTTCGAAACCTAAGCCTATTTGTTCAGATTAGTAATGTTGTTTAATAGAAATGTAACAAAAACTTAAGTAACAGTAACATTTGATTATGTTAATCACACCTATTGGTAAATAGAATTACTCGTTGTAATGGATGTTTGACAGATCTTCGAATCTCGAGAAAATTTTCGTTTGTCATTGGAATATAAGCTGATAACATTTTTTATCATTGTAAAATGAGTTAATAATTTTAGTGCTAAGCATTCCTAATCAAAAGCAATGTCTTGTTTGTCATCACAAAAAAAAATATTTGGGAAATGAGATTAGTTTGTTTTCTAGTTTTTTTGAATTTCACCGAGAAAAAAATTAAGATAATTAAATTGTACCAGTTTACTCAATATCGAAAATGAGTCGACTTTAAGCCAAAACGTTAAAATAAAAAAAAAAATTGCTTAAAAAATTGCTTAAAAAAAGTTACATAAATCTGGTTTTTGAAATTGTGGTCCAAATATGGGCTACCAACAAAAATTTACTATAATATTCGAATTTGTTTTAAAAAAATGTAAAAAAAATGCTAAAACAATTATACTAACTGTTAATTCTCTACTTCCAACATCACAAATATAAACGTTCTTTTCAGCACCTGTGCAATCGCTGTGGGTCCACAAAAACACTGAATTGCATTTGACCAAAAGTTCCCTCTCCTTGTGGAATTTCTAGGCCGCTATCACCTTCACGTAGATTGAGTTTTAAACTTTCTTTTATCCTTTGAATAATGTTTTAAAATATTTCTGAAAAGAACAAATAATAAAACAATTGGTAATTTTTTGCTCCAAATAAATAAAATGGTCTAAATATGTACCATCTTTAGATCTTCTTTGATAGTCTGTATTTAGACCATTTGATAAGAAACCATTCGTTCCCGCCATTATCACGTGGTTCTATACAATAAATAAACTACGGTAGAATAAGTTTAGAATATAAGCAATGTCATGCATTTTACGAATCAGCTTTTGATTCAATAGAATTTGATGAAAGAAAATAATAAAACGTATCTGTGAAATGTTTCAAGGTCATGAAAAAGGTTGATTGACACTTATCACAACACTGTGTCTGAATGACTAGACTGTAGGCGACCAACTGTTCCACTCGTTTCTCTTTGTTACTCAGACACATTTTCACTTTATTTCCTCCCGTATCCGAATACTTCAGCTAGCCCATATTCAGACCAGGGCCGTCGCGTGGTTTGTTGGCGCCCGGGGCAAGATTTCGTCAGGCACCCTGTACTTGATATTTGCGCCCCTCCCCCCCCCATCCCAAAAATCTACAACCAAAAAAAACCAACGGAATTTCCAAATTAACAACCAAAAAAAAAAACGACCAATTTTTTTTTATTTTTTTTTTTGCCGTGCCGCGGCGCTCCCCTGGCCGCAGCGCCCAGGGCGATCGCCCCGGTCGCCGCGTCCACGCGACGGCTCTGATTCAGACCCTAGCCAATATTTGGACCTTCTCCTCTAGATTTAGTTTCAAATTTGCATTCAAATTAAATACAAAAATTGTTACGATATTAGCAACACATCATTTACCAATTCAAAGTTGCAGATAATGAAATGTTCAGATGAATAAATTCATTTCTATTTAGAGCAAACCCGGGATAGACGGCCATACGGTAGAGATGGCCAACGCCTGTAGTTCTTCCACAATCGGCTGTACAGCTTTGCCGGGCAGTTGGTAGTTAGTTAGTAACGTGAGTGAGTGTTGCTGCTCCGGATTACTTTTTATTTCAACTAAAAATAAGGAATTTCCATGATTTTAGTTTTCAATATACCTTGAAATTATGTAGTAAATTTACCTTTCGATGTAAACATAATTTGGGCTGTGAGTAGCGACGGAAACTTTAGTTTTAGAGTTGTTTAGGTCTAACTGCATACCGATACGTAGCTTTTGTTACAGTTTGCGTTCATAATGTTTAATGGCGCGCTAAGGCCGTGTCTCCCGGCCGATCGGGATAGATGGCCATTCCATAAACGTGTTATATATTAAATTTTGACGATATCGTTATTTTTTTACAGAAGTACATTCCGAAGGCCGGCTCTTCTAGAGGATCATGGAAAGAAGATCTTAAAAATGCTATTAATAAAGTAAACAATAATGGCTATTCTGTGAGAAAAGCTTCCATGGAGTTTAATATTCCAAGGAAAACTCTTGAGAGAAAATTAAAGACTGGCTGTGATTCCAATATTCCAATGGGTCCTAGTTGTTGTTTGGGTACAGCTAATGAGTTACGACTTGTCCGCCACTTAAAAAAAATGCAGGCCCATGGGTTGCAAGCTTATAAAGTAAACATTCCTTTTTATAAATTAGGCTTAGTGTAAATTCAACTAACTGAATAATTGAGGTGATTTCTCTTTATTTTCTGTATAAATCTAGTATGTTCCAACGAGTTAATAAAAATGTTAAAAAAATTCAAGAATTGTAAAATGCTTTTTACAAATGAGGTTCTGTTTAAGTTATAATTTAACTATAATTAATATCTTTATAAAATATTTTTTACGTCAAGAGATTCAATAAAACATGTTTAAAGTGTTAAAAGTTTTTTTTTTATAATTTTCTGTTTGATTTTAAAGTGTTTAGTCCGATGGCCATCTATCCCTTACATGTCTGGCCATATAACCCTGATACTCGGGTAAGATGGCCAAGTGTTACATATTTTTTAAGAAATTTTTAACTAGTATGAAATTTGATATATCTTTGTAAACGAAGTCGTATTTTGTTTTTTATGAAGGCAATTTATGGAAAGTTTCAGGTTGTTCTCGTGTATTAGGTTGTGAAACTGGCTTTTGAAAAAAATCATGGCAATCTATCCCGGGTTTACTATATGTTAAGTCAACTTTTATTAAAGCAGCTTCAAGTTCTTTTATTAAAATAAAGCGAAACTTTACAGAAATTCATTTTTATTTATATTTTAAAGAGAAGGCTTAAAAAGTAAAAGACATCAATATCTGAGATAAATCAATTATCTGTTTTACGACTACTTTCACTAGCAGTAAGAGAAACATAAAATCTTTGTTATTTCGCAATCATTTTCCATCTATATTTCGACTTGTACTAAAACTGTTTTTCCTTTATAGTGTCCTTTGTTCACCCTATTGAAATCAACGCTTTCAAACTGCGAAACGACATTTGCAGACAGAGCCACAACTGTGCTTTGTAAAAACCCATCAGAGAATGCAATTGCAGCTGCTGGATTCGATTTGCGGTGATGGCAATCAAGCGATCGGTGCTATGCCTACCTGCAAACATCTTTTATTCATAGTTGTGTGAATAAAGGGTCACCAAACCCATCTTTGACAGCTTCCATTAGCTAGCATCCCCTGAGGTAAAGCTTCGATATTCTGGAGGTTTACAATATTGAAAAAGTGACAACTTGACATGTTAAAATAGCTAAATAAGTTTCGTTTAAAATAATAATAAAAACAGAATATATAAGAAAAATAAACACAATGTTTTTTCTGCACAATGGTACGTAGTATATTTAATGAAAGACTAAAAATTTAATGAGCCAATATTAAGTGTTTTAGAACTTTTTGTTTTTCTCTCCTGTTTTTTTTTAGTTATTTTTTTTTTAACGGAAGAATTTGCGCTAAATCAATTAATGAGGAAGACATTTTCAATTATTGTAGGGAATTCAATGTTAATAATCCTATATTCTTCAATAAGCATCCTTTGCTGAACATATTATTTGTAAGTCTTCAATTCATGGATACATTAAAAGTCCACTATCTAAAGGATCCTCCATAATTGATTAATAAATGATTAAATTTAATTTAGTTGGAAAGTTTATGGTGTGGAAATCTAAATTCGGATCAATATTTTTCGATTTACGGGATCATTTACGGGTTTCACCCTGGCAATGCTATAAAGTGTACCAACACGATAACCACTTCAAGTTTTTTCTTGCAAAATCGAAACAGAGCATGTTCTTGAGCACGTGATAACTGCAAAAGAAACAGTAATCAAATGAAATTGACGGAATGCGAACGAATTCTCTTTTCCGGCGATTGTTACTAATAATATTTCCTTATACCGTTAAGTAAAAAACATTATAAGAAAGATATCGTGCAAAACAACTTAAAACTAGAAATTCATCTTCTCTCCCACCCACTCCAAAAAAAACCACCCACCCACACACAGTACATTATAAAAAATTTGACCATCCCTTATCTACTTGATCATATTATTAAGTCTATGAAAACCCTATTGCTATTTGGAATAATTTTGAAGATCAAAATGAATTAGAATTTACTAAAACATCACAGCTGATATGACATAAAAAATGAGAATTATAATTGAAGTTTGTTAAGAGTTTAAACTTTAAAAGGCCAACAGATAAAGTTTTAACTTGGGGTTGTAGGTTAAACAAAATTAGGAAAAACAAGAAACTTGAATGTAGTGCAGGGCATACAAACATCCTGAATATTGTATTGGATATTGAGATCTCTAAATGCAATTAGCGACCTTTCCAATTTGGATCTGGAGAAAACAAAGTTATAATTGGAGATTTGTGGGCTACAATAGTCTAGCGAATATAGAATTAAACTATCCAATATCTGTTTAGTATGTACATTTTAGGGTTAGATCTTGCTTAATGAAGTTATTTTTGAAAAGTAGGTTCTTGCATTACCATAATGATGTGCATGCTTAGTAGGAAAGTGCAAGTATTTTAATTTTAAAAAAATAACTATTTATTTAAATATTATTAAAAAAGATTTTAATTTTTAAATTTATGATAAAAGTATTCTGGCAACTTTTTATGAAGGTTTTGTGTAGACTTTCACACAGGAATATTCAGTCATCAAGTAATCAGCAATCATTTTATTCGACAAAACAAACTGATACGAGCGTATACGTCATTTCTCTGACCTTCTTAACCAAATATGCGCACTATATGATTCAAGTTTCTTGTTTTTCCTAATTTTGTTTAGCTTAAATCCCCAAATTCAAACTTTATCTGTGGATCTTTAGAGTTTAAACTCTCAATAAACTTGAAGAGTCCGCCAGCTACTGCTGAGATATCCCAGGTTCAAATCACGTAATTTTTTTTGTTATAATAAATTAGTATCCAAATCATTTTTGGCAATTTTCTCATTAAATGTTGTTTCTAATGTTTTAATCTAACCACTATTATTATTAGAAATAAAACTAAAAATCAGCACTGTGTATGTCCTATACTTAAGATGGTAGGCTATCCTGGTACAACATTTTTCGGAATACCTCGTAAGTATAGATATTAAAAAAATACACATCACGAGAGACCTGCACGACAATGAGACAAATCTAACGATGTATCAACCATAATTGCAGGTGCTACAGTTTTGGTTCTAGCTCCGACCGTGTAAAGGATAACAACAGGATTGGGTAAGTTACTTTTAAAAAGTAACTGCGTTACAGTTAGAGTTACTTCCCCCCAAAAATTAACTGAGTTACAGTTACAGTTACTTCTCCAAAAAAGTAACTAATATGTACAGTTTCTTTTTAATTTCAAAAAAACAAAAAAACAAAACAAAAACAAAACAAACAAACACTATTTTGTTAAAAAACATATTAAAAATTTATATTTTTTAAACTCTGTTATGATTGTCATACCACGTAATAAAAATTGTTGATTGTATTACAAAATTAGTGTATAGATTAATTTTATTTTATTTTTCAGGAATTTTATTTAGATTTTTCGTTTTAATTTAAATGTACTGTACAGCAGCCTTCTCAATCGTTTTATTGCTTCACGGTGCACTAATAAGTTCATTTTTCCAATTAGGAGTTCAAGGTAGTTGTAATTATTTTTTCTTATTATGTTGGCAATCTGAAATTTTGTTAATTTAATAGCACTCGTATTTAATATATTAATCCACGCTGATTATTTTGCTTTCCTATATTTTAAATGATACTGTTAATTGGTTGTTTTTTTTTAATGCATTTCTAAATTAATTAATTTCTTAGCAGCGAATTTTATTTTAACAAATTTTTTATTTAAGATGTCATTATTTTCGTTCATTGACATATTTATTTATGTTACAAAAATAAAATTACAAATTAATGCAACTAAATAAGATACAGTGCAACTTGGATAATTCGAAGCTGAAGGGACCACTACAAAACTTCGAATTAAACAAGTTACATCTTTTAACTTTAATTTCAGGTCCACTGAATGCCTGAAAAGATTATTCTGTCAATAAGTAAATATTTATTCAGAAAGATCATGGTATGAAAGACTTAAACACAATATGTATGTAAACAAAATAAATTTATATTACGTACCGACGAAATTCGGCGCTATCCCATACTCTTTGGCGATTTGGTATTTCTTCTTCACGCCCTTTTCCACCTCGCGAATGACGGCGACCTCTTCAGCGAACGTTAAATTCTTGTACACGCGTGGTTTACTGAAAGACATGGTGACACTGACAACAGGAAGCTCGAATGGCATCTGAAGCGTCACGTGTCGAATGGCGTCACGTGTCTAACGGTGGCGTGAAGGGGATTTCAGTTGTCACTGTCGAATTTCTTAACGATGAAACGCCGAAAAGTCGTTATGGTTCGAAATTTTTTATAAAAAACTTCGAATTAAGGAAGTTGAACTTCGAATTATCCACGATTTTTTAACATTGATTTAATAAGAAATTCAAGGGACTAAGAGAAATCTTCGAATTAACCACGATTTCGAATTAAAGACGTTCGAATTATCCAAGTTGTACTGTATTTTAAAAAACGTGAATTATTTTTGATGAATTAGGCTATTGTTTCCTGAGCTTAAATAAACCCTTTATTTTTTACATTAATTAAATCTTAATTCAACATATTTGAGTAAGTTTTTGATTTTGTTTCCCTTTTAAAACGCAACGTATTTTAAAGTGAAATTATTTTGTCATTTTTCTTTTTTTTATCACAATTAAATATATTGATCTGTTTGAAGGCAATCTGGAAAAAGTAAAGAGCATGTTTTTCTCTATAGTTCTTTATTATAGTCAAGGAATGGAAAGAAATCTTTGTTAGCTCACAGACATTCGGATAAATATTTCGGCGATACGGCGTTTTTGAAACAGCTCTTGCCAACCCTCTGTATAGCTTGGTGTGAAAGTAAACCAAAAAAAAAATGGACAAAAAAAAGTATCGCAAAAAGTAACGCGTTATCGTTACTCCGTTACAAATAAAAGTAACTGAGTTACAGTTACTCAATTAAAAAAAGTAACGGCGTTACCGATCGTTACTACAAAAAGTAACGGCGTTACTAATAACGCGTTTCTTCCCAACCCTGGGTAACAAGAAGAACAAGAACAAGATATGTACAGTAGCAAAATTTCGACAGCCCGGCCTTTCGTTTTGGTACATTATTTTTGATAAAGTTGTAGATTTTGATGAACTAGTGGTGTTTTGAAGTAGTTTGCAAAATTTCACTCAAAAATATGAGCAGGGCCTGAGATACAGCTGCCAAAATTTTACAATTTAACATTCTGTGAATATTTTTGAAACCATTTGAGATATCAAAACAATGCACATGACGAGGGCACTTCGCGACAACAACACGAATCTAATGACGTATCAATTATAATTCTAGGTGCTGTAGTTTTGGCTGTAGGTCCGGTCGACTATAAAGGGTAACAGGAAGAACAAGTTGTGAACAGTGCCAAAATTTCTAAAAACCAGATTTTCGTTTTGGCTTGTGCAATTTTAATTATTTTTGATACCCATGTAGATTATGTTATTTTGAACTACTTTATAAAATTTCACTCAAAAATATGCAACAGGAACCGAGATATCAGCTGCCAAAATTTAACAATTTCACATGGCAGAAAGGCACTTGAATCATAATATTAGAGGCGGTGGCCTTTTTGCCACTTGAATCACTTGAGTATTAGAATTTGTAAATTTGTATATTTGTGTATTACTTGATTATTAGAATTGTTATTACAATCAATGAAAATTGAAAATTAAAAAACAAATACATAATTATCTCATAGACTCCCTTGATGTCTGATGGACTTAATGACTGATATGATAGTAGATGTAAAAGATTTAATCACAGTAGGATTTAGTGTGTAAATGATAATTTATTTTTAGCTGGCTCATATGTCTGCCGTATTTAAAAATTGCTCTTAAAGGCATATAATTCGTTTCAGAATAAACAACAGTTGCTCTAAGGGGAAACACCTGCCTATCTACATACCACCATGTGGGTTACTCTGAATTATGGAATTTCGACAAGATAAGCAAAACTTCAAAGCCACTTCTAATAGATATTAATTTTTGTCTGAGATGGTATTCACATTTTTAGTTTATAATTTTATTCTGAGTCAAAACTAGTAAATAGATATTAACTTGTCGACCAGAAAATTAAATAATTTGCGCTATAAAAATGAACTCGTAAAAATGTTGTTAATTAATGGAGACCTGAAATATTTTCTCACCTGAGGCGCCAATTAGAGGAAGCGAGAATGTTTCGCTGCCCTGGGCAAGAAAATATCTGCGACCAGTCTGGAGATTGGTTGACCGATGTGTTAAGCAACATCCACAATGAAGGTTAACTGGGAAATTGATTTTTTTCCTTGAAATGTATGTATTCGAAAGAATTACTTAAACGAATTTCATTTAATATACTAATATAAACATTCAACAATCAGAACAGTACAAGTTCAATGTAGATTCTCGTTAATATTTTCCCTTTTTTTTTCTTAGTCCAGATTCAGAAATGAAAAAAAAAAAAAAAAAAAAAAATTAACTGCTAACAGGTATATTAAGAGAGGTATTCAGAATTATGGGAATCGAATAACCTAAATTAACTAGCACTTCAAATGAATGTGTTTAATATTAATGAAAATTGAAAATAAAATTCAAATCTGAAGAATTTCAAAATTACTGGATATATATATATATATAAATTGCACAGAAATTTACATTAATACCCTAGATTTTTTGTTTTTGTTTCTTGCATAATGAAAATGAAGCTCATTAACAGTCATGTTGATAAATTGTCATCCAATAAAATTAACATTTTTGTTTGTAAATAGATCACTTCTTTTTATCAAAACACTTAAACATGAAGGTCCATAAAATGTTTTTAGTTGCATTCTCTACTACTGTCGTTCTTCCAACTACTTTACTAAACTTACGCCTTGACAGCTGAATCAAACTACATGTGATAATTTTATAAGATCCGTTAAAATACGATTGAAACTGCTTTCTATTCCAAATACTACAGCAAATTAAAGTCCGTTTAAAGTTTCGAATAATAGTTTTAGAGCTTTTTATGTTTGATTTGTTGACCATTTACTCGATCAGAAGAAGTTAACAGCTCGTTTATTGAAAAAAAGACAATAAAGTTGCGAAACGACATCTGAAGTAGCTACGCAGTTACTTCCTCTGAAAATACTGAATTGCCACTTCCTCTAGGATTTGATTGGAAATGACAGAATGTGTGCCGTTCTTTATTATATGATTATAATATTATATTATATAATCTCACTTAGAAAGGAAAACTCTATAAAGGCAGAAATATCTATTATTGGTTAAGTTACTTTTATTAATATTAACTTTTTTATAAATTACGCTTTGCATTATTCTGATTTGCTGACAGGATATTGAGTACATTATGTTTTTTTATTCTTCGAATTTATTTTCTTATTGAAAAACATAAAAGTTGTTGGTTGCATCAATGATAATTTTAATTTTGCATCATTGCCATTGTATCTTATTATATTAAGGATGGTAATAGAACAATGTCGTTTTCTTGTATTCATTGGTAATTTCTTTTCCTTTTTTTCCTATGTGGAACTTTTTTTATGCTTTGTTTACTGTATACTGATTTTGGAAAGTTGTTGTTTGAAAGATGGTGAAGAAATCTGTTCTCCTCTGTTTGGTTTTGCCTGAGGATAATGTGAGTCCTGTTACACAATAAATAACTTCTTCAAAAGAACACTCACATCACACACAAACAAACTCAAAGTAAGAAAATGAGAATTTAGGTTGAGCATTTTTCTCTCAAATTACGATAATCAAAACACAAATTAAAATAAAAAATAAAAGCTTCAAAAAAAAAAAAAAAAAACAGAAAGAACTCAAGGTCTACTTTTCTTAAAAAGTCCTTTTTTTTTAATTTCTTCTTTCCTTTTTTTCGTTTCTTAAGTCTTCTAACGATATGGATGAAAAGTCTCTATTTATAACTTATATAATTTTAACGTGTGTTAAAAGTTTCTTAAATGTCATTAAAAATAAAGGCCAGACACGCAATTTAAAATTTAAATAAATTTAACAATTAAAAAACATGATCAGTTTTCGATTGGAACAATTATAAATGATTGGCTTGTTCCAATCGAAATTCTGTTCATGTTTTTTTAATTGTTAAATGTATTTTAATTTTAAATTGTGCGTCTGGTCTTTATTTTTAATAATATTTATAACTTACTTTTTAGAAAAGTGAGATAAATCAAATCTTCCAGTTTGTCGGTATGTATGTGTGTGTTGTTTGTTTGTTTTTTTTCCTAAATACTTATTGAAACGCGGGATGATCTTCTTGAAACCTGACATGCACATTTATGATTAAGAGATAATCTAAGTTTTATATTTGAATTTTGTTCGTGTGAGTCCTTGTAAAGAAATTAGCGGGAAAAGGGGACAAAAATTTCTAATTTCTGTCGATTTCTTAAACAGGAATGGATTAATCTTTTAATCTCTGTGCGAGTTTTAATATTGTCATAATTAAAATGACTCACATCACTTATTTGCTAATTAATTAACAAATTTTCAGAAAATAGAAATATGCTAAACTGAAGTTCAGCTGATAAAGTAATTAAAAAAACCGCAGCACAGTTTTCATTTACATTACATGTCTCGTGGAAAAAAAACAAGAAAAAAAAACAAAACACACACACACACACAAAAGTAGCAAAATTGTAAGAAAAGTAGTTCTTTGAGGAATTTCTTGTTAAATTGTAATATCTCCCGAATAGAAACTTCCCATTTTTTTAAAAAAAATTATCAATTTAACTTTTTTTTTTAAATTTCAAAAAATTAATAACTAAAATTAATAATAATAAAAAATAAAAATAAAAATTAAATACATTGGTTTCTCGAATCTAATGAATTTTAATTATATCACTTAATCTAGTGTAGATTACTCAAGAAATCCTTATATATTATTTCTCAAAGGTGTTTTAGTGTCGGTACGCCATAACTTCCTTAATTCTTCATCAAAATCAATGATTGAGACATCATTTTGAAGATTACGTTCCCCGCTAATGACAAAAAATAAACAAATTGTTTAAAATTAATGTTTTCGTTAAAAACTTTATTTTAAAAGCCTTATTATGAAAATGTAGACACACTTTAACTGAAGCGACTTATCTTTCGAAAGCGAAACAACATTTCAAATAATTTTATAGCGTCGTAAACTTCAAATATATCCTTTTTTGAATAAAAATACACTTTAAAATGATATTCATCGTTTATTTAATAAGAACAGATAAAAAAAACAAACAAAGATTTATATTTTAATAAAAATAAATGATTTATTACAATAAAAATATAAAAATTTGTCAACTTCTCATATATTATTTCTCAAAAGTGTTTTTGTTCTTTATTTCTCTTAATACTTCATCAAAATCAATGACTGAGATATCATTTGGAAGATTACGTTCACCGCTAATGACGAAAAATAAACAAATTGTTTAAAATTAATGTTTTCGTTAAAAAAAGTTATTTAAAAAATCTTTTTATAAAAATGTAGAAGGCGCCATCTATTGACAATGTGTTTAACTAACATGCACGACAGTTGTTGGATTTGTTTATTATTTCTCTAAGGTGGTTTTTTTGTTGCGAATTATTCGCAAGGGTCAACTACTTAATCATTATTGTTGTATGTCGATAGAAATCCATTGTTTAATTTTTAATGGTTTTTTTTATGGAAATTTTTATCACTTTTCTCCCGAAATTTGTCCACAAGGATCAAAATAGAAAAAGAATTATTAACATACAAAACTAGATCATGTATTGTCCGTATGACAGATTTCAGGTGGTTCCATTCACTGATTCAGAAGTTGGCGTAATACATAAATGACTGAGTAATCATATAAGCCTCAGTTCCTAGAAAAGTAGCTCAAATATCATAGATTACAGCAAAAGCACTATTGCTTGTCATACATACCAATCATGTTTGTCCAATTAAAAAATTTAAAGTACTTAAATTAAAGAAAAACCGTAAAATTTAACAAGGAAAAAAGCCAAAAGAAGTCGAATAAAAACGTAATCTATTCCATAAAGAAGCAGGAAATAAAATTACTAAGGATTGACAACGCAAAAGCTTCGAAAAAAGGAAACGTCAAGATAAAGTAGTATTCAGGAAAAAAGTTGAGGTTTATCCAGTTTTTTTTATTGATATGAGCTACCTAAAAAAAAAAAAAAAAAAATAACTCACTAACTGTTTGTGGGAGGTTTTCAAGAATATGGAAACTCAGCAATAAACCAGTCATTATGAAATCCTGCAAGTGTGGAGCCATGTAAGACAAACCACTCTACCGAAACTGATTAGGCACCAAGCTCAGTTTCTTGAAGAGGAAAAACTCCTACCTGTTTTATTAAAACTTAGTAACCGAAAAGTTTCACTTTAAAAGTTTCACCGTCACTTGTTATGCTGGTGATCTCAATTCAGTCAGATAGCTCATTCCTCCTTTCCGAATTTACCGACTGTAATTTCAAGAATGTTAATCTATCTTCAGTTTTATGATATTTATGGCACCATAATCATTTTTATATTCGCTTTTTTTTCTTCTATCGTAATCTTTCATTATCTTAAAAGTAAAACTGAAGTTTTAAATTTTCTTGCAATTTCAACTTACTTTTTTTTTCAACAAATTCAAACTTAATCCAGGTTATCTTCCTTTTAACTTCGAAATATATTCCAGTTGTTTTTCCAAGTTCCAAAAAACGACCATCACTTCCTCTCTGACATTTACAGAGATTACATAGGCCTCACAACACAAAGCATAGCGCTTCCCAATTAAAAGATTCCTAACAAGATTCCAAGTAAAACACGGAAACCTGAGGAAATTGCTGTTTTTTTTTTAGACAATGAAGTTATATTAAAAGAAATAGCTGTATTTAAGATGAAAGGTCCTTTTAAACTAAATATTGGAATTTTGCATATTTATACATAAAAAACACTTCATATTAAGATTATCTAATTAAATAAGGGACTTACTGGAGAAATTCTGCGTCTATTGTTAATATTTTTTAAAACATTAAACGAAGCCATGAAATGAAGCCGGATCCTCTCCTCCCTCATTCCCCCTTTGAAAAAAAATTCTAATAGAATATTTGGAACCAGTTATTTTGACTGTTACTGGGTTCCTTTGCGATTTCTGTAATCAGTTTTATCTGTTTTATGTTTTACTTTATCAGTAAAGTTGTATCTTTAGACTAAAACTTTCTACTTTAACTTCACACTTACGTTGTGTATTCGTTGATTTTGTCATGTAAGATTTTATCGTTATTTGAGGGTGGAAAAAATATCATTCGCCATAAAAAGATGATCTTTGAGTCACCCATAAAGAACTGAATTGAAAATGGCTGAAAGCAGCTTAAATTGTGATTCGCTTTTAAAAATGAGAATGTGAATGGTTAATAAAAAAGAAATGTGATTGATAGTATTCGTTTATTGAAAGAACATCTATTTGGTTTCCGTAAAATTCTTGGAATTCAAATGTTATTTTCCAAAAACGCTCTGATTGATCAACCAAGGACTAGTTCTTACTAATTCCTCAGATAAGTAATTTAATATTGCTATTGTGTTCTTAGAGTTTAATTAATAATGGCTTTAGAATAGTAAATAATAGAATAGTTTATAATAATGTTGAAATTCAAGTATTGGACTGAATAATGTACTTAACTTTAGTAGAAAACTGTTATACTACAATAACTATTTGTTTAAGAGTAGATAAATTATGTGAAAATAATCGATTCTTCAATTTTAGTTAATCTAAATAATTAAATCTGATTGCTGTAGGCAAATACACACTACTTCTCCTGAATAAAATTTAAAAAATTAGATACAATATGGCACTTTTGATTTGGTCGAAAGATAGAAAGTGGAGAAATCTTTTATTTTTTTTTTCTTAAATTGAAGACAATTCTTACAATCATTTAAAAGTAAGTAATTTCTTTACTTCTTTTGGTAAGGTAAAAGGTTTAAATTCTTAAACAAAAATAAAAAATAATGATCCCACATAATCCTAAGAATTTAGGGAATTTTAAAGCTTAAAATTAAAAAAAAAAAATAGAGGTTTAAAACTACTTATTTTTAAATAACAAGCCTATTAGTAATAAAAGCTTAAAACGTAAAACTTGAAAAGTCCACGTAATCGATTGAATTTTGGAAAATGGGTACTAATTTACTTGTAATTTATTAAAATACCTGCATTTTGAGGTGAATTTTGAGCAAGCATTGTATGCAATAATTATAATTATAAAGAAATATGGGGAAAAACAATACAGGTGATTAATTCAGACTGGAAGTAATAATAAGATGAATTCTTCTAATTCAGAACAGTTACTTTAAACAGAACTAACGATTAGGAGTATTTAAATTTATCGAAACCTAACCCCGGCTACAGTTTTAGGAAAGAAAAATAATTTTTTTAACTCAGATTTTTAAACTAAGTGATGTCTTGAAAAAATAAATAAACGATATACATAGAAACACACTCTTCCATACATTGCATTAGTATTAAAATATTTAT
>JAFIDM010012231.1:134101513-134140515 GCA_023159025.1 Thereuonema tuberculata | reverse complement strand
ATAAATATTTTAATACTAATGCAATGTATGGAAGAGTGTGTTTCTATCTAATATTTTTGATATGGAAAGAAAGAAGATTACGGAAGAATTTGGTTTATAAACGATATACAGTTTTTTTTTTAATTAAAAAAATTCTATTGGTAAACTTTAAATCTAAAAAATTCTTACGAAGGAAAGCTTTAATTTAGAAAACATTTGTAATGGTTGACTATATCTAATTTAAGAAAGATTTGATGTTTATTGTCTTTTTTTACCGTTTCTATCTCCGTACATCGAATGAAGTTTGAAAGAGCAATATTTGCCCTAAAGATTTCATTTTGTTTTCGTTTCTTGTATTTTCCTTTGCATTCGTTTTGCTACGATGGGAATTAAATTTCAGCGAAAGTTAAATTTTGTTCGGAGCGAGAGTACTTTCATCTTAAGCCAAGGTTAAGGACTTCACGAAGAAAGAATTGATTAAAGGTAAAGAAATAAAAAAAAGTTGATTGCAGAGATGGAAAAACAAAAACAAAAAAAAAAATTGAAAGAGTTTAAGGAAAAGCTTTCCATTAAGACAAAAAAAAAAAGTCTTTTCAGGGCATCTGTTTCTTATTTAAATTACAACCTGGAAATTCCGTTGTGTCCTTAAAGAAGTTAATTCGACAAAAGAATACTTAGGATGGAGATTCGGTTAATGCTGATCGATTTACATTTGTTTTACTATTCTTGGAGAATTGTAAGTTCTAGCCTGAAGAACTTGTGCCAGCGATTACTAATTAGATCGATTCTGTCTGTCTCTTCGAACTTAGTAATGTAAATTCTTATAAAGGTAAAAATTTAACTTGAATCTTAATGTAAGAGTGCCGCAAACAGTGAATCGTTTTAAAAACTGCTTTTCACTAGCTAATAGTAATTTTAATTTATAATTAAATAATTTTAATTATAAATTTTAAGTAGTATTTTCCTTTTGAGATTCTCTCAAATACAGTTTTCCCTATTCTTCAACTCACATTGATAGCATTTAATTTTAAAAGGTTTCTACAGAGTTTTATTCATTGTAAGTCCTCTTAAACTTTTTTTTTTTAATTTAGTTGATTTCTTGGATCTAATGAATTCGAAATTATTTAGAAAAGGCCGTCACCTTTCGAATATTTCTTATTTGTCAGAATTAAAAATGCATTTTTTAAAGAATAAGAGCTCTTTTAAAAATTAATCTTTAAGCTTAAGAATTTCTACATTTAATTTGTTTAAAATACAATATTTGAGATCATTAATATTTTTTTTTGTAAATTTTTGAGATATTTTTGTGAGAGGGAAAAAAATATCACCCACGTTTGGTGTCTGCTAAGACAGACAGAATGAAGACAGTATTGTAGAAGTTACAGAGATCTAATACGGTTTAGGTAAGAAAAGTCCTTACCTAAACACTTACATCAATAAATCTTATCTAATTTGTTGACACTTTTATTGTGAATCGAATACAAAATTATCAATACATTTATTCCATCATCGTAAACTTAATATCATTTACAATAAGATATCAGTTTAGACAATACATAGAATTCTATGACTCAATTTGACTGGGTGCTCTCCTGCTCGATTGTTTTGCTGTCTTTGTTTTTCTTTCCATAGTTAATCGAAACAAATGGCATTGAATTTATGTTGCAAACTTCAGTTTAGTCTATGCCATTGTCGAACTGAAAAGTGATTTTATTGGAGTTAGCTCAACAGTAGTTTTCGGACTGCGGATAGTAAGAAAACTGGCAGGCCTCATTCTCGATCTGATGTTTGTCAATAACGTTCAAGGCTACAAAGTAACATCATTTTGATCTTTCCTGCATTAGACAGAAGGTACATGAGTTTTATTCCAAAAATGGAATATCTACTTTTTCTAAAGTCCTTCAGACACTAAATAAAGATAATAAATAAATAAATTGTATATAGTCCTTCCCACAGTCACAAAAAATTCTTGTTGGGGTAATACTTAGAAATCAATTCGTTCTTCAATTACGTATACAGTAATCAAATTTTATTAATAAATCAATGAACTACAAAATAAAATCTAATTCACGTTTTCTTTTTTTTCCAAATCACTATAAAGCGGAAAAAAATTAAATAAAAAAAATCAGCTATTATAAAATATCAAAAACTAAACATATTTAAAATATTGGTAACTAAAATTTCTTTTCAGTTATTGGCAGTTAATTATAAACCCGACCAAAATTAAACTATTATAAAAAAAACCTGAAATATTTACATGTATGTTGAGTAAATCTTGAAATTAATATGTAATTAAATTCAAAGTTAATTTATGTATTTATTTTGTGTTGTGATGCAGCATTTGAACAATGGAAAAATAAAAATTATAGTAAGTTATAGACATATGTTTGCAAATACCTCGAAGAATATTCATATAATGTTATGTGTATAATGATAATAAATCACTCGCCAGTGCAAGGATACAGTGATCCGGTCGCTAAAAGGTCCAATGTATCTTCATTAGTTGACATCCACTGTTGACATCGTTCATCACAAGAATGTCTTTGACTTGAGGATAAAATATCAAACCAGAAGGAAATTAAAAGAATTAAAAACTAGAAGCCGGCTTGAAAATTAATCTAATTGATTGTTTTCGATTGAACAGGGAAAAAAAACAAATTCTTAATCTATATTACTAAAATCTTTTATTTCTCTGTCTGTCTGTCTTTCTGTCTGTCTGTCTGTGTGTCTGTCCGGCGCAATTTTCTGAGAGAATGAAAAATAGAAATTATTTTTACAATGAAACATCCGCGACAGGAATCGAACCTGCAACCTTCTGATCCGAAGTCAGATGCCTTATCCATTAGGCCATAGGGACTACAACTCTCTTCATATGGTTTTTTGACTTATATCTCCTTTCCTTTCCCCCATCAATAAGGAATGTATTCAATCTTTTTTTTGAATCTCAACATTGTTTATTTATTTCACATCAGTCAGTTTATTTGTAATTCGAAACTGACAATTAGAACGATAATTGCCGAAACGTTGCAATATTTTAAATATTCTTACTTAACCAAATCCTAGGTGATATTGAAAAATATGTGGGTGTACACGCCAGATGTTGGAGTAAAGAAAACAGAGTCAAGAAAGAGAGAAGCACTCTTTTTTTGAGGTGGAATACCGAAAAACTCACTATTTGCAACTCAAAAACCATCAATAAATGTAACTCAAACGTCACTGAAAAGTGACAATTATAAATAAAATGAGAGTCAAAAAAGAATGAAGCGATACTTCTATTAGATAGAATACTGAAAAATCACTATCTGTAACTCAGAAACCATCAATATTTGGAACACAAAAGCCACTGAAAAGTGCCACTTAGAATAAAAAAAAAAAAAAAAAAAAAACTGAAAAATCACTATTTGTAACTAAAAAACTGAACACTATTGTAACTCGAAAACCCCTGAAAAGTATCAATAGGAATAAAAAAAAAAGATAGTCAAGAAAGAAAGATGCACTATTTCTATTAGGTAGAATACTGCTCAGAATTTAGACGTCTTAGCCATTAGACCACTAGGCCTACATTCTAATCTCTGTAAAAAATAAAAATATATCATAGATATATGATTTACAAGGTGGTTCTAAAAGCAGTCGTAGATTGAGAGAATATAGACATCAAAAATTAAATAAAAAAAAAAGCTTTTAAAAAATTTTAGTTTTAGTTTCCTTGATGTAATTTGTGTGTGTGTGTGTGTGTGTGTGTGTGTTATTTTTAATAAATAAAAAATTGTTTTCCGTTACATAAGGGAGGCTTCCGGAGCGAAGCGACGGGTAGCCGACTAGTGTTTATTTAAAATTATAATTTGTCAAATAGATAAAAAAAATATTTATCCAAATTATTCTTTGATAAAGAGTTGATAAAGAGTTTGGCTTTTAGCCAAATTTGAGGGCTACCTTGGATGGTTTTCTTGTTGATATAAAAAAAAATCATATTTAATTAAAATAGCATTGCTATAGCTATTTCTTTTATATATATATTTATATATATTTTATATATAATAACTATTTCTTTTGTTATTAGTAATATATTGCTGTTCGTTTTTATTTCCTTACTTCAGAAATATACTAATTTAGATTTTTCCAGCTAACCAATATTTAAAATTTTGACCATCCATAATGAATTGTAAAAATAATTGTAAAAGATATACATTTGTTGTAGAAACAAGATTTACATTAATGTAAACAAGAAATGTAAACAACAATTGTGGCCTGTCAATTTAACTTGTGTTTAAGTAAAAGATTTTGGGATTTTTTTTCATGTGCTTGGTTCTCTTGGCCACATCTAATATTGAAACTCCAGGTTTTATCGATAAACAAGATTTGAATTACCGCGATGGAGACATTTTAATTTCATCTGACAATATGGCTTTGATTCCTATGTTTTTCTGTAATCCATTTTTCGGAAATCAATGAGCCCGATCTTTTGGACAATATAATCAATCGGCATTGAAGAATTTTTTTAAATTTATAAAAAATTATTTAGTTTTTATTTGTATTAACGTATTAGTTGGATAATCAGGATTTTCATCGTAAATCATATCTAAAATTATAAATTCAAATTCATTTTATAGCATTTTTGGTCTCAATGAATTTGATTTAATATAACATTAAAATATTTTTACATTAATCTTTAATATTCTTGAGAACTACGGTTTCATGTTTGATGATAAAATAGTTATGATTAAAAGTTCAAGAAGATTCTAAATTCTCTAAAGACAAACCTTTTTAAGCGCGGTAGCAGCTCAATTTGTAGAATTACATTGCTACTTGAAACTAAATATTGTTGACCTGAATTTAAAACGTTCCAATCGGATATCCAAAACAAAGATATATTTGGCGTCCTAAATTTTGATTATCCACAAAGTAAGAGCACATTAAATGTAAGGGGAAAAAACCAACAACTTTGTTCAATGATAAAAGAGTTGTTCATTCCGATGTTGACAATTTGAGTTCAATTTTTACCAAAGAACATCTTCCTTGTTAAAATTACGATCTACTTCTAAAATCGAAGCTTGTTTGAATGTAAACTATATCTTTTGAATTTAAGCTATTTGATGTTCTAAGAGCAATATATTCTGAACCTAATGCTTTTAACTCTTTAGCTGTTGCTCCCACTTACATCTAAATTAATAGTGATCTTTCTTGTTAGAATCTACTTTTTCATGATGATGTAGTAAACCTACGATTAAAATTGCATTTTAAAACTTTTTTTGTTGCATTTTCTTATTCCTTTTTTGCGCTCTGACGCATTTTAATGTTAGGTTTAACTTTTAATACCCTAGATTCATGAGGCTTTAACTACTTGCATCTGGATTTTCTTCATGATAACAGTTAACAGTTCTAATAAGTTATAATTCTGAAGTTAAAAATAAAATAAATGATTTACAAAAAAAAAAACTCAGTTATTTTAGCCAAGCTGATCCTTAAACTATAATCAATCAAAATATATAGATTTCTTTGTCATTCATTGAGATCTCGGCTAAAATCAATGAAGACTGCTAATAGAATCTATAATGAAAGTCAATTTAATTCGATAGTTTTTTAATTTTTAAAGAAATTTTATTAATAATGAAAAATTAGGCTTCAATTTAAAAATCTATTAAGATTGAAAAAAGTGTTTTATATTAAAATATATTACGACGACAAAATAAATTCGTAATAATCAAACATCTGTTTTTCTGAAGTAAAATTATTTTACAAGATTGATCAAGATTTTTTTTTTTTTTTACATGTTCAGTAAACCTGATAAATCGTAAAAATATAATGATATTAATGGCTCTTTATATATAAATCATATTCAATGTAAATTATTTTTAAATTAATGCTGAATGACGAGAAGATCTTTTCTTAACACTTTGAGGTGATTTTTAAAAAGAATGCATAAATATTCCCCTAGTAGGCCTGTATTGTTAAAGAAATCTTTTATCTTGGCATATTAACGAAACATTAAGCATTACAAAACCGAACAATAAGATAGGCTAAATAACAGTAGGATTCTAAGATGTATTCTGAGAATATCATTTCCATTAACATACAAGATTTAATAACTAGGCATAAATTCTTAAGAAGTTGCCGTTCTTACCCCCCAAAAAAAATAAGACATGCTAATTTCATTAAAATAATGTGTATTTTATTTCCTTTATGTTTTATAAAGCTGTTAAAAGAAAAATCTAAGTATTGTAGGCTATCATATTTGTCGAATACAACTTAACATCAAGTTGATTCAGTTGCCGGAAAGATTTTTTATGATGAAATATCTTACTTAAGATGAAATTTAAAAGGTCAACATTAGATGACGAAGAAGGTTTTATTCTTCAAGCGTTTTTTCGAGATAAGATATCCTTGATCTTATCGAAGATTCCATACATTCTCTGAAATATTTTATTGTTTGCCTCTTCTTGCTAACTCCACTCCATAAGCCTAATATTTATCAAGTTTTCAATCTTTATTTGTGATAACTGTTACTCCATCGCAACCTTTCCATAAATAATCTATACTTTGCAGAATTCCTCTGAAATTTCAGCGTAGTTAAATATTGTTTAAGGAGTTATGAAACTGAGAAATGTATGTGCATCTCATGGAATCATTTCGTATTTTGTGTCTTGTTTTTTTCTTTTTTATTTACATTGTAGCTATGTTTGATTTGATAATTGTGAAGTTTTCTTTGAATTGTAAGATAATGATTATACGAAACCCATGTTATAATTTGATAATTAATAATAAAAAAAAATAAGAAAAATAATAAATTAAAAAAGGTATTCTATATTTACTGAAGTAATGTGTTCGAAAAATTATAACGAAATTATTTTAATTTCAACTGATAAGTTAATTACGTTGAAATTAGCAGGCAAATTTATTAATCACAGAATAGAAATATCATCAAAATTTAATGAGAATTCCATTTCTCAACAAAGTCTTTCTTTGTGTATATATAGTTATTACATTTTATTTCTGTTTTCATTCTTTATTTCACAAGAAATCAATAATTTTATTGTATAAATAACAATTTTAATATTAATTACATACTAATGAAACTCAATACGAGTATTTGCTTTACTGTTATCACCAAAAAAGGGTTCTTTATTATTTACTTCTGTTTCAGTGCTTACTTTTGTTTAGCAATGTCATTAATGATTCCATACAATCATTGTTTTTAATTATTCCATACATTTTCTATTATTGTGAATTTCTCTTAGAGAAAAATACTGCAAATGCTTGTTAAATACCAATGTTGTTGTCGTCAATAGCAGCTTTTGTTTCAGTCGTTTGTCCCTTCAGGGCAACCAAACACTTCTCTACAGTCATGTACCATTAAATATTAGTGAGCATTCATAAATATCAAAGATGCTTTACCTCAACGTGGAATTAGAACACTCCAGGCACTCGGTGGCTCATTAAAACTGAGCCGAATGTAAACATCATAGATCAAGAGAAGAAAGAAGAAGAAAAAGAAGTAGTAACGACTATTCAAATTCTTCTGAGTAAATCAGAGTTTTTTTTAATTTGCAGATTCATTTATTGGTATTTTTTTCACATTAAATAGATTAGTAAACGAACGCAGATTTAATAAGACTGTGGTCTCTTCGATAAAGACCAACATTAAATCTTAGCAAACTGACAGCTCAGAATTCAAGCCTTGAAATTAAAATAGGATGAAATAAATAATCAGTTTCAATTTCGATTACTAAAATGTTATTTTTATTTTTTTTTATTTTTATAGAACCATTTGGGGCATATTCTAACTAGATTTTTATTTTGGTTTGTTTTTACTATATTCAGTATCTCAGAGTTGTTAGTTTAGTGAACCTTCCAGATTTCCAATTTCTGTTTTTGTTTTTTTTTATGTCGAAACCAATGCGGAGCCCGCAGAAGTTAAAGCAAACAAAAAAACACGCCGAAAGGACAAATGGCGAGAAAATTCATGTGTAAGCTACACGCGGCCGCTTTGAATTTTTTAGTACACAATTTGATCTCACCCATTATTAATATTTATCTGCGCTTTCTTATGTGCTAAAAAAATGATGACTGCTCCTAGCTGATGATCGCCATATTAGCGTGAAACAGCTGTACTAGGATGTCATTTTGTGTACAACTTGGTCTCACCCATTATTAATGTTTTATTATTATGTTTGTATGTTTCAAACCTTGGGTTTCCCCAGCAAAAACAATATGGCGGGTCAAGGACCAAAGCACATACTGCCAAGTGTAAAGATGTGTGCAAGAATGATTAGGGATGTGTGCTTGTGTCCATAAATTTCCTAACTATGCGTGTAGTGTTGAGTACCACAGCCTTCTGCAGTTGTGCATAAGTGATTTTGTGAAGTCCTAGTGTGCTGAGGCTGTGGTGCAATGTGTGAGGCACCAGACCAGTGGCAGACAGAACGATGGGTACAACACGTACTCGATCCTGCCTCCACTGCTTCTGGAGCTCGTGTGCTAGATCAGTGTATTTACTGATCTTGTCTGCGTGAGTTTTCTGCATGTTCTTGCTGATAGGCACTGCAATATCAATTAGATAGGTCTGTTTGTTGACCTTATCAACAAGTGTGATGTCTGGTCTGTTGTGATGTATGGTTTTGTCTGTGTGAATGGGGCGGTCCCAATATAGTTTATATGAGGGTGACTCTAATACGCTTTGTGGTATGTACTTGTAGTACGGGACCGTGCTCTTAATAAGTGAATGTTTGTGTGCGAGTTGTTGATGAACTATCGACGCTACCTGATTGTGTCGGTGGAGGTAGTCTGTTTGAGAGAGAAGGGGACAGCCTGATATTATGTGGTCGATCGTCTCATGCGTAGTGTGGCATTTCCTGCATTTGTCGTCATGTGTGTTTGCATCGTGTAGAATGTGTTTCTTGTAGTTGCGTGTGGAGATGACTTGGTCCTGTATTGCGATCATGAACTTTACGTTACAATGCATCTTCACGTTACAGAAAAATAGAAAAGAGACGTGAAATTACTAATGGATTAATCATTCCAGATATCTCCGCGACATTTATTGTTGAAAAACTGTTGCAAACTGACCGAAAGCGAATATAAAAATAATGCGATATTGTGTATTCCTTTTATATTTTGGATTTCTCCATATTGTTGTTTGAAATTACAATTAATCTATTAAACTTTATATTTAAAAAATAAATATCAATTTCAAAATGCAGAGATGCTGTTTCAGTGGAAGTTATCAAATAGTTTTTGATCAACTGAAGTATATTTTATACAGTTCTCTGCTGGAATTATTTGAAGCAAAAGTATACATAAATATAGCATTTAAAATAAACAATGATTTTTTAATAGTTCAAAAACGTTATAGCAGAGGCTTAGTGACTTGTATGATAATATTTATAGTCAATATAAAAATAGAGAAACTTTGGTAAAACAGTTCTTACAAAATTTACTGTTCAATACTAATAAATACACATATATACATTTCTATTTCTTGAAATGTTTAATAATAGAATCTTTGATCCTAACTTAAAATAAATAGTAGTTTCAACTTTCAACTAGTTCATTTCACTGTAAACTATTATCTTCATTGTTTCTAATGAATTCACATATAGAATAAGTCTGTTCCTATAAAACTCTTCAGATACTACAATGTTCTTTTACTAAAAAAGTCCCATGCTGAATTGAAGGTATATAAGTAATTGGTATATTATATATTCGAATTAAATGTCACAGCAATTCTCGATGAGCACAGTAAGAGTCAAATGTAAAAGAATAGTTCCTCACAGTTGATAATAACACAATCTGTAGCTTAATGTTTATCCCTGATGACCAAAGGTAAAAGTATAACAATGTAAGTCACTTATTTTAATTCTTGATAGAAGAAATCGCTGAAATACGAAACCGATCCTAGATAATACCTCTCATTAGTTGACCTGGTTTCCTACACGTCGATCTGGTGCATCCGAAGTTTTCAATTGAATAATGTACGTTGTAAGCCTTTCCATTCGAACGTATCTCAAAAGAAATAATGTATTAATAGAAGTATGTAGCTTAAAAAAACACTTCTGCTAAACTATAACTTCCTACTTCTATTAAATATATACATATATAACTGAAGAACTTTTTATGCTGAGATATTCTTCATAGAGATGTCTTCTTATTACTTCACCCATCTTGATTGTCACCAATATGGAATATATCTCCCATCTTTCATATATCGACCTACTTCCTTGTTATCATCACTTAGCAATCATACATGCACAATAAACAAAAATTTACTTAGCACGCTTAACAAACACAATATATGCTGCTATGACCTTTTCTTTGTTTTCATTTCAACTTACAAATAAAATATCTTAACCAATGAAAATAATTGATGAATTTCACATTGCACAAAAAAATTCTATCTTTTAAAAACATACATTATTTCATGTAAAAATAGAAGCTTCTTTCATCTCAAGAGATTCTTATGTTTTATCTTAATATTCTTTAAAGACTTCAGAACGGAGCTTGACTGAGCACGGAATAACAATGAAATTAAAGTGCTTCTTTATCTTAGTCATGTCGGGTATTTTTTTAAGATAGAACAGAGTTAACTTGGAAACACAGTCATGAGCAAGTATTTTAATAACTACAATTTATGTGGTAAAATAAAGCTACAAGATCTCATCAGCGAAGAATATCTCAATAACCATTAAAATTCTATCATAAAATTCTATTTTAAGTAACATGTGAAACCATCTATTGCTTATGAATAAAGTAAATGTTTTAGATAGTTGAAAACTCAAAAATTCATTCAGCTTCCATGTTTTTAATTTTTTTCTATAATATTACGTAATTTTTCATCCTAAAAATTATATGAAGGATGTTTTGTCAATTTTCGAGTTAGCTTAATTGTAAGGTTATTACTCTTCCTTATGGTCTTTCTTTAAAAGATAAAAATTTCGAAATGTCAACTGATAATATACAAGGGTTTAAGAAAGAAAATGTATGATCCAGCTAATATTTTGGAAAAAAAAGTATAGTACTGAAACACTTAACTAATGTTTCTTACAATCTTTTTCAATTTCAGTTTTCGATTACTCAGATCTCCTAATCCTTCCTTGTCGTTTTCTTTGCTTACTTAGTAATATATTGGGGGTGCGATTTCAAACTCACATTCTATTCTTTTCCCAAAACCATTTTTGCTTTTGGTAACTTTTTTTTTCAAGCTAAATGATGTACGTTGTAATTTATAGCTGCTGTTATTCTGAATTTCCCTGTTTACCTTTTTCTTTTTCGTATTTTATCGAATTTCCTTAGTGTAAATATATTTTCTCTGCTGTGAATCTTACGTCTCCTCAATTCCACCGTAAACGTTTGATGGTTTTCCCCAATCGTGCTGTAACATCCATCACTGGCTCGGAAGCAGTTGAAGGTCGAAGTTGGGGAAACTCATAACATCGGAGGACTTGAAGGAAGTCGTCCGTCATTGCAACTTAAACCGCTGACGATGGAATTTACGAGTGTAGGGCTGCCCTGAAGGTGCTTAAGTAGCAGATCTATGATGATACTAAGGTTATCGCCGTCAAGAAACCAAACTGCTTCTTCTGAGTAGATACGAGAATTTCTTGGGAGGATAAAATCATGCGTATGATTTATAAATGTAATCATTCAATCAACTTTAAATGGTTTTTTTTTTAAATCTTTGAAGTCATCGAATTTATTTAAACTTGACATTAAAGTCTCCTTTGATTGAACTTTTCGAAATTATAGAACACTCAACTATTTATGTAATCATAGACAACAAACCAAGACGGCACAAAAGTAAACAAACGATTTCGCTCTGACCTATCAATAGTGGAAGATGACCGTTTCATCGTCTTTATGCACTCATCAGTCACACAAACCCCTTGTTGAAAACTCAGATCTTGAAACCAGGTTAAGGATTCCACCCACACACCCGCCAGTGGATTCTCAATAAAATAAAATCAAAACAAAAGGAGAAGCTCCAATTCCTGGCCTGCGAATCCGTCAGACACAGAGGAAATTTAAGAAAGCAAGGCTAAAGGCAAGCCACGTAAATTACAATAAAAATTTAACGTGCTTGTTATAAAATAAACAACAAACCAAGAAGGCACAAAGGTAAACAAAAGATTTCGCCATCGCGATGAGAGCTTTCAACAAGCGGTTTGTGTGACTGATGAGTCCATAATGAAGGACGAAACGGCCGTTCCACATTCTCACTGTTGGTAGCTCAGAGGTTAATCTTTTGTTTACCTTTAGTGCCTTCTTGTTTTGTTGTTTATTTTATAATAGGCACGTTAAATTTTTATTGTTATTTATGTAATCCTTTGGAAACAGGATTAAATAAATTACAATAATGAAATTCTCTTCTATGGATTATTCTATCTACTGTGGATTATTCAGTAATTGATAATCAAATAGCAGAAATAAAAAGTGATAAAGGTAAGGATCATTTACTAATAGCGTAGAACTTCATTATCGAGCATTGCACTCTTTTGAAATTTAAATGGTCTGTATAAATCAATAATCAACGAACAAACTGATATTATCACAAGCAAGAAATTTGAATAAATGAGATCGCTTCATGCTCAAAAAAACATTATATTTTTTTAAATTTAATGTTTTCGAAAGAAAATTAAATGAAGAATCACATACGAAAAAAGATTAAGAAATTAGTGTTTAATGAAATGAGTTGAATAATGAATTGAAATATTCTTTATAATTCCACAGTGCATTACTTATCTAAAAATAAATTCGAAAATTTTTATTACTTTTTAGTAAATTTAATATTTACTTTTTGACTCTGCATTCAGAAATTAAAAAATTGAAACAGAAAATGAATAAAAATTAAATTGTATTAAAATACATTAATTATGAAGTAACACAATAGTAAAAACGAAGATTTGGGTTTTTTTTCTTTTTAGAAATGAGAAAATGTATTTTAAAAATGAAAACGAAAGAAATCTTTAAAGATAAATAATTCTACTAAAATATCTCGAATTTGTCTGTTTCACAATGACTTCGCTGAAACCTGCGTCACAGCCAAATCCAGCAATCATCTCATAAACAATGTCTGACGCTTCTGTGACGTTTCTCTGACGTGAAGCAAATATTTTTGCTTTTATTGTAGTCCGATGTGCGTGCAATCTGCTCTCCTTTCTCTCTTTCTGAAGCGAAATTAAGAGGAATATCATAAAAAATAGGATTATTTCACTACTTTAAACAGAGACTTTATAGTTATAATTTCCAATTGTGGTTTTTATTATCTAAAGCAGTGGTCGGCAACCTTTTGTTGTAAAAGGGCCAAATATGTTATGTGGGGATTACTGCGGGCCGCACTTGGGCCAAAAATTTTAACAACCAAAAAAAAAAAAAACGGAAAATCTTACTTTATCAACCAAAAAAAAAAAAATTCCAACACGCCCCGCGGGCCGCACCAAAATGCTTCATGGGCCGCATGCGGCCCGCGGGCCGCGGGTTGCCGACCGCTGATCTAAAGCAATGAAATTTCTTTTTCATTTCTACCTGTATTTATCAATGTGATGTAATTGAAAATAAATTTTATTTTGATAATTTTTCAGTTTCAACGTACTACCTTTATTTGTGTGAAGTACTTATTGAATCTATGGTGGTGATGCTTTTTGTAACTTTCTGTGCAAGCTTCTTTGCAAATTAGCAAAAAGCTGAACTCCTGTAGATTCGCATTTATTGCAACCAGAGCCGTCGCATGGGCGGGGCGATCGCCCTGGGCGCTGCTACCAGGGGGGCGCCGCGGCACGGCAAAAATAAAAAAAATTTTGGAAATTCCGTTTTTTTTTTTTTTTTGGTTGCTGAATTGGAAATTCCCTTTTTTTTTTTTGATTGTTGAATTGGAAATTCCTGGGCGCCGCGGCACGGCAAAAATAAAAAAAAAATTGGAATTTCCTTTTTTTTTTGGTTGTAGATTTTTGGGATGGGGAGGGGCACAAATATCAAGTGTAGGGCGAAATCTTGCCCCGGGCGCCAACAAACCACACGACGGCCCTGATTGCAACGTATTGTGAATAGTTGCTACAAGGCCACTAATTATGGTTTTCAATCTAAATATTACTAAAAATTTTATTCTATAAGTTTTAGATAGAATTCTAATTGAACTCTAGGGTGATCATACCATCTTCAATCAAACGCTCTGAGGTATTTGCTAATACTATCTGAAGCATTAAGCAGTAACTTTAGATATACTTGGTTCAGTGCTATTTTGGTCAATGCATTGAGTTTCGTTGAATGCTTATTTAAATAGAAACACGCTGAACAATGAAAATAAAAGTTTCCAGATAGTGAAAGTATAATTACAAAAGGATAATCTACATATGATCTACATGTTTCAATGACATATTGTAACGATTCTGCTACTTCTGTCATTGTGTTGGATAATCCTCAAAGAAAGTTGATGGAATACCCTTAACATAAATAATTGCTTTGCCAATAGTCCCAACGCTGACACCACTTGGTTTGTATAAAGTAAACAAATATGTTTGGCTCTGATATTACTGTGTAATGGAAATGTAATTGACAGTGAAAACAGGATAGACAAGCCTCTGCAAATTGTATCTATTGAAAGGTTTCCCATTTCGATGATAAACGTGAATCGATCAGTGGACGAAGATGAGATTGAATAGGAAAATGACTATACTTCTCTATAGGTTTTAAGTATTTCAGCACGTATTGTCCGTTATAAACTGCCAATAAAAAAATTCAGTTTTCGAGAATCATTTCTTTCTTCTATTACTTTCTGTCGTGCATATTTTCTTAAAATGTCCAAAACTCATGTTTTCTGATGCAGTAAGTAAAGTCAAGAAGGACGTTTGTCTTTTGGCTATCCATTCTTACAATTTCACTCATTTTTACTCATCAGACAACTTATAAATATTCAATTAACTGATTTTCTTATTTCAAAATATATATATATATGTCTTCTCATTGTTCAAAATTCGTACATCAAATTGTTCAAAATATTTAAAAACTTTTATATCTTTGAAGAAATCTAAACCAATGTCCGTTTTCGAAATTGAAAATAAAATTTGAATATTTTCAATTCGAAAACGGACATTGGTTTTGATTTCTTCAAAGATATAAAAGTTTTTAAATATTTTGAAGATTTGGGAAATTAAAAAGATATGGACAGTTTTCTCTTCAAATTTTAATCAAGAAGGAAACAATTTTATTTTCAATTTCGAAAACGGACATTGGTTTAGATTTCTTCAAAGATATAAAAGTTTTTAAATACAGTAAAACCCCGTTATTACGCTCGTCAAGGGACCGTGACCTACAAGCGTAATAAGCGGGATAGCGCTATAAACGGGGAATGATTTATATGATGGGGAAACATTTAGACACCATTTTACAGGAAAGACACTTGATTCTGAAATAGATATAGTGCAAATGTGAGCTTATTTCCTATTAAAAAAATCTTTGATTGTGGTTTGCCGTGTGTATATGCTACTGTTATAAATTATGACATTTTCAATGCGGTTCAAGAAACTATTAACATCAATTGATATTCCACTAGGAGCAATACAAATATATTTTCGGAGCAGTTTTAGTGCACTGCCCGCTATTTCACGCGCCTTTTCTTGAATGATTGGGTCACTTAATGGCACTGATGCATCACGGGACTGATGAATCCATTCAATTAGAATTTCCTCGGCATCTTCACATTTTCCACACTACTTTTTTACGTTTGCAACCATCCTTCGCTGAATTGATAATTCCATTCTTATTTTTTATTATTGTTCTCAGACTGGATCAGGGAATTCTTAGATTCTGCGAAAACCTTCTGATTTAGTGTAGAATTCTCGTCGTACTTACGAAGAATTTGCAATTTTTCACTTATAGAAAGGGATTTCCGCTTCGACATTTTGCACTAACTTACTGTATCACAGACCCGCACTTCAAAGAGTTCAAAGATTCCCTCCTACCAGGGAAAGAAAAGAATCGTTACAGTGTTACATTTCTTTTCGATACAAAATTTCCGATATAAAAAAGCGCTACAAGCGGGATTTGAAGCGTTATAAGAGGGTAAAAATATATAGAGTTATATAGAAAATTCCAGGGACCGCATGAAAGGAGCGTAAAGAACGGGATAGTGCTATAAGCGGGAGCGTAATAACGGGGTTTTACTGTATTTTGAACATGTCTTCTTATTTTTCATATTAAGTCAATATAAAACTCCTTTCTCTTCATCATAAATCATCTTCTTTATTTTACAGACGATATTTCACAGAATTTATCATTCTGTTTTTTCAAGCCTTTTTGAATATTTTACAATAAGTAGCAATTAGGTATCAATACATTGTCAACGCACATGACCTAACATAATTAAGCAATAATAATAATTAATACAATGCAAGAAATTCAATCATTTTTAACCAATAATTTTTCAATAATAATAATAATTAACACTATGGGAGTAGTTTATATGAATGATTTTATTTAAATTTAGCCTCTTGTCCTCTTATCAAATCTTGGAAATATGCTAATGTGTTTGCATTAACTATATATTCCTTGTCCTTATTTACACAATTAAATATCTTTATAATGCAGGCCTCTATGACATAACGCGTATGTCAGAGGCCTGCATTATAAAGACATTTAATGGTAAAATCTAAATATTTCTATAAGTTTTATTCTATACGTTTTAGATAGAATTCTAATTGAACTGTAGGGTGACCATACCATCTTCAATCAACGCTCTGATGTATTCGCTAATACTATCTGAAGCATTAAGCAGGAACTTAGATATACTTATAATGGTTCAGTGCTATTTTGGTCAATGCATAGTTTCGTTGAATGCTTATTTCAATAGAAACATGCTGAATTATGAAAATAAAAGTTTCCAGATAATGAAAGTATAATAAGAAAAGGATAATCTACATCTGATCTACACGTTTCAACGACATATTGTAACGATTCTGCTACTTCTGTTGTTGTGTTGGATAATCCTCCAGGAAAGTTGATAGAATATCCTTAACATAAATAATTGGCTTCGTCAATAGTCCAACGCACGCTTAGCTGCGGGTTGGAGGTAACGGGTTCGATTCCCGGCCTCGGCGGCGGGCGGGGATTTTTCCATGCTCCATTCTCCTCCAACGGGTTATAGGACCTACCCACCCCTCTGTAGAATGGGTACCAGGTTTCTTTCCAGGGAGTTAAAGGCGGGCGGGCGTTGGGCTGACCACCCGACCTCAACTAGTCCCGTTGGTCATGAAGTGCCTGGAGCCTTACCTCCCACGACCCCAAGGGCCTGCATAGGTCTATAGTGGGACACTTTAACTTAATAGTCCAATGCTGGCACCACTTGGTTCGTATAAAGTAACCAAATACGTTTGGCACTCATTGAACATTGGCACATTAAACAAATATGTTTGGCACTCATTGAACATTAATTGAACATTAGATAGCTGAAACAGAATAATTCTTATATATTGAACAGTAGCTTTCAGCTTTTTTGTTTAATTGCTACTTATCTTCTATAGTTGAATTTAAATCATAGAAGATAAGTAGCAATTAAACAAAAAAGCTGAAAACTACTGTCGAATATATTTAGAAATGTCTTGCAATCTTCTCTTTAACAATGTATTACAATCATGTCTTTCAACAATTTTTGGCATAGTCTGTGTAACATTGTAAAAAAAAATCGATGTGGACTACTGTATCAATCTTCAATAAATATTATAAATTCATGTTAAGTAAAAATAACATTCTTAACAAAATTAAAAACGTTATCTTTAATATCATTTCTGTTAAAATGGTTGGACATAATTACTAAATCAAATAATGTTGATTATCTTGTGCGAATTTATTTTGCAATTACTTTATTTTTATCTTGTTTTTATCTCATTTCAATTTCACATATTTCATGTAATATCTAAGAATTATTCTTGAATAAACAATTTATAGATATTTTTCTATATTATTATTTTCATATTGATTCCAGTATATGCGCCAGATACAACTGAAAAAAAAGACTCACGGATCTAGAATTACCGCTAGACTAGGATGGAGACTTTCGTGATTAAATATAACTTGAAAAGAAAGTGAAAAAAGAAAGAAAAAGTCTTACATGAAAGACTATTTTAATAAAATGTTAACAAGAGGATTAAAAGGGTGAAAGCTCTGACATACCACCACATATGGACCTGTTGGTGACAAATGTTGCACAAATGTTGTTCTGCAACAATTGGAATAATTGAGGAAGATTTGATGTGATAGGATTGTGGAGAAGAGGAGTCCCCATTCTGGACAAATTATACAATTAATCTAAGAGCATATCACAACTGCTAGTTAAATGCAATGAGATAGATGTAACTATGAATTGATGCTGCTCCATACTCGTTTCCTCCTTGATGACTTTGGTAAACAAGTTCTAATTGGCTATTCTTCAAAAGCAGCCTTGTTTATCTTCCTTATCTTGTTTCTTTTCAGGTCTTGCTTCCGGAAATTAGAAGAGGTTGTCATCATATCATTGTTCTTAGAGACTGTTGAAAGCCAGTTGAATGCTTTATATAAAAATAAAAGTAAGACTAGGAATATTCTCAGATGTTATCGTGTAGTAGGAATCGAGCATAGAGTTATGGAGAGATAGCAATTTTTAGTGGGGGGGGGGGGGGCTGTAAACAAAAGTAATCCTGCTCACGTTTTATCTTGGATCATAAATAAGCAAATTTGAAATTTTTAGGTTATGACTGACCTACAAACAAGCAAACAAAATTTAATAATAACACTTTGCATATCCAGTCAATAAAGAACGGAATCTGTAGTTTTTTTTAATAATTTTGCACGATTTAGAAAATTCAAAAAATCATTAGAAACCCTGTTCTATTAAATGAGGGTTTATGCTCATCTTGCCAGAATTTTAAATGTACCAAATATTTATAAAATGTTGGAGACCTGTATTTTAATCTAACGAAATCAATAAATAAACGCTGCCGAAGATACGGATAAATTTACAATATTTCTATTTCAAGTTGTTTAATGGATTATTCAGCTATCTTGAACAAAATTTAGTAATTTGAGGTGAAATCAAATTTGAGGCGTTGCTTTACTTAGTTAATAAGCATGTCCGCTTGAATTGCTTTGAAAATTATAATAATTAGGATTCACATGGTAAAGCGTCAATATTTACAAAACTGTTGATTTAGTTGACGGTAATGATCCTCGGTAATTAAATCCAGTTTAGTTCTAAAACTATTAACCCAAAGAAAAAAATACTGAATTCGATTTTCAAGGGTAAACTAGTGTAAGAAGCAATGTTTTGTTTGGATTAAGAATTATATCGTTATATCATCATCCACTCGTGCTGATAGAATTCTTTCATCAAGTCATGTGATAAAATGCACAGGACTCGGTTTTCATGTCCTGTGATGTTAGGGAAACAGGAAAGTATTTCCATTTGAATTTAAAAGATATCTTAATTATACACTCGGCTATCTATCACCTAGTGAACACTGAACATACAGCTTATTAATTTTGACAATTGGGGAAGAAGAGATGGAGACGAAAATAATCGTGCTTGTATATGAAGATGGATTATAAGTATTTTACTAAAGTAAATGAAATCATCCAATCTTAGCCAGGATTTGCATAGGAAGGCCGGAGATCAAATAACTTTGCTTAGGTTTTAAGCTGGATCATATGTAAACAATGTACCAATTTTAAGGATATCCCTTTAGCTCTTAAGCATAACAAGCGCTATTAGGGGCTTTTAAGATAAGCAAAGCAGAAAAATATCCAAAATGGATTAGTAAGACTTACTTATTTCATTCAACTATTTGCTGAAGTGCTTAAATTTTAAGAATGTCTTAATGAATATTGGTATTGCACTCAATAAAATATGATCCACAAGTAGGATGAAAAAAAAAACCGCATAAGAAAATTTGTTTTATTTCTCTCAAAATGAATATTTAGCAGAAGATTTTTAAGTCGTAGTTTGAGATATTTTTCCATTGATCATTATTTTTTGAAATAGAATTAATTACTTTTCCTCAAGATTTTCCGTTGGTCATTCATTTATTAAGTTTCCCACTGCTTGGGTCATTTGTCGTCAAATTTCAATCCCTTTTATAGAAATGTTTTTATCTTGCAATTGTTGTCAGAAAGACGATGATAAGTCAATCAAGATATTCATTTCCGAATAGCCTCGTACAATTCAATTAGCACTTATTGAATTCTGGTTATCCTTCCTTTTCATTAACTCCATTAGGATGCACTTCTAAAACTAAATGGAAGTAGATATGAAGGGAGAAGATGGTTCGAAGAGATTTGAAACAGTTTGATCGATTTCTTTAAAATCGAACCAATGCCAAGTTAGATTTTGGAAATTATAACTTTTTGGCGATGTTTCTAAGATTTCATATTAATGACGTATTCTTAAAAATCTGTGAAACTACTAAGTGATCTTTATTTACATTGTAAAAAAAGATTCAATACAAAAGGAAAGAATAGCTAAACTTAAAATGTAATTTTTTAGCAGCCAAAAAAGTTGTTAAGTAATTATGTTCTTCATACATAAAAAGAAAACTTTTTTTTTGATAATGACAAGATAATTTGAAAAATTGCATTGATTATTTTCATATTTCATCCCATTATACTAATACTGATATTATTATAAAGTAACTCGTAAAAAACATTATAACATACAATGAGCAACACTTTATATTTCATCATTGTGTGTAGTATTGTTACTGAGCTAATAAGACTATACACAATTGATTCTCTTCAGGAAATTTTATTTTTGAAAAATATCGAAAACGTTTTATCTATTTTATAAATAGATTACAAGCAAATAAAATATTATAAAAGACATTTCATCGTAAAAACGATAAGCAATAATGTACTTTACATAAAAGCTTTCGTAATTGGACAAGTGAGTAACCATATAACAAAACCTTGAGGTCCAGATATCTTGTGGTTGAGGCTGCCATCCATAGAAAATCGATGAGAAGAAAGTTTTCGAATGTCAAGTAGTTTGTCATAAGATAAAGAACATTATTTTTGACAGAGGTTTTTCTCTAATTGTAATGTAACGCCATATTTCAGTGTAATGCAGTCATCTATAGGCAATGGTTTTAGTCACAATACTGTGACATCAAATCGAAATAGTGTTTATATTGGTATATAAATTTTGGTGCTTGAATTGGTATAATGTTATGTTGATCTCATTACCAAGTCAAAAAAAAAATGCATCATTTTAATCCGTTATAGTGAAGACGATGTAACAAACAAAATAGCCTTCCAAACAAAAAAAAAGGAACTTTTGGGATTTCTTTCTTTTTTTTAGATACAAGGTGTGGGAAGAGGTTATAACCGACAGCGATGTCTCCCCAACACATTAATGTATGGCACTATATTATACTAAAATATGTGTACTGATTATAAGATTTTTTTTCCTTTTCTTATTCAACAATTTATTAACTAATAAATAAAATTGGATGGAAGAAAAGTTTTGAGCCATATGTGAGAAGAAAAGGGAAAATTTCTGCCATATTTGAAGATTAGAAGGCGTAAAAATAACTCTGATTGTAGTAATTGATTCTTTTAAAAAACTGAAATAGTATGAAGTGGGAATTAAAAGATTTTAGTGGTTTTAATGTTTTAAAGAAACTTTTTTTAAGAAAACAATTTTTTTAATTGATTGATAAACATCTGTAGTAGAAAATTAGAATCTTAAGAAAATTCATATTTAATAGTAGAAGAATAGCTACGAATTTTAAATATTGTCGAGAGAATTATCATAAATTAACTCTAATATGTCAGTTATTTAGAGTTGAATTTAGAGTTATTTGGAGTTATTTTTTGTTATTTTAGCTTAAGCGATTTTAAAAATGATCCAGTTATAAAACTTTTTCCTTCATTTGCTTACCGTAAGAACAGATCGGATTAAAACAATATCAGTGAAAAAATACTGAGAATTATTATACAGTACATCTTAACTGTCTCTTCAATTGTCAGCCGAAAATTGCATCAGCTGAATGTAAAACACTTCTGAATGCAGAATCCTCCGTAGTTTTATCAATGTTTTAACTGAGAGATCTCAGGAGACTTCGCCTTAAAGCTTGTTGAGATTAAATCAGAGATTTGACACCAGAAATTTGGTCTCTTATCGGCGAAGGAATCAAACTTATTACGGGTGTTTGTGGAGACATTTGCTGGAATTAATTAGACAATTAAAAAAAGTAATTGTCTAAAAAAAAAAAAAAGCATATGAGGCAAAAACCCAAAGAAAAGAAAAGAAAAAAGGGAAAAACTATACATTCAAAGACTTTTAAGTGCACGCCCACACCCACACACCTACATCCACGCCCTTTTTTTCTTACACATATTTTTTTTGGCCAAATATAAATACCCGTTTTCTTTTTTATTATTATTATTTTTTTGTTTATTTTTTAAATGCGGTTTAAAATAATTATAATAGATAAATTAGAATTTAATTTTCGGCTGAGCACTTGCTTAAAAAAAATATACTACTAAATTCATCCACGAAAGAAAAAGGCAATTTCAAAAAATTATTTAACTGATATTACCTTGATTATTTTGTAACTTCACGAATTACTTCATAAGTTAAAGGAAATAGAATGCTAAACCAAATATTATTTCCATCTGCTTTCTATAAGAAGAATTATTTACAGAAAAACTTGACACTACAGTAATAAAATGAACTGTTTAAAATACCCTAAATTATTAAGTATCGTAAATAATTTTATGACTAGTTACTGTTATCTAGTAACAGGAACTGACCATGCAGCGTAAGATTCGGAGGTTGTTGTTTGAGCGATAGGAGAGCAAATTATTTGTGCGTATGTTTTAGTTCGGACCGTAAATAAACAAGATACCAAACTTCATGAAAACCTAATCATTTTAGGTACGAATAAATAAACAGAAAACAATAAAAAAATGTTCAAGAAGAATAAGAATATATTTAAATAACTGCTCTTTTGAATTCTCCTAATTTTAAATAAAATAAAGTTTAGAGTTTTCAGTTTTATCAAGCTCCTTCTCCCCCAACTAATTCCTAGGATTAGTATATCCGAACAATTTTCATTGATGGTGATCAAAATTAGGCCTAGTGATTTACTTTTCTAGAGAAGCAGAAGATACTTGTGTCAACTATCAATTAGAGTCCCATTCACATCCAGTATTTATTTTGATTGCTGCAATTCAGATAGAAATTAATTTAAGTATAGTTACAATTCAGGCATTTTTGTCATTCAAATGAGATACTTGTTCATTATTGGTTTATTGAGAAACAACTCAAATTCGAGAATTAATGTAAACAGTAATATTATTTACATAATCTTTAATAATTAAATTGAAAATTTATTTTGAAGGAAATATACAATCTTTTTTCATTTATGAGAAGATTATGTATTTATACTTGGTATTTAAAAAGGCTCTTTATATTTCCAAAACGAAATGCACTGGATAAAAATTGAATTTGAATGCTTGTTTTCCTAAATAAATTAAATTAAAATGCTTGTAAATTATTTTTTGGTAATTACCTATTTCTTTTTTCAAAATGAAGATTTATTATTTTCCATCCAGACGTATATATATATATATATTTAAATTCAACCAATAACTCTTCTATATGTTTTTAAAATGGTTTACTTTCAATCTGCCACCTCCCGCATCTCTTTTACATTCTGTAATATCCTTGGATTAAATGCCACAATATGAGTAAACATTAGGAATTAAAGTAAATTTACCTTATTAATTTATTTTTTTATTTCTTCCGATTTCGTTGAATGATTTGTCTGACACGGCCTTACTGGTCTCTTCGAGAGCAACAAGCAAAAAGAGGAATCCATGAATATCATACCATGATAGGTCAATCCGTAGATTGGTTCAAGTCTACGGAACGCTAGTGACCCCCGAAGAATGATCCCTAGGAGAAGCTGTAGCTATACAAGGAACAGATACTGGAGTGGTTTCCCGTTGCCTTCTCCAGGAGCTATTACGGAATGACGTCAGACAGAAGAGAAAGTGAAGAAGAGGCTGACAACACAGGAAAGGAAATTGAAACATCCATGCTCTCGACCGGATACCCCGGGTACCGGCACACTGGCCTCACGATAGACCGACGCCTGAGATCGCACGACCACGCCGGCACGGCAATCGATCAATGATATAAAATAAATAAAATAAAATAAAAATGTAAAAAAAAAAATTAATGCCGCTCTGAGATTCGAACCAAGGTTTAGATTTATCAGCCTTACGGCAGGCCTTCGCTTTCAGCATAAGGCTGTGCCTGAACGACCTAACAAAAGACTTACAAACTATTCTTAATAACAATGTTCGGCAGCACGTACAGAAGTATTCAATTTTGTTTAAGGATGCCTGATTCGAATATATTTTGTTCATTAAGATTTGCAGTGGTTCGTCAGTATATCTTTTATTGACCTTTTGTATATAATATTAAACTTGGTTCGACTCTTGCCTAGATACTAATATGAATTCCGCTCATTGAAATTTCCAGTGCAAGAACATCAGAGCTGGATCCCTATTGCAAAAGAAGATGAATGCAGCAAGTATTTGAGCTATTATTCCAGTTGAATGCTTTGCCATCCATCCGAAATCCTTGAAGACAAGGGAGGGTTCTGAATCATAAGAGATGAATGACTGCCCAGAATGCACATCTATTTTCAAACAACTCCAACTGAACCTGCTCCTTTTGTTTGGAAGCACAATGTGTTTAATCTCCCACAAGAACTAAACAATTGTGTAAATGCTGATCAATAAGCCTTTTTTTAAAGAAATCAAATGCTTTTTTTTTTAAAGAATAACTTTCATTTCTTTTTAATTTTTCTCAATGAAGATTTTCGCGTCATTAATTGTTTTCAAGTTTCATTCCAAATTAGTTGTAATCAAGCTGAACCAACTGAACTAAATTATTACTTATTTTAATAACTATTCTTTTGTATGAAACTGAAGTTTTTTTTAAAAAAATAAAGTCTTCTGAAGCTTTCGCAGGATAGAAATATTTCGAGAGTACCTAAGTGAATCAGAATATTTTCTGTAAAATTACTATACAATAATTACTCATTCAATCTAATAATTCAAATCTTCATACAGTTCCTCAATCAATTTCGGCTACATCAGTTAAAGCTTAAGGCCAATTTTTAAGACCTTAAAATTTATGGCATTGAAAGATTCTATCATTTTAAACATATTTTAACAGAAATAATATGAAATACTGACAATAAGGAAATTTAATTCATATTTAAATAAAGGTGAAAGCACAAAATTTTTTATTCATATTGACGACTACAAAAAAAAAATACCAACAATGTAAGCAAATATTAAAGTCGCTCATTAATCAAGTAAAATAATACTATTATTTCTTTAATTTTGTTAATTCTAAAGATGTTGAAATAAATTGAAAAATAATAATAATAAAAGAAATGAGAGATATATATTTCGAAGGATCTTCTACAAGAACGAAACAATTTTGTAAATACTGATGAACATTTTTTTTTAAATGCTGACGATATACACTAATTAATAAATTTTCATTTTAGCAAAGTTTCTTTATATGTAAAGTATTTATTTTTTTCCTATTTCATTGAAATTAAAGACATGGTGTTAAAGTTGCAAATTCTGATAGAAACTCGCTAATGAAATGACGGAGAATCTTAGATCCATAAAATTTTTCTTTTATATTACTATTGATGTAAATGTTTTTACTTATAGGTGTTTGAAATTACCGAATGGCTGGTGTGACCAAATCAATTTGTTTCTGCTAACTCACTGTTATGAGATATTTTTCTTTTAATGTCGTTTCGTTATTGTTAATTCATTAAGAATTAGAATAAAGATAGCTTTTTCAGAGAGTCAACATTAAAATAATCTTTGTTAATATATATCTATCATTAAAAATTAATTGGCAAAGAAATTAAAAAAATGATAATAATCAAAGAAAAAGTCATGTACAATAAATGTACAATATTTTCCCTCGAAGACAAGAATCTTCAAAAGAATTAGCCCTATCTAACATTAAGCTTATGAGTCGACTTCAGCCATCTTGAAAAAGATGAACAGCGCGGGGCTATTAGAAGGTTTTTAATTGAGGAATGATTTAACAGAAGAAAATTGGACAGCTATATTTTGATGCTTCAGCATCGATTTAGCAACCAATGAATTTTGGTGCACAGAAAATGATCTCCCTTTAGGGAGATCTGAACAACTCTCAGTTTTAATGCAGGCTTGATACAAACCGCCCTTAATGTTTTAAATAAACTGTTAATGTATCATGTTTTGATAGACATTTGTTCAGTTTAGGAAATATTAGAATCCCATAATTAAGCTTTATAGACTGATTTTACAACACAGTCCGACTTCAAAACTCAAGTGAGATGCTTTAAATAACGTTTATGAAAATTTTAAAATCAGAAAAGAACTTCTTTTATTATACTGCAATCTTTGAAATAATAACAGAATCTGTTTCTTAATTCTCAACTCAAAATTTGATTTACTTTAATTGGTTGGAATTAGATTTATAATCCAGTTTACTAATTTAAATTCCTTTTCTTTCATAGACTACAATTACGAAAAGCTTTGTCTAGTTTGATCAAAAAGCAAGGATAAAATAATTAGGAAAATTCCTAATGTTGAATATTTAATTTGATTGTAAATTATTTCCGTCTGGTTGAGTATTTAATAAATAAAGACAGTAAAAAATGTTAATTCGTCTTGCTGATATTAATACTTCAAGTGAGAAACATGTTCTCATTTCAAACTTGACTTCGAATGGATGGTGTTTTGCATCATTTGACCAAGCGCCAAAATTCGATTTTTAGATATTCGCGTAAACGCAAAAGCTTTATAGCTTCACATTTTTTATGAAATGAAGAGTGTTGTAAATCAAAATGAAGATACTTTCACTGGACAATCCAGATCATTTCAAAATTAATAATATCCTTCAAAGGTAATTAGCCACATGATCCAAACCTTATTCGTTACGATTAGTCGATTGGCGTTTATTCAAAATTAATTTTCCGCAGAATTATGCTGAGATAGCAAGCAGAAACAATTTTTTATAAAGAGTTTATACCTTTCGCTAGTAGATTAAGCAATAGACTAAAAAAAAAAGATCTGTTTTGGCACTTTGTCAAATGATGCTTAACATCATCCAAATGTACTCACGCTTGACTTCAGAAAATCAGTTTTATGATGACCAAAACGAAAAATCCTCATTTCCTTAGAAGTTCTTCTTTATGACACTTATCTGAACTACTTAATGAATTAGAATTTATTTTCTGTCAACTATGGGATATGATGTTGCACTTCAGTTAAAGTTGCAGTCATAAATAGAGCTGATACCAATTAAATAATTTGTAACTTTGAACATAAATCAAAATAATCTGGAAAATGCAGTTGACAAGAGAAAGCTCAATCATCAAGCATGGGAATATAGAGTTGTTTATCAGTAAATCTTGATTGTATGGTTATATAATCAAGACCAAGAAGGAAAACATCAAGAGACCAGAATCCTGTAATGAGAGGAACTGGCCGATGCTATCAAGATACTGTATTTGCCGCGCCTCTTTAACTTCTGAATTAATAGGCAAAAACCAGAAAAAAAGAAAGGAGATTTTATAATGTATTTTCCATTTCATTAATCAGATAAACACACACACACACACACACACACACACACACACACACACACATATATACATATATATATATATATATATATAACATAATATAACATAGCTAATATAACAACTAATATAACATAATATTATAATAAACTAATGTAATATCACTACTTTAATAAATTATATAGAAGATGCTAACACTGATATTTATAAAAATTCTTTAAATTACAAAACTCTTAATTACTTGCAGCTTTTCTATAATCTTGGTTTTACTAATCATATTTATAAACAAGAATTGCGAATTCCAAAACTGCATGTTCACAATCCTGTATCGACCATTTTTTTTCTGATATTAAAAATATTTGAACAATGGCTACCATTATCGAATGGGATATTTCTGATCATTTCGATATCTTATTCGAAATGAATAACTCAAATGATCGTATTAATGACAAAAAAATAGATAGAAATATGGTATATAATTATTTAATTAATGATGATTTTTTTTTCAACAAAAACTTAAATGATCTTATTCTTCAAATAACAAATGATTATAATCAAGATACAAATAAAATTATTAATAAACTATATAGATTAATTAAAAAAAGCCGAAAAAAAATTAATTGGAAAAATAAAAATAAATCTTTAGAAACAGTATTAAATATTCGAAATACTACGTATAAAAACCATGGATGGATGGATAAAGATATAATGAAACATTTTGAAGAAAAAAATAAATTGTTTAAAGAACATAAGAAAAATAAAAAAGATAAAATTTTGTAAAAGAAATACAAAAAAAATGGCAAATAATTTTATTACTAAAAAAAATATTATTGTAGTAAATTAGTTGAAGACGATCCAAAGACAAATGTGAATATTTGGAATTTTTTTAAAAAACAAATAAATTATAAACAGAAAGATATTAATAATATTGAAATAATATACTTAATAAAATAATATGATGTGAAAATTATCTTTGAAGAACTGAAAAATGTTTTCATTAAAAAAACAAAACAAAAACATTATGAAAAGAATTCCAATAACCAAGAAATAATCAATTATGAAAGGAATTTCCTAAAAGATTGTATGGTACTATTTCCAACTACTTTTAAATGATATCTCAAACATAATTTCTAAACTAAAAAATCATAACTCTAAGGGCTGTGATTTTATAAATGTAAAAGAAATTAAACATCACAAAGAAATTTTGGTTTCTTTCATTATAGAACTTATTAAAAATATTCTTATAACAGAAACATATCCAAATCATTGGAGAATTGCCCCTGATTATCAACCGAGTAAAACTGGTTAATTGTTAAAAAATCTTACTGGTAGTGAAGATATAAACAACAAACTTAATGAAGGTAAAATTATTTATACTGCGTTTATTGATTTCAGAAAAGCTTTGATAGCATAAATCAAAAATTGTTAGAAAAACTTAAATAAATTGGCATTAGAGGAGAAATTAATAATTTGATAAAAAAATTATTGAAAAAAATAGGAAAATTAAAATAAAAATACAAAACTACATAAGAAAATCATATATTATTAAAGCTGGGGTTCCACAAGAATCAAATTTGGGACCTCTATTATTTAATCTTCATATGAACTCTGAATAATTGTATTGTCCATTCAAATATTTATACATATACCGACGATATACTAATATTTACCGATGATATTAGCCAATTAAATGCGTATAATAGAATGCAGATTGATTTAAATAATATTACTAGGTAGGCTGTAAATAATCATATGACAATAAATATTAAAAAACTAAAATAAATGTTAATAAAAAATAAAAATAAAATTATCAATAAAAATTTATTCTGTGCTTTACACACAAAAATTGTAAAAATATGGATATTTAATAACAACAAACGTATTTAGGAGTCTGTATTGACGAGACATTTTCATGGAATACACAGTATCACCACATCATTAAACACCCTAACTTACTTATTTTATCATTTAAATGAAATATTTCCTTTCAAACAAAAAATTAATTGATAGTTGGATAGTTGGATTTTTATAAATTGGAAACAAATAGAACATTTCAAATAAGAATGCCTTTTTGAGTCGATCTGAGACTCTGGGACGGCTGTTTCGAGCTTGTTGGGCTCTCCTCATCGAGAGGTATGTAGCAAGTGCAAGACTCAAAAGGCGTACCGGGGAAGAATTGGGAATTTTTTTTTCCTTTTTTTGTGGTCAAATACCTTTTGTGGTAGCCGGAGTGCTGCCCCGAAATTGTATTCCACATTTTGTTCTTGTTTTTTATTTTCTTGTTTTTTTGTCATTGATGGGCACTGTTGACATCGTGAAAACAGAACATAATAACAATTATTTTTTAAATAATAAGTAATGTCTTTTTAAACCTGAGTAAGAAAAGTAGAGATAAAAAAAAAAATATAAGAAAAAAAAAATCTTAACTATAAACAAAATTTTATTTATAAAATAATTAATAAAAAAAAAATCAAAATATAAAATGAAAAAAATAGATTTAAAGAAGAAATATTGGCTTAGTACGTTAAATAATAATAAAATAAGAAAAAATTATGGTTACTGTGTAAAGAGTTATATGAGGGGCGTTCAAAAAGAAACGAGCCGGAAGCCGAGGAACAGAAACCAGTACAGGTATGTCAGAAGTATTGGCCCTGGCTGTTGAGGCACTTGTCCCACTGCGATACAAGGCGATGAATGGCTGTCTCGTAAAATTCCCGGGGCTGCGTTGTGAATTTCAAAAAAAACAGTTCACAACGTCGCGTCGTCGTCCGACATGCAGTGAAGCCTAAGAAGTGAAGCCTATGTGAAGCCTATGTGAAGCCTATGGGAAGCCTATGCAGTGAAGCCTATGCAGTGAAGCCTAAGCAGTGAGGCCTATGCAGTGAAGGGACATGCAGTGTTCACCGTACACTTGTGACATTCTTCGATGAATGTCCGTTCCCCCTACTCGTTCTGCTGTCAGAAAACGAACAACACCTCTTTGCTCTTCTTTAGACGCCTCCATTGCACTGTTTCACTGCTTACAACGTGAATGACCTCGTTGGACGATTGACGCATGCTTCTGCTAGCTTTTAGTTACGTGACTTGCACCCGTGACCCTCTAGCGGCGGGCTGTGAACTTCGCACTCACTCGTGTCGGAACCAATCTTGGTTACACATGCAACGATATTATCCTTCTGTCACCGGTTTGCCCATTACACACTCCGGCTCGTTTCTTTTTGAACGCCCCTTATATATTATATAAATTGTTTCAACAAATTAAGTGGGGAAAATTATGATTTTCAAAAAATTAAAGATATATTAAGATAATTTCAGACGTAATTGATAAAAATATTAAATGTAAGGTAATGTAAGGTAATTATGGAATTAACTTTTTTTATTTTTATTTTTGTTAATTATTCACATTAAATTTTTCTTTACCTATATTACAGATATGCATTAATAAGCACACATAATAGGACTGAGGAACATTAATAAAAAAAAAAATACTTTATTTTGCCCGGAAAATTTCAAACTTTTATCCTAGCATATCTGTAGATAACTAATACTTACCTCACAAAATCTCGAGTTAAACTTAAATCAATCGAACAAATACTATTATCTTTCGGAAATCAGTATTGAAATATATTTATTCGATTCATCACTTTTTTATTTGTGGAATTTTTAATGGACCGAAGATTCCGAATCATAACATCATACGATAGATGCAAAATTTCAGCTGTGAATAATTCTAGCTGATTTACATTCGCTTCTTAAATTTTCAAGTAATAATTCAGTATTTTGAATGGAAGCTTAAGTAATATAGTACTTCTTTAATAGCAACTGAATCAAATACGTCCCTTTATGTTCACAGATTAACTGTACTTAAGAAATCCCCTGCGAGCTGTCGAATGATTTTGTTTCTTGAAGGCCTTTAAATTATCTCAGATGCTTTTAACTAAGGTATTTTAATTGTGTCGTCTGACTTGGGTAAAATTCAGAACTTCTGGATGACATACAAACTTTTCTGACTTTCTTGCGGAGAAAATTATACAAATTTAAGACAGTTTTACAACTTATATAATATTAAATTTAATCGTTATATTATTATATTTAAATTTTTATCCCATTAGCGATAAATATATTTATAACCATTTTTTGGATGTTTTATTTTAGAATACAAAACTGATATATATATAACTGATATAAATTCAGAAGACCAGTTGTAGTGGGTGCATAATTTATTGGAAATGCGTTTTAACTCCTAATTTTTTCGAACATGCTTCTCTTTAGATTTCTTTTATAGCGCTGAGTTCTCATTTAGAATACCAAGTTCATAAACTCTTTTACTTTTCCTGTTGCAAATTGGACTTGAAAGATAAGAAAGGAAAAAGAATAATTTTTGTTTTCCATTCGTGCCAATGCTTTGACGTTGAAATCTTTTGGATTGAAGATAATAGCCTTCCATTAAGGATAAAATAGTACCTGAAACTATGAAACGCATTGATATTCTTCTCCATATGGAACTTCTTCGTTTCCATGAATTATTTAGGACTGCAGTTACTGTGGCCAATGAGTATTCACCACAGACACTCGGACGAAGAAATTTCAACGCTTTTGTTTCTCATGTCACACACCCACAATTCACCTGGGTGCTGAAAATCTCTTGTCTTTTGTAAAAGATATAAATCTGCAATCAAAAGAAAAAGCTGAAAAGGATTTCAAGGAATAAAGGGTATATCACAATCAGAGAAAGTATTGTTATCGAAGGGAAAAAGACTAATTATCAATAATGAAATAGTAAAAGCTAAAAATTGAATAACATTTTAAAAAGTAAACGTTTTTCTTAATTAATAGTTATTCCAGTCTTCAGTAATATGATGAATTCTCTGCGAATGGAACCTGAGGGTTTTTTTTTTTTTTTTTTTTTTTTTTATCGAAATCTATCCTTTTTATATTTTGTTGATAACTTAAATTGGTCTTTGAGGACATGTAATTATTTCCTAATATACTTTATTCACGTATTTAATTTGTTCGTAGTTAAAAACGTCCGAAGCCGTTTAGGCGTATTCGATCAGTGTAGGCGGTAACTTACTGATATTGCTGACCTTCTTGAATATGAGTTCGATTCTCGGGATATTTCCTTTTTTTTCCTGTGATTGTCTCTTTCTTCTTTCTCTAGCTGTGGCCATCTATTAATTCTGGTGCTTATACAAAAGGTGTCAATGAAGGATACCCACAGTCCTTAATGCAGAATAGAATAACTACGTCGAATGATAACTGATCAATCCTCCTTTAAAATTGATTCATTAATACTAAAGTGCTGTGGTTGTTAAAATTTCCTTTAATTAAAAAATATTGTTTAAAATGAATAATATTATCAACTTTAATACTTTTTAATATCTCTAAATGAAATATGCTGTAAAGATATGTAAAAGTATTAACGAATTATATGAGGAAAAGGAAAAGTTTTTTTTCCTGTCCTCAAAAAACCTGATGATGTTAAAGGAAAAGAAATATTGTGTATTTTAGAAGAATTAAAGGAGTATGTATCAACTACATGTCTTTACAACATATTACTTATAAATATTTTGGAAGTATCTTATTCTGAACATCTCTAAATGAAGTTTCTCTTTTACAATTTGCTTCTTTTTTTTTGCTCGTTATATAAGAGTAGTTGTAATCGAAATTTCCTAAAATACTTCCACATGATTATTGCTTATCATTTATAATGATGACATTAAAAAAATGGTGAGTATCATATATCTTCGTTGTATTAGAATCGATTTCATTAAACTTTGGACTATGTTATGCCTCTTTGGAGGTAATTTGTTTATATTATTTAATTAGGAAACATATAATCAGTTCTTATTTGGAAAGAGTATTCGACTTTGCCATGTAATTCTCGTATTGCGAGATGTATTAATATTATAATATTAATATTTAATGGAGTGTTTTTAAATAGGTTAGGTAAGGACAATCACTAACCACATTTCTACTTCTATTATTTTTATCGATTCTGTATATAACTACCGGTATTAAATAAAGATAGCTTGTACTGTCTTTCGCTTTTTTTTTAACTTGGATTTTCAAACATCATTTTAGTCCAAAAGATTATTCTTTGCTAATATATATATAAGTTCGAATGTACAAATAATCAATAATGAAACCTTGTACAGAATGTCATGATTCAATATTAAACATGTAAATTAGAAAACCTTTAAAAGACACTTTCTGTCTATCTGATTTCTTTTGTGATTTAGTGCTGCCTAGATTATTGCTTCTTACATTTTTTGTCCCAATAATTTTTTACGCATTGGACCGACAATCATAAGATTGGAAGTTTACGGAAGGATGCAATAAACAGGTTGAATGTGTCCGAAGAGATCCTATCGAGACTATGCCTACTGTTTCAAAATACTGGAACATAAACTAAAAGGACATCGAAGATCAATCATGGTTACAAACATTTGAGGATTACGATTATCTAGCTCTAACTATAAAGCACAACAAATGAATGACAGGTCATCAATTCTCCTGTTAGAGCTACAAGGACCATCTTCATCAAGATGACTTAGGGAAGGAAACCAGCACATCCCTTTACCTAAGTCATACAGAAGATTGATTAGAATGGGATAAGGAGCATTGAAATTGATAGCTGACCAACAGGAATATGCTTCACAAAATATGAAAGTATTTTCGAAATGAAGTGATTTTGGGACTGAGTATATTTGCTGAGAAGTAGATAAGGTATATTCTTAAATATAAGCTATATACAAATTTCAAATTATAAATAATTACAATAGGCCAAGTGAGAAATTAATATAAAATAATAAAATAAGCTAATTCTAAAGAAGGTTATTTTTCCGAAGGTTAATTCAAACTTAGGAAAAACTTGGCTTCCCGCAGGCTGAAAACATAATTTAATTACAAATTAAAAAATGCTGAAGAAGCTTTTCATTAAGAATATTAATTTAGTTGTCTAGGTTAAGGCAATGCCGAAGGAAGAATTAGAAGAATAGAAGAAAGTCATTTTAAAGTTGAGGCAGGAAAAGGAAAAGACAATTCAAAACAATTATCCATTTGAGATACATCTAAGTGGTTAAGATTCGTTGAAACTCTCTGGATTTAAATTTAAATTTCATTAGGCTTCTTAATTCTGTAGCTACTAATGATATTTTTTTCTAAAACTTTCTTTATCTTAGAATAATCGAATGTAAATACAACTTGTGATTAAATAAAAATTGCTTTATTATGAACTTTTTTAAATTATAAGTTAATTGTATTTATAAAGCGCATCTAACCTTTTGCGAGGCTTCAAGATTCAGTAATAAAGAAATGACAGATAATTGATTGTTGGAATTTTTCAGCAATTTGATGTTCCTATTTTAAATAAATGACAGATAATTGATTGTTGGAATTTTTCAGCAATTTGATGTTCCTATTTTAAATCATTCTTTCTTAAGCTCTTTATTAATATTTTTTAAATCTCCATTGATATTTAAATAATCTGGAATAATAACAAAATAATTGGAAGAATGAAAGAATAAACTTCTTACTGGAAAATGTTTTTTAAAATTTTATAAACTTTCACAATTATATTACTAACCTGTCATTATGCCTAATTGCGAGTAAATATTATTTCATGATAGTTTTAAATCGTCAGTTAAGTTTTTTTATAACGTATATTGTAGTTAAAAATAAAATATCTCTGAATACTATCTGAAGATGGATAATACAGTGGTGGTCAGAATTATAAGGACAACTGAAAATTGCACAGAAAAAAATTATTTGTGAAGTAAATAAAGTGAAATGTATACATAAAATGCCTTTTTATGCTAGAAATCATTGTAGAATGCAAAACATTGGAAAATGCAAAATTTGAATGTTTTGCCATATTTAACAAAAAAATGTCATTGTAAAAACTGGACAAAATTATAAGGACAATGAATATTTTGGCCTGAAACACACTAATAATTAATAATCTCCCCCTTCTTCTCAATCACTTTTATCAGTCTTGATGTCATAGAGTTTGACAGTTCCTTCAGAACGTTTTTAGAAATTCCAAGCTTTTTCGATGGAGAACATAGTTCTTGCTTATTTTGATATTGAATACCATTTTTGTATACTTCGTGTGCCAGAATACCCCACAGATTTTCCATTGGATTTAGATCTGGGCTTCTGGCCGGCAAGTCAAGTAGTTTCACAAAATTAGCATTAAACCATGCTTTCGAAGTTTGAGAAACGTGTACTGAGGCATTGTCCTGCTGGAACATAAAGTCTCCACTCGTAATTGACGGTGCTTCTGGTAAAAGATTATTGCCCAATATATAAATATAACTCTCAGAATTCATTTTGCCCTGCACAAAAACTATTGGAGTAGTTCCGCCAGTTTCGAAACCTCCCCAGACCAGCCACTGAGCCACCTCTAAATCTATGGTTTGCGAAAATTTCTTTTACTTTACGGAGATCATACCAGGAGTAGCGAAAACCGTCTGGGCCATCCAAATTAAACTTTTTCTCATCAGAAAAGATAACATCATTGCACTTCTTTTTCCATAGTAATGCATTTTTTGGCAAACTCCATCCTCAGTCTCTTATGAACTTTTGTAAGAGGTGGTCGTGACATAAGTTTTCCATAACGAACCATTTTTTCTTTTTGTAAAACATGTCGAACAGTTCGAACACTGCATCATAAGTTTAATTCCCGTTTAATTTCCGTTGATGTTTGTATTTTGGAGCAAGCTCGCCTTATTATCATTCTTTTTACACGCACAGAAACAGAAGATGGCCTACCTATACGTCTTTGCCGTCCATATTTTTCGGGATTTTTAAGAAAATTATAAATAACAGTTGTCGATCTATTCAGCTTTGTCGAAATTTGATATACAGTAAGTCCTGAACTTTTAAAAGCAACCACTTTCCCTTTCTAAAACAACGAAAGTTTCGTACCTAGTGGCATGACTGAAAAAATAGAATACGACGTTCGCAATCTCTTACTATGCATTTATATCGTCTGGGAGTGCCGTGTGCAGAACAAAAAACATGCAAATTTTGCTTTTTAGAACACACAAATAGCATTGTCCTTATAATTTTGTCCATATCACAGGGCTGTCTAAATCCAAAATACATTTTATGAATATGAAATTCCCATATATTTCCATAAAAACTATTAAAAAATGCTGCATTTATCGTTGGTTTCCAGCCATAAAATTTGTATAATTTTCCGGCCAACTGTAACCAAGTTTGGCGATTTTTTCCCTTGTCCTTATAATTTTGACCACCACTGTATAAAAACCCAAATCTTGTTTGTAATAAGGCATTTTTGCTTGGTTTTTTAACAAGTTTCCGTCGTACATCCCTGTGTCCGATATTTGTTTCGGATATTAAAAACGTAAGATATTGATATATGCCAGATGTAACTTGCAGGATATATTGTATATGCCAGATATTGATTAATTGTCGGATATGCAATAAAAATATTTAGATTTTTTCCTAAGTTTGAATTAAACATCGGAAAATTAATCTTTACAAAATATTATATTAATTTTTTGACTTGACCTATTCTAATAACATATTTATTGTTAATTCTTATGTATCTTACCTATCGTCTATCTATCTATTTATCTATCTCTAATTAACATTTATGCATACCTATCGTACATACATATCAGGTAATTTACTGTTTACTACCTTACATACATCTGTTGCTAAATTCGACGTTACGTGTATAATTGTTTTAAGAAAGCTATATTAAAGACAAAGTTACTCAAAAGAGCTGATCAAAGTATTTTTATATCTGAAAAATACAATACTAAGTATCAAGAAATCGAAAGGACATACTTTTAGAAATTATCTAACAGATAAATATGTTATTTAATAAAAACTATTTAATGCTTTCTTTGGAAATTCCAACAATTGAAATTATACAGAAATAGCACTGATAGAAGGATATTTCATCTCTGAAGTGCAAGCGCTTACCCAGTGCTTCCGAAATAGATGAGTATTTGTTCTTTTCTTTTTCATGGAAAACGAAAATTACTAAAATTAACAGTTTAACTTTAAAATCTCATTAAGTTATTCACATTAATGAAGTGATTAAATAATTATGGTTTTGATATCCATCCTTCGTAGTATATAGTCTGGATGTATATAATTACTCTATTTACACTCTTCTATATAATCACTTTTCAATTAGGATAATCTATTCCTCTCGGATTATTCTACCAGGCAATATATCCTCATTTAAAAGCTGTAATTATGCTAGTTAATCTTCAAATATAATGACGATTAACTGATTAGTAAATTTCTAATTAAAATCCAAGTGGATAGATTGATAGGAGTTGTAAAATTGAACAGAATCAACCCTTTGTACTTTGAAAACCTAATCTTCAAAGAAACTCAATAAAATACCTCGATCATTATATGATAATTCAGCGGAGAAAGATTTTTATTAGCACATACAATGTAAAGGGATTTTTCATTCTTAGAATTCTGAAATCATAAGAAAAGTATTTTGATATCTTCATAAGAGAAGTAAAGAGAAGATCCTATGTATTTAATTTTTAAATTTTATCTGTCATTTTAAAGAAAGGTAGAGCATGAATGTAAAATGTCTGGTATGTTTTCTATTAGCTCACTATTTTATGTACATTCATCTAAAAAAAAAAAAAACCTCTTTTTTTAAATAAACTCTTGTCCAACAAACTTTGAAGTGTATCTGCCTGATTAAAATATATAAATTAAACCTGTAAATTTACAAAACAAGCGATCCGAACAATTTTAAAATTTATCAAACACTTGAGTTGTTAAAAGTAATTGATTGCCGTACAAAACTCCTTTATTGAAGCCATTCTAGTTCCAGGGTCAAGTACGCTTTAAGTGATGCCGGCAATGAGTTCATTTAGTGTATGTAGGCCCCTTTTGCACCATTGGGCTGACTGTGAGTTTGAGCCGGAAGAGGATATCATATCCGTTCTCAGCATTGTCCATTCAATATATATAGAACCCAATTTTGTCCGATTACCATTATTTTTCTGATCCCGTCAATGGTCACCTACACCCGGAAATGGCTAGACCGGAGATAGCATTTTTCTGGAAACCGTCCCGTCACGGAGAGTCCGATTCCCGACTTGGCCTATGGAGGTCATCACACATACTCCCACACATACACACACACTTACATTTACATCTTCTGAGATGAATATATCATACATATATATCATATTCAGATATATCATTCAGAGAAACGGGAAGCCTAAAAGTTCCACCCTACGGGGGTCGCTAAAATAGTAGATATTTGGATATTATACTGTTTTTAACGTGCTGAATATTCAATTTACAAATCCAATGAATAAGCACAGAATTACAAAGATTAAAACGTTAAAACATAATAATAAAACAACGTACGTATTC
>JAFIDM010012231.1:134089504-134101113 GCA_023159025.1 Thereuonema tuberculata | reverse complement strand
AAAACTATGTTTTATAGTAATAGAATATCTCAATTAATTTACGACTTCTGATCACACGTGCCATTAAGTAAAAAAAAATCAGTATCTGCTAATTATATTCACCTTTTATTTTAAATTATTTTGGAAAGTTTTGCTCCTTTATTAAATTGTTCAAAGGTCATTCAAAATGACCTAAGATCTAATCATTGCATTAAATGGAAGTTTTAGCTGCTTCGAATGTTTATGTATAACAGGATGTATTGTAATGATGTTTGTGGGAGAGTTGTTGAGATGGAAAAACAACGAGTTAAGTTCTAGAATTGAACTGATTTAATTTATTAAACGAAAAATCTTGGTTTTTATAATATTTACATTGAAGAATTTTATTGGAAGACTTATTAAAAATATACAAAATGACTGGATAAAAACATAACGAATTTAAATTAATTAACTGATTCAACGGCTGTAACAGAAAAGAATTTAAAAATAAACAGAACATCAGTAATTAGGAAATAGAAAAGAAACGTTTTAAAATAAATAACGGTTAACGACTAAAATGAATAAAATACAAATAAATATAGATAATAATTTCTACAAAAATACCAAATAAATGAAATGTTTCTAAAAAATATATACATACAAACTGTTACAATATATTCTAGTTACAAATTCAACTCACAATAAAATCGTTGCGTTTGTTTTTTAAACATGATATTTTTTTTTTTAAAACCATTCAGAAGTTTGACAAGGAACTATTAGAAAACTACTTTGATTGTCGAGTAGTCGATTTTTAAAAAAAATAATTATCAAACGTAAAAATACAAACAGTTTGAACAATCAATTACATTGATTAAACTGATATTTTCAATTAAAAATATTCAAAAAAGAAATTATATTTCTTTGCAATATAAAAAAAGAAGATATAAATGTATAACTTACCACAAACTTTCGAAAGAATAGTTATTCATAGAAAGAAAGAATTCCTTTTGGTCACCAATCATCGGCCTGTCATTCCTTCGCTTTGAATGATAGAGAAAGTTAAAGTGATGATGGAGTACTTCTGCAATGTTTACTCTTTAAACTGAATGCAATAGTCTATTACAGAACCGCTGTGTCGAAAATGATTGACATACAATAGCAACCGCGCAACAAATATTTAAACACCCAATCAGTCATCCATTCATAAAGAACCAAAGCCACGTTTCCTCTGACCTTTTCAATAAGTGGAAGAAGTTGAAGAGAAAGATGAAATAAAGCAAGAATTAAACACGAAGTAAAAAAAAAATATGTCATTGAAATATTTCAAGTAAATCCTTACTGAAAAAAAAAAAAAAAAAAAAAAAGTAGACATACTTTCTGATGATTTAATGGGATTCTAACACAAAGCGCTTCCAAGGATAGTCTTCAAAATATTTGTGAACATATTTGAGATTTAATATGATCAAAAGAAAGAATTGGAAAGTTCTTGACTAAATTAACCATTAAATTTTTATTTGGTAATTTTGGTAATTTTATTTGATATTACAAAAGAAAAAGAACAGAGGATGATTTGCGCATGCTCAAAACATTATTTAGAGCAAGTGAATATGACCACAACACAAATTCTTCTTGAAGAATATTTCTAAAAAGTAATAAACAGGAAAAAGTTCAAATTTGTAGAAGCTAATATGTAGAACTCATATGCCGATCTTTTTCTTATCTTTAAATATCAAGCTTGATTTGTTAAAAAGGTTACAATAAATCTCAGGTATTTAGTATTAAACTAATAAACATTTCTTAACTACATAATATTAAACATTTCTTAAGCTTCAGTCAAAATGATAATCAAACACAACTGTTTATCCTAGTGGAAAAAGGAAAGAAAATTGTTACAAGCTCGATTTAATCAATTTGCCAATTTTTAGCGACTAATTTGTGAGCTATTTGATAGCGATTAAGAATCTGTAGCTATTGTGTTTGTCCTTTTCGTCGGTGCCTGTCCAACCATACAACTCCCGAACGGAAGGTCGGATCGACAAACGGATTTAACCATCGTGTTCAGAGATCCAACAACGTAGGAATAGGGTATTTTTATGGGTCAACGCCCCCCCCCCACACACACACGCAAGTTCGAAATATTTGACATTGTTTTCATTGAATTTCTGCTATTAGCTTAAGTATTAGAAATGCAATCATTTTTGTTTTAGTTATCAGCTGTAGCTTAATGGTTAAGATTTTGAACTCGTATACTGAAGATTGTCGGTTCAAACCCGTATATCTTATCTTTCTTTTCTTTTTTGTCTTAATCTTTTTTTCTTCCTCAAAGTCCGCGTGTTTGTTTTGTTTTTCTTATTTTCCTAAAGTTTTTTTTTTTTTTTTAATTTTTTTTCAAACTTTTTTTTTTAATTTTTACTTACAATATTGTACTTCCTTTTTTTTATTATTATTTTTAATTTTTTTATATTATTGTGGGTCGCCCTTAAAATTACGCTTTAGCACAAAATTATATTCAATTGTTTTTTTTTTTGTTTTTATGTTTACTTTACAGAAAATGAAACATTTACTTGTGCATTGAAGAAATAAAGACGAATTGTATTTTTACTTGCTTTAATTTACGACTGTTCCAAAGATAGACACTAAAATTACGTATCATTAGCTGTGATTTTCAGGAATAAAACTCATATTTTTATGAAATATATGAATGAATCACTTTAAATACAAATACGCTTTATTATTCAGACTAATTCGCAATTGCAATTTTCAATTGATATTATGTTCAGAAATATTATTCTTTGATAACCGTACTTTGAATCATCTTTGATACTAGTGATATTGGTAAGATAATATTGAAATATCTTAGATTTTTCAATATTATTAACTGCAAACAGGATTGTGGCTATCTAAGTCGAAGATGCAAAACTTGGATCTCAGTCTGACTGATTCCTGTACTCTACTCGGTTATCTTTAAAAATATTGAGAAAGCTGACAAATAAGTTTCATAACAGAAAAATTGCATTTCAATTTCCGTTTTTCCCATATTGGTATGCCATTGAATAACAGTAACATCTTGAAAATAGTAAAATAACTTAATAGTTTTATTAACATAAGAGTTTGTACTTTTAGAAGTAAGCAAAAGTTTATAATTTACTTTTAACGTTACAATGTTTCCGTTTTCTAAAGTGAATAACAGATACAAAGGAAGGAAGATCTGTTACTCAAACTAAATTAACATAGAGCTTCCACGAATATAAAGGTTAGTGATGCTTATAATTTTAATACTCTAGAATATCCTTTCTAATTAAATGGCTGGAAAATTACGGATATTAGAATTTTTATGGAAGCTACGCACGCTTATGTTTGTTAGAATTTCATTAGTATCATCTAAGGAATAAAATGTATAAAATAAATGTATTTATAACTATAATGAGTTCCAGTGGATTTCAAGGATTTTCTCTTCAAATGAAACTAGTTCAAGAAAAACTAATTTAGTTCTGTTTAGACCAATTCTTAAAATTAATTGTTATATTACTAAGCAGTGTTTCATTCAGGCACCTCTCTGATGCAAATCTACGCCCCCCCCCCCCCGGGGGAAATCGGAGCAACATTAAAGCGAAATTGAAAATAACGTAAACTAGTATGTTATAAAATTTTAAAACTACAGTATTAACTTTTTTTAAAGATTTTAAAGTGCGTTCATCTATATCTATATAGTGCTATTATAAAGCTGAAGAATTTGTGTGTTTGAACGCGCTAATCTCAGGAACTACCAGTCCGATTTGAAAAATTCCATTTGCGTTAGCTAGCCAGTTTATTGAGGAAGGTTAGAGGCTATATAACATCACGCTACGACCAATAGGAGCGGAGCAGTAAACATAAACGTCAACCAATCTGACAATCTGAAATTCAAAAAAGAGGCCAAATACATTATTATAGGGGTAAGGGGAAGGAAACATGAATCAATAAAGAATATAAAATAAGTTACAATTATATGAATAATAACAAGGACATGGTATGATATAATAAAATTAATATAATAGAATAGTCATCATAAATATAGATAATAAATTTAATTTAGTAATTAAAAATATTTAGAAGAAAGGTTTAAATTCACAAATAATAGATTGAAAAAAAAAAAAACCAGGCAGAAAATCATTATGATTTACATAAAATCGAGTATATTGAAAAGGATTCAAAAATAGGATTAAAGAAACTATTTCATTAAAAACAAAAGCAAAACAAATTTTAAAAAAATACAATTTTGTAACTCATTTTAAATTGTTTTTTGATTCATGTTTCCTTCCCCTTTCCCCATCAATAATGAATGTATTCAACCTCTTTTTTGAATCTCAGGTTGTTTTTTTATATCCGATCCATCTGCTTATTTGTAATTTGAAAATGGTAACTGGAACTATAATTGCCGTTATAATCTATACTACTATTATAAATCTATCGACGAGAACCGAACATTACCAGAAGGGCCGAACTGTGAATGGCCAGATCAGCGAGCGAGGTACCGTACCGTACGGCTCAGTCATGTGGTCAGCTCCTTACGCAACAGTTGTGCTTCAGCGAACTAATTTTTGTAGTTGTGTTTGGTTAATTTAATTGAATAATTTTATGCGTTTCCTATAGAATAGATACTAGCCGTAATAGATAAGCGTAGGTTTGACTTAATATATATATATAAATTTTAGGTTTTAGTTAGGTTTAATAAAATCAATTTTTAGATTTTTTTTTTAATTGGTTGCTAGATATAAGGAAGTACTATAAGTTGGTTTAACATTTTCGGTTAGTGTTGGTGACATTTTATTTTATTAAATAAGTTACAATAATATACATATTTCTTTTTATTATTAAATCATTACAAATTTAAGTTAATTTTTGTGGATTTTTTGGTTAATTTAATTGAATAATTCTATGCGTTTCCTATATAATAGGTACTAACCGTAATAGGTACGCGTACTTTGACTTAACATATATAAATTTTAGGTTTTAGTTAGGTTTAATAAAATCAATTTGTAGATAGAGTTTTTTAATTGTTTGCTAGGTAAAAGTAAGTATTAATTTGGTTTCCTTAAATTACTTTCCTATGTCTACGCGTGCAAAGTGTTTACTACTATTCTATTTCTCAACGGAGCTTAGAAAAAAATAGGAAATTACAGAAGTATGAACACTCTTCAGCTCACCCTGTAAGTGTAGAAATGGAAAAACTTAGGAGATAGGCTTTGAAGAAACCCCATTCATGCTCAAATTGTTCAATAGAGTGACAATGAAAGAGACTTAAACAGAAAATGCTTAAAATACTTTGCGAGACTTGTACTTTTTGGTTAAGGAAGAAATAGCTCACAGTGCTAAATATGAGAGTTTGATCGAAAGTTTCTTGAGAAATTGAGTGATGATTTTAAAACATGGAGAACACCTCAGCGTGATAGATCGATTTCAGCAGCAAGGACGCAGCCTGTGTACTACTGGTGTGTATGGGGGAAGTTTAGAGAGTTGAGTTGAAGAAAGCATTGAAAAACAAGAAAAGTCCGTTTTGGCAGATGAAAGTCTCAAAGATGAAATCTTTGAGAAATGAAATGGAACTGAGTATAATGTTCAGAGTTGTGGAAGATAAAGTCCCGGTGAAAAAGTTCTTGGCAATGGAGAAAATCCCTAATAGAAAGTCAGAAACTATTGCAGATGCTATTGATTTTAAGTCAAGAGCTGACTGCTCTTGATTTAAATTATGACAATATTATTGCCTTTGGATTTGATGGTGTTTCCAATATGGCTGGGAATGTTGGAGGTGTGAGAAAGAAGCTTTCAGAAAAGGCAAACAAAGAACAAACACTGTAGATCATAAATCTTGTCCCGGCAGCAGCTTCCTGCAGGAATAAAAACCAAAAGGTGAAAAGGTTTTTACATGTTTTGAAAAATATTTAAAAAATGTTTAGCAAGTCGCCTAAAACGAAAAATATTTTGCATGAAATTCAAACTGTAATCAACGATCCCGTTCTCAAGAAGCCAGAATGTATTGAAGTGAGATGGTTGTCTCACTACAGGATAGTGAATGCTGTCTCCAGGAGCTTTAAGTCAATTTTGATGACTTCTGAACACATCCACAAAGAGAGACTGGCAGGGGGCATCTTGCTGGAAATCAGAAAGGAGAGTTTCCTCATTACATGCCATGTGATAAATGAACTCCTCAGTGCACTCTCTTACTCAACAATGCTTTGCAAAAGAAGGACTTGAGTCTGGCCAAAATCATTCTTCTAATTACTACAAAATTGCAATTGTGCGGGATGTTGTAAAAACAGTGTGGAGACGTCAATAGCTACGTGCAAAAAAGAGTTTGGTGAGAAGTAATGGAGAAGTTCGGATCTGAAGTGCGCCGGATTGCCGATGAAGATGCGAAGAAAATATTCGAAGGGATGTGAAAGTGTAATAGAAGAAATCGAAGGCGGGTTCAACGGCAAATCAGTTGATATAGTGATATTTGCAAGTCACTTTGAGACGTTTCAGTCATTAATAGATTTACAAGACACCAAAGTGAGAAAGCTTTTTGGCAACTTTCCGAATTAGCGCGGAAGATGTACTCGCAGACCTGAAATCCTTCAAATTTTTTTTTTTATCAAGTACCGCTTTATAGCGGAACACACAAAACAGATGAAAGTGCATTGGCAAAAATCTTGGAAGCTGACGTTGGTACTGCGAGTTACAAAATCCCTGTGAAATTTTTCTTGTCAATCCTGTAATGATAGCCTCGTGGAAAGATCTTTTAGTACAATAAACAGAATACTGAGTAAGATAAGAAATAAAATGCTATCAGGAAACTTACTGCATTCCATCATGAGGAGCACTGAGGGATCTGAGATTCCAATTGAGAAATTTCTAGAGAAAAAACGAGAATTGTATGCGATGAAGAAAATCGTCGGATACGATTCCTTTAAAAAATTCCCAAACTCGTTTTGAAGGTGTGGTTTATTTTATATACATGACAGTACATACACATAATATCGAGGGCTCTATGACATAAAGGCCTAAGTGACATTTTTGTAAAAATTGAGTTACATGTCTTAAGTGAAATCCGAGAACCATATCTTTCATATGAAAAAGAGACCTAACTGAAAATTTCATTGCAACTGGTAGAATTCTACTTCCATAAAAAGCTACTTCCATAGAACTGCAAGGCAATACAAACATAAAACCCTTAATAACTCGGAATGGAGATTTTGTCACTTAGGCCTTTATGTCATAGAGCCCTCGATATGTCGATGTTTCTGATAAAGAAGGTGTTTCTGATATTGTTCCAATTTCCATAGATTTATCTTTATGTAAATTTTAGTTGCACTACGATCTTAGTAATATTGGAACATACTCGGGCCTTTTTGTAGCTTCTATGATCTTTTGAATATTTGTTTTCATCAATATCAATAAATCTTTAGATTTAATCGAATTCAAAATACTTGTTTGCAATTTATTTGTATATAATTCCGTATAGAAGGAATTTAGAATAATAATCGCATAAGACTTGCAAGTAGTATTATACAGTACAAGATTTTTTTTAAAACCTGGATTGATGAATAATGGATACAGCAGTTACTATCTTCATGGTATATACAGGGTGATTCATAAAGTACTGGAAAAATAGGCCTATAAAGAACGAACATCGAAATATTTTTCTAAGTCAAATTCGGTGAAAAAAAAAAATAGGGCGTGGAATTCTGGATCGACTCGCTACACTTTGTTTTTATTTATTCCCCCCGCCAAGGGCTCCTTTGTGCTTGAAATAAATCCAACGGACTCACTACATTTTTTTTTTTATTTATCCCCGCCCCTCCCCCGGGCTCCTTGTGTTTGAAATAAACCCAATGGAGTCAATACTCCATCTAACTTAGCCTATTCTAACTTAGCCTCGCTTCCCATTCCTTGCTCTTCCCGGTTGTGAAGGGTGCTAACTTGACCATTTTTTTTCATAGGGGCAGAAAAAAAGGTTAAAATGGGGACCCCAACATCCGACTCAGAATCGCACGTTCGATCCGGAAATCCCTGCCCTATTTTACTTTTTTTTACACCGAATTTGACAGAAAAATATTTCGATGTTCGTTCTTTATAGGTCTATTTTTCCAGTACTTTATGAATCACCCTGTATATTTATTAAAATTTTATTTTTAATTTTTCTTTTTAGTAAATGTTCAGCAATAATGGAAATTTAGAAGAAGAAGTAAATTAGAAATGAGATTTCAAATATTTAATAAAATAGAATTTTAATATTTACAATAAATTTAACGTGAAATGAAAAGGGGAAAGCTGACCTGACATTTGATTGCCACAAGCATACGGATCAACAACAGATATTGCCTTGAACCCTTGAACATACTACTGATTCTCACGGCTGAATGAGTCACTTTGTTTGGTTAAATCCCTAAGAGGCTGGGGGCTTATGAGATTGCGATATTAGAACGAGAACTACGGCTAGATGGTGAAAGGAAAACACCCACAGGAGAAATCTCAAACTCCAAATAATGTTGGACGGACTTACCACATCCAATTAAGTGGAGGACAGGCCACGCCTTTGATTAGCCTCGCACTTTTAATGAAATTGCAACTGATCAACTACAAAATAAATTATTTAATATAAAAGGAAATGAATTACAATATTTATGTGTTTGTCTAAAGTGAAAAGGTACTATATGAATATCGAAATATTAATAAAAAGCTTTAATAATACTTCAGTCTCTTTTATTAAGTGAAATAAATATTGTATTATTTTTAAAGATATTCTGAAAGATCTCATGCTCAACAAAGTAAGTATAAACATTCGTGAATTTTAAAATTTTATACTTTTATTAAATTAAAGCGATTCACAATGTACTATACTATAAAGAGTTATAATTACAACTCTTTTATAAAGAAAAATTATTTTTTTTTTATTCGAAATAAATTAAATTAATTATTTCAGATTATTTTAATTTTTTAATATTTTAAATTCTTCAAAATTAATGCAATTAATTTTATTTCAAAATTCTCTTTTATCAGTATTATTGTTCTTGCTTTTTATCCTTGAATTTATTTTTTTGTATATGTCGTTCATTTGGATTCATGAATTACAATGTTCGTACACCGATCGAGTTTGAAAATCACTAAGCTGTTGTTTTATTATATTGTACTATCGCATCTAGATTGTCAGTTCTACAACTGCTGCTTAACCTTAACTAATCACCTTTCAAATGCTTCAGAAAACTTGAAGTCTTCACACTGAGCTGGCCAATTCTCTATTGCAACGCTCTGACAATGTTGTGAGCAGCAACAATGTGGACATTTTCTGGGTACCTTATTCCAACTGATTAACTGTTCGACTATTAACTTTTTTCTCCAGATCTTCTGATAAGATCTAAGAAGAGATCTTACTAAGATCTAAGTAAGAGAAAAACTTATCAGTGAATATATTGCTATGTGGCCTTTCCATTTTAATCTTCCTGAATACTTTTAATTGTAAGTATTGGTTTTCAGAGGAGCATTCTTAATATCAGTCAACTTCAGTAAGAAAGTTTTTTATAAAAGCGTAGGCGTAAGCTTTAAATCTGTTCTCTTTACTATATGACTACTAACATTCCTGTGATTTGTATGTTGACTTTGTATCTCCGTCAATTTTTCTAGAGTCTTCAAGGCCAGATCAATGAATGTATTCATTTCCTTTTATCTATAGTTTTTCCAAACCCTGTCCCAAATCGTTGATCAATTTAATTAGTCTCGTAGTTGTTGGTATTCTATTCATTTTGGAAAAGAAGACGTTAAAAACTTTCAATAAGTTGCACTTCAAAACTGACTCTTGTAAATGGCATTATAACTTTAATCATTAACGCAGATTCTCCTGTATTCACAACAACTCGCCAACGTTGTGATTTCATTTATGTCTTTGCATGCAATTATAAAGCCAAATAAAAGCAGGAAATTAATTTTTTGACTTCGCATTGAATTATATGATGACAAATTAAAAACATCACACAGCATTTGTATATTTTCATAAACAAATCATTACAATTGCACAAATTTAATATACCGGTAATTTTTTTTCTATTTTATACAGAAAGTTAGCTTAACGATATATTTTTTTTTAAAATTGGCAGACCATTTCCCTGTCAAGTTCAAATTAAGATTAGTCAAATGATAGTAAATTGCCATCTCTTGTTTTTCTAGATTTACTTCGGGATTACGATTTTTTTTTACTTATTTTCCACTAACCTGGCATCATGTTTTTCACTCAAATTCTATAATGGTTCTATACCCTTCATTACATCATTCGTCCATCATTCACATCAGAAAAAAAAATGTTTCAATCAAGGAAAGGTTTTTTTTTTTTTTTTACAAAATCCTTGATAAAGCATCATTCGAGTTATTAAAAAAAACATATCCTAAAAATTACCGATTTCTTTGAAAATTGGATTTACAGTATTGTTTTAATGAAGTGTATTTTATTTAACTAGCATTTATCCCCGAGAAGTGATGAAAGATGCCAAATGACTTCTAAAATCCTAGAAATCACATGTGTAAGTATCAAGACTAATCATGTGTAGGCCGTAATACATCTTTCAATATATCTATTAAATTACCCACTTCAAAATAAATTAAAGTGATAGGAAACGAGCTGCGAAATGCGAGAAACTTTTTCTCAAAACAACCTTTCATTCTGATTCATCATAAAAGTAAAAGTACCTTATATGGAATGCAATAAATTTAACATGACAATTATCTCGTCTTAATACTACGTGTCTCTTTAACATGAGCAGTTTGGAATCTTATCATCATTTGAACTTAACTATAAATTCTGAGCATTGTTTTCCAATCAACATCCATATATTTTATTACAGAGACAAAATTTCGAAATGTTAGCATAGAAATATAGATGTAAGATGATCATTATCAAACATTCAATTTCCTGAAACAAGTCAGTCTGAGAAGCTCTTTTATATTGAAAATTGGAGAATCTTTTAAATTGAATTTTATAGACTTCAGAATTAACTACAACTCAGTAGTTTTATAAACAAAAATCTGTCAATAAAAGTACGTTTAAAAGTCTAGGAAAAACAAAGAAATGTATTAGAAGAAAACAAATGAAATTTTCGGAAATCTTTGTCATTTTATGAAACAACAAATATAAAACGTCAGAATATAATTTATTTTTTTAAATAAAGAATTTATTAAATAAAAACTAAGATTAAAAGGAAAATTCTAATATATATACTGAATTGGAACATATCCTTAAGGAAAATGAGTTCAACCAGATTTTCTGTTAGATATTAAAATAATATTCAATATAATGATGTTCAATTTTTTTTACTGGAGAATCATGAAGACCAAGGGCAAAACCATTTCAAACGACTAGACGTTGAAAACTCTGAACTTAATTAAATACGGCATTTTGATCTATAATTGAATTCCACAGGTCGAAATTTGATATGTTCAAGATTAAACAAGCAATTAATAAAAAATATTAAATCTCTGCGTTAAAACTTAACCCAAATTAAATGAAAAATGTAAATAGTTGAAGTTAGATGTTTTAAAAAAAATAAGTTCTATTTCATAAAATAATCTGTTTAAAAAAAAACCCGGGTCGTTTCTGTAAAACTTTTTATTTTAATTAACAAAATTTTTAATTTTGATTTAAT
>JAFIDM010012231.1:134079217-134089404 GCA_023159025.1 Thereuonema tuberculata | reverse complement strand
TTTTACAACAATAGAAACTGATCATTATTATCTTTTATGTTGTATATATCTTTTTACTAATTTTAAAAGTTGATTAAGTCACCAACACAGATTTGTGATAAATTATATTCATTATAAATTATATCCATGATCAGTTTCTATTGTTGTAAAATGAAAAATGATTGTAATTTATAAGATTATTTGCTCTATCTGGATATTTTTTTCTTCATAATCTGTAGTTTGTTTCCTAATTTGTGTAGTTTCTTTTATTAAAGAAAAAGACAATAAGTTATTCGGTTAGATAAAGAAAAATTCATGTTTTCAATTAAAATGAGTTATGGACTTTATATGTTTATTGATTGGAATGAATATTTGAAGTCGACTAACATCCGCTAAAATGGAGAAATTTTCAAAATTGCTAGTATATTTGTTGATGAAATCCTTACAGGTATTTTTTTTTCAATGGAAAATAATTAACGTTATTTACATTTATTATTGAAGTTTAAAATGCTTGAATCTGATGTTTCCAGAAACGAAATTAATCCAGTTGAAATTGGATATTGCGTCTGTAATTTTTATCCTGAATTATTTTCTTTAATATACAGCCACTGCAAATGAATTTATTATTAAATTTCTAAAAATTAAATTACTGACTCATCGTAAATTGAAAGAGTATTTCAAACTATTTCAAAAATAGTGGCATCACATCACTTCAGAGTGGCTCTGAAAACGAGTCTGACAATTTCTAGAGCACAAGAGGATATCCATCCCATGAGCATGAGTAAATATATACATAGCAACCTCATGTTTCTTTAATATTCTTATCTGCGGATGATTCATATTTGTTTATTCTTTCACTGCATAAATTAAAATGAGAACTTATTTACATATTTTAAAAATAAGGCAAATTTTGGAAAATTGTACTTTTCTATAAAATAGGTCAGTCAGAAGTATAACTTCTGCATAACTGACATTTATATTCATGGTGTTCATGCATGCTTACATTTTCATGAAAATCCAAATGCCAATATCCACAAGAGGATATTATATTTTCCGTTCTACCAATAGATCTTCAGAGATCCTTGGTATCTTTCGAAGTTTCTGTTAGTCTTGTACTGTTAGTCTTGTACTATTCGAGGTAATTTCCCTCAAAGTAATTTCAATTATGGGCACTTGACTAGGAAATCGTAGCAGAAATGAAAAGATGAGCTAAATTCAAGGTCACGAAACCCCTTAACATAAGATTTTAATCATGAGCGTGTGTGCTCTTGATTTGTATCAAATGCATCTAGTCTGCTCATGATGTCTCATTATGGCTTTTGTACCAATTGTACAATAGTGACTTTGAAAAAGGTTCCTAATTGACTCTCATGAGGCTATCTGTACAGAGGCTGTTGATGCATATGTAAGCTTATTGAAATTTGAATTTGACAATCCGCCAGTGCTGAGGTATTGATTGCCCAAGGGAGCAGAACTGCATACAAATCATTCATTATGATATCTGTCACGAAAGCACAGCATTGTCTGAATGGATGTCATTCTTTACTACATTGAACATCCTCACAAAAATGAGTCTCATTAGTAAAGAAAATTGTAAATATTATCTTTACTGATGGGATCTTATTATTTTCTTAAGCAAAGATAATCGTCTTTTTTTTAAGCACAGGTAATAGAAGACAGAGTATTCTTTCTATACACTAGATGATAGTGTAGTGTTTTATCATATTACTATAAAATTCATTATTATCTGATAATAAAAGAAATATACCAATGAAGACATTATCCAAATAATCTTATCACATTTATAACTTTCTTTTTATTATTTTATTCTTGATAACTCCCATAATATCCATATGATATTATAAGCGTTAAAGTGTTCCAATATAGGCCTATGCAGGCCCTTAGAGTCGCGGGAGGTAAGGCTCCCGGCGCTTCATGACCAACGGGACTAAGTTGAGGTCGGATGGTCAGTCCGACTTCCGCCCGCCTTTAACTCCCGGGAAATAAACCCGATACCTATTCAACAGTGTGCTGGGTAGACCCTAAGAGCCGTTTGGAGTTAGACGTATACCTATACTTTATTATTTAAAATAGAAAGATGTTGATGTTTCTGTACAATTTATGGTTCTATTTAAGACGTTTCTATTTATGGTTTAAGAATGATATTATTTTGGACCATAATTGCACTTCCACTTCTAGTTAACTAGTAAATATGCTATAAAGTAAACGAAAACAATTTGCAGTCTTAGAAAAAAAATACTAAAATATTTATCTCATTTTTGGCATTTCTAAATGTAGTCAAAATTCAAACAAAAGTTTGTAATTTTCTCAATCTGAAATTTCTTAGATAGATTATGTATCCCAACATTTTTAATGCCTTTCTTACGATTTTCTTTATTTTTGTTCAATTAAACACTTGAAATTCTGACAGGAACTTATAATTTTATCACTCTAAAAGTGTTTATCCATCTTATTCTGATCCGAATGATGTTAAGGTTATCAAAGTTGTAAAATATATTACCTCAATATAAATTCTAAAATATTGATATTTAAATCTGTATTTTCAATAAATTTCAGGTTCGTTGTTAAAATAGATTTTACTGGATATCAATTCCCTGTCCATTTATCACCTTTAAAAAAGATGTTTATCTATGTGGCCTTGAACACGATCAACATGAAATTTTTTTAATATATATTTCATCTTGTTAAAGGAAGATGAAGCAAAATGCTTTCACAAGTTGACATTAATCATCTGTAACAGCTGTTTGCCTTCAACGGAAAATTGTCATTTTTGAAAGAACCTTTTTGGGTTTAGACAGCGGCTTCTTTCAAAGTTACTCTGGAATTGACGTTGATACTCTCTACACACTTTGCATGTTCAAACAGAATTTGATAGATTGCCTCCAGAGATTTTAAACCCTAATTCCTTGTCAAATAAGTTTGTCAGGAAACTATGGTAAAGCTAATTTTTTTTCGATTTGGAAATTAGAATATCTTAATTTTGCAATAATATAGATGTTGATTTTTTAGTATAGAAATCTTTAATCCTGAATTATTATTGTACTTTAAGTTGTATTTTTATTTTTTTCGGAGCAGAATTTTCATTGTTCATTAAAACGTATAATCAAAAGTAAAACGTAAAATAAAATAATTTTTAAAAACGTAATTAAAAACAAAACGGAAATTTTCAGGTTTTCCTACTGGGAATTTTGTTGTCTTTCTGTATTTGAAGAAATAACATAGTACAATCGTCTTTAACTTTTGTATTATACTTTACTAATCTACTTCTGTTTTAATTGAACAGCTACTAGAATCCTAATTTTAATTTTATTTCAAAACTTTTACAATATAATATTTTACTAATATTTTTTAAATTTTAATAATAATTTTTATTAAACATTTTAATTAAAAATCAATTTCTATTTTTAATTTTTAAAAATCATCTTCATTTTAATTTTTTTTTAAATTTTATTTTAAAACATGGTTTTAAAACTACTCATTTATTTATTTTTTATTAGCTTTTAATTTTATTTGATAATCCATTAAGGAAATAGTAGTAATTTTAATAGCATGCTTACTTTCACATTTCCTAATTTATTTATTATTTAACATTTATTTACGAATAATTATTAATTCGTACACTTTAATTTTCCTTTGTCTTCATTTCTTTTTACTTTGTTGTTCTCTTTATATAACAAAAAAAGATTATGTCTTTTTTTTCCTCCCGTATCTTATTCTTCTTAAATAGTCAACCTAAACTTTATCTCCATTATTTAGTAGGCATTTTTGACCTGACATTCCTGCTAAGGATAATTTTAATTTATTTCAATTGAACTTGTTTCTGTCGCTTTAAATGCAAGTGCATTAATTTTCACCTTAATTGACGATTTGCATGCTAAAACTTGAACTCTCTTATGTCGTATTTGAATTTGTGTGTTACATTCCAATAGGAAAGTGAGGTTCATTAGATCATTCAATCTGTTTGTCTGTCCGTGTGTTTGTTCCTCTTTAAACGTTTGAACCGCTGGACAGGCTTCTCGAACTTTCGTATGCATATTCGAGGACCAGAAAGAAACTAATTTCTATATTCGAAATCTTGACTAATATTGAAGTTGAAGAATTATTAAACATAGTTAATCTTTTTAATAGACGATTTTTTTAAATTTCTAGGTACATTCTCAACTATCCATCGTGTTGTGGGGAACTGAACATGCAGTGATAGTGTAATTTCGATAGTAAATAAACATTGTACCAAATCTTGAAGAATCAGTCAGCCAGAAATTTCGGCATCTGGTCCTTTTTGAAGGATGGGAAGGGCGCGAACCAAAATAAATCTGTACATGTTTTCAATTTGATGTTAAATAAACTGTGTATCAAATTTTCAGGAAATCTATTCAGCCGTTCAAGAATGCAAATAAAGGAGAAACAATGTTCAAGTAGAACAGTTAAGACTTTGCGTAAATTTTTAAATTTTGCACAAAATATCAATAATTCTCAGTAAATACTTTCATTCAAATGCTTCAGTCGTCGATAAGTATTCTTAAAATTTACGAACTCTGAACAAAATGAATAGATGTTTGCTGTCTTGAAAGTCTTTATAACAAATCAGCAGAACATTACTTCAATAATAAGTCTTTGATCTTTTTGTTTAGAAAAGCTTCTCAAATAGAAATATCTTTGTTGGATTTTTATTTCAAAACTTATTTCATTGGGAAAAATTATTCCCTGTTTACTCTGTATTTTTTTTTCTTTTATAATTCACTATACGAAGATAAATGAAAATATCGAAAAGTTTCACAATAAACTGCTGGTGTTTTTCATCCTTTTTCTTTACAAACAACTTTGAGAGTTGATAACGAAAGTTGGCGAAATTCCAAGACTTTCAGTCAGCAACTGCGAGTCCAACGATCACCCATGTAAGGTCGAAATCAGTGAACCATCTGGAAAGAAATAGTATTTTAAAAGATATTATCAGAGAAGAAAGAACCAATTTGGAACTCACTGCAATTAGGCTCGAGATAATATGGATCATAAAGAGATTCAAGAGTTTCCTTTGAATCTTGTAGTTCCATATTCCAATGGATTTTTAATGGGAGTTCTTGTTGGTTTGTTTGAGAAATGCAATTTTAGTAAATTTCTCGTTAGTTGAAGTGGAAGATGGAACTAAATACAATCTTTACCAAAAGAAAATTAGCATGCAAATTAAATGACAATCTAAAACTCAGAAACAACTTACGCGTAAATTTCATTATAATTTGTTATACTTAGTATGTTTCTTTAAATTTACTTTGTATCTTTATAATTACTTAATTATAATTTATCTTAAATTACTTTAAGATTAATTATAATTAAGTAATCATAAAGATACAACGTTATACTTTTTGGACATAATTTCTTCCAATTATGAAAAAGAAGATTTTTATAATTATTAAATTTCAATCACTTCTTCAAATAATACAACATTTGATTTATCACAGTTTAAGTGTTGTTCGAAAATTGCCTTCGCTGACGATTTGCTTTTAGTTATTCAACATAAGAATCTTCCTACTGCATGTGTTAAAGCACAGGAAATCCTTAATTATGCTTTCGATTGGTGCAACTTGTTCAAGTTAAAATTTAATTCTGCCAAAAGTAAAGTGATGATGGTCCACAAAAAAAATCAAGAAATGATTTCAAATTTCAGCTTTCCCTTGGTTCTGATCCTATTGAGGAGGTTAAACAAATGAAATATTTAGGCGTTATGCTATACACTAAATTTCAGTGGAAAAACCATATTTTGTTTTTGGCAAACAAGTGGGAAAAAATTTTTATTGGCCTGCTTAGGGTTTGCAAAAACATTTTCGGCTTACGAATGGACGTAATGAAGATGATTTACAAACAAGTTTTTGTACCGATCTTTACCTATGCATATAGAGCTTGGGGAAGTTCGGTTAACAGGAAAATTAACTATAAGCAGTTAAGGAGGTTGCAGAGAAGGTTTCTCCTTAGGATTGTATGTGGGTATAGGACTATCAGTTATGATGCTCTTTTTGTGCTGTCTGGCTTGCCACCAATTGACTACGAAGTTCTTGGTTCTAAAAATGCTAAGGACTTGATAGCAAACACTGTTGTTATGAACTCCCTAAATGGGAAGCTTCCCTTGTCTTCTCTTCCGCACCCTTCTAGCAGAGTTTCGGTTACTGTGGTAGATTACGATGATTGTAGGTTGGAAAATTATAGGTATTTGTTTTTTACAAATGGGAGCAAAATTAATTATAAGGTTGGTTTAGCTTTTGTTGCGTTTGAAGGTGATGTTGAGTTTGCTTATAAGCAATATCGTTTATGCGATGACTGCTCCGTCTTTCAGGTAGAGCTTTTGAGCTTGAACCTGGTTACCAAGTACATCCAGGGACACTCCCCTACTTCCACCTCACTGAAGTACTTGGTCTGCAGTGACTCTTTGTCCTCACTGCACATTCTTCAGGATGTCAATAACGCTTAGAAACTTGTTGTCGAGACACAGACCATTATTAAATCTCTTGAGCTTAACAATAATAAAGTTGACTTTGCTCATGTTCGTGGCCATTGTGGGAACATAGGCAACGAAAAAGCTGATTTGTTGGCGAAACAGGCTACGCGAAGTGATATTTCTCTGGATTTGACCCCATCTCCTTCCTATTGGAAGTTCCTTCAGAGCCGTAAAACCATTATGAGCTGGAATGCTGAGTACGTGCATTCTGGAAAGGCTCAGTGGACTAAGAAGTTTTTCTCCACTATTCCGCTTAGGCTACAAAATAAACATTTTCTGTCTAATTTTAAGGTGACTCAGTTTCTCGCTGGTCATGGAAATTTTCACGGCTATCTGCTTCGTTTTGGCCTTGTCTCTTGTGGGTCATGTTCGTGTGGTTATAAAGAGTATAACCCGGAACATTTGCTGCTGCACTGTCCTGCTTTCTCCCAGCAGAGATTGTCATTGCAAAACAGACTAAGATCTCACTCGATAAATTGGCCTCCAATTCTATCAAAGTTGGTGAAAAGCAAAAAAGTATTTACAGAAATTAAAAATTTTATTTCAGAATGTGTGGTTTAGTTTTTCTTGTCTTTTGTATATAATTGTATATATTTGTATATATTTGTTAAGTTAACGTACTGTGCCATTGTTTTTGTTCTTTGGTATTGCTCTTGTTGTAGTCAAATATGATTTCCTTTTCTTTTTTACCCTTTTCTCTTAGTAATTAACGATTATTTTTCTTTTTCTTAAGTTTTACATTATATGTTCATTTCAACTTCTGTAAGCCTTGTGGAATACTTGTGGAACACAAGGTATACCTATCGATATGTAAATAAAAATAAAAAAAATGCGTTTTGGAGTTCTTGATATGAATTAAAAAGTAGTCTTATGAAAATTTGCAGAAAATCCATTGTATTTTTAATAATACATTATAATACATGATAAAGTTCGTGATAAACGTGTTCTCGAATGAGTTCATTAAAACGGTTTATTAATGCCTGCATTTACCTTACATTGTAGGTGAACATTATCTTTTTTTCCTAAACATTATTTCCTTCGTTACTTTATTAGTCATTCATAAACTTAGTAACAGAATAATTTTTCTAATGAATCTTGTATTATTTTATCTTTATTGTTGCTATGCCTTACGCAATTCAAAATCACGTGATCACTTCTATATGTAAACAAGGCTGATGATAGGTTCAGATATAGCTTATTAAGATTCAATAATAATGAAAAATTCGAGAATTATTAGATTGCATTTTGCAACAAAGAGACTTATTTTTCTCTCTTTTTTCTAAAATGCAATTTACTTTTAATCTGACTGCATATTCATTACAAATAAAATTAAATCATGAAGACGTTTAAAATGTAAAAGTCCAACGGCAAAAGTTCCAAATGATTTATTTTAATTAATTTTTTTGTGAATAAAGCAAATTTGCAGAAAATCTTTAAATTATAATTAAGTCTTATGAGAACTTAGATTTTGATTAAATTTTATTGATTTTCTAAAAATAAAATGTAAAAGATTCTTAAAGTTGCACTTGCAAAAGAGGTTTTATCAATTTGTTTAAATTAAGTTTCCTAGAAAATAATTTCAAATTTAAAATTGACTAATTTGAAACTGAAATTCCAGTTGTCGAACAACTGTTCAGTGCAAAAATCAGTTCAATCTGTTTTCATTGGCAATGGTTTTAGAAGATATTGTCCAACTTCTTCTTACAAGAAGCCTGTGACAAGTTGAAATGGAGAGTCACTACTTCATCACTCTTCAAACTGACTTCTACAAATTAAGCTGATTAATCAGACATCTGTAGAGGGCGACAAAGCCAAACGTGGGCTTAAGGGTTAAAACCGTACATCAACCACTAAGAGTGTCTTGGGATAATTACAGTGAACGTGTCGTAAGGCAGTTCATCTTCATTACAGCAAATGTAATATCCTGACATATAAAGATTGTTATGGATGAGATTACACTAATCCCATTATTGAAGTATCAGATTACAGTTGATTAGTTTCACTACAATGAATGGCAAGAATTAATCTGATATTTGAAAAATGATAATAGCTGCTGATATTGTTCAAGTTTTTGCAAGTCATGTAACAGATGCAATACGTTTCTTAATTGTTCTGTAAATAAATAGAAAGAATGTTGTTAATTTTGATTGCTTAAAAAATGAATACTTTATTCAAGAACTGTTTATCAACCAAATATTGAACATTAGTTTTCTTCTTGTATTGATCGACATAATTTGCAATCAGAAATTTCATTTCCTTATTTTAGTTAAAAAAAAAAATATGATTAACTCTTTACATCGTATGATTTTTAGATTTTTTTTTTTAACTTTAACACCTCTGTCTAAATGCTGTCATATTTCTTCGATCATATCTTTTCACATTCAACATGTCATCTCATTGTTACAGTGAGATATTTATTACTTTTGTGATTCTGAGACCTGTAAAATGATCACTTTATTACTATTCTTCTTTCTCTATTCACCGATTCTTTCAGCTTTAATCATCCAATTTTATGGTACATTCATTTAACTAATCTCTTTGCTGCTAATTATTCTCGTTTTAGTAACTGCAATTGTAATTAAATACTATGGAGTGTAAATACATTTAGTTAAATCCCTTCTATCTAATCTCTTCCGACTGAAAAATTAATGTGTCATTAACGTGTTTAATGTAAATAAAAATTAAAAAAAAAAAAGACATGTAAATAAGTTAAAAAATAGTAAACAATTGAAATAAATACACTTCACAAAAACTCCAAATACAAATTGAAAGTAAATTAAGAAAGGATGTTAAAACAGATAAAATAATGTTGTGTTAACAACGTCCATTGCAAACCGGCCTCTATGTAATGATACTTTAATGTTCGGTGATTGTATATCCTGATAATTTTAGTGGTCAATTATCAAATTTTATAAAAAAAAACAAACTTTAAAGTCTAAAACAAAAAGTTAATGTTTTTCATTTTCTGATGCAAGATTGGTCTAATTCTAAGTTTTCCAAATAATAAATATTTTAAAGTAGATTTACCGGTCTACCTGCTCGAATGTGTGATATAAGGCGTGAGTACATCATTGGTGGCTTGACCTTATGCAATTGTAAAAACTTAACAATCCTTGAACTTGCTCTATATGGTGGAAGGATAGAAAGAGAAGAAGCAGATTAACACAACAAATAAAGGAAACATCCATGTCTGTTTGAGCATTCGAGCCTAAGTTCAGACATGTCAACCTCATGGGAAGGTGCCGGTGCTTGAACTGTGATCTTACTCTTCATAATTTCATCGTAAGCTTCATCGAGTATTTCGTTATTTGATTGCCTAAATTAAAATCGAATAATCGAACTCCGATAATGAATAATTATCTGCTCTACATATTTTAATTTGGTTCCAATTTCAAAGATAAGTTATCAATATCATTTATCTACCGTTAAATTAAGATAAGTCCCCTTTTTAGGTGAAAAAAAAGTTTAAAAGAAAAACAAAATAAAATATACTTAATATTATTTTTAAAAAGATTATAATGTATGTCTTTCACAGAAAATTTTATACAGTAGAAACTCGATTAACCGTCACCTTCGGGACCGGGACTGTGATGGTTAACCGATTAGACGGATAACAGAAATTTCGCAATAAACATGTACAGTAACGATATTTCAATGTTGGTTTGGGACGAAAGGCCAACAATAAATTAATGCAAAGAAA
>JAFIDM010012231.1:134049711-134074217 GCA_023159025.1 Thereuonema tuberculata | reverse complement strand
AAATACTGACCTATACATTATCATCTAGTGTGTGAAATTAAATATTTAAAATAAAAAAAAATTATACAAAATCATATTTTCTCTAAGAATATTGATGATAATTTTTTTCTCCTGTGAACAATTTTGCACTCTCGAATAGTGTTCCAAAAGTAGTCGGCTAGCATTGCAGGCATCCATTTCCCTTCATAACGTTTTTCCAAGAACATTATGTCTTGATGGAACCTTTCACCATGTTCGTCGGAAACATCACTACAGCTGTCAGGAAAATAGTGTGGAAGTGAATTTAGAAAATGCACTTTTAAAGACATGTTGCACCCTAGATCCCTATATGCATTTATCATTTCTTGCACCAATTCTTCGTAGTTGTTAGCTCTTTTTCTTCCCAGAAAGTTTTGGGTTACATTCTTGAAACAGACCCATGCTTTTCTTTTCTTTTGGTTCAAGTCATTCTTCAAAATCTGAGTCTTTTTGAAGTTCTCTAATTGGGGGCCCACAAACACGCCTTCCTTTTATTTTTGCTGAAGAAAGATGAGGAAGCTTTTTTGAAAGGTACATAAACCCTTTTCCAGATTGATTCATGGCCTTTACAAGCTGCTTAATATGGTCTAGCTTGATGTGAAGCGGTGGCAGTTTTAGATTTTTATACACTACAGATAGATATGTAATATAGTTAAAATATTTAGTTAAAATATCAATGTAATATAGTTAAAATATCACTTAAATTGGACATTTATCCTCGTATAACTAAAAACCTATGCCTGATAGCAAATTTCTGATTTCAGATTTGAATTTCTCACATGAAAACTCTTTGGACACACACATTTCCATATCAGAAAAATGACCCTTGTAGAACAGTGATGTTTCCTATTCTTCTCTTAAAATATGAGAAGGCCTAATACATAAAAGATTTTTTCTCGTGATTGGTTTTGATTTCACTCAAGACAGCATCAGAACAATTTTTAATTCCGGGATGTGGTTAGTATTCCCATTCCTTGATTTGGCTACTATTCAGAATGTATTTATTAAAGAGTACGTACTATTTTTAGTGTTAAATCTATAAATTGAGACTATTTAATTCATTCTAGCTGGGAACAGAACAGTTTAAAAATTAGCGATTTGAGTATTTACTAAAATTAAAGTTAATCAGAACGCCAAATGTAAAAGTCCCCCTAAAGTTTATATTCATACCAATGTTCCCCAAAGAACCAGTAGGACTTTACAGAGTGGAGTTACAATAAATTAAAAAAAGCAAGATTCTCTGTATTCACAAAAAATAAAAGGTAAAGGGTATATTTACCACTCTTTAAAAATAAAATAAAATAGTAACAAGTACTTAGGTTTGTATTTGGCTTTGATTTGTGTTTGATTGCATTTGATAAAGTTGACTAAAAGGTCCAAACTCTCATTTTATTCGATTCTTGATCAAGGAGACAGCACTCGATGAAATCGATATTTTCCCGAATTAATGTTGACAGCGGGAGAATTGCAGTTTAGCCGTCAGATGTGTATTTCTTCTGTCCTTAAAAAGAAAGAAATACTTTAAAGACATTCAATATAATAAAAACATGGTGAGGATTAAATTTGCAAATTTGAAAGAAAATTCGTATAATATTTGACTGATAGTTAATCATTAATCTAAATCATTAACATGATTTTAATAAACTTTTATGATTGAACTCTTGAAATGAATTAGAGTAAAAGTTTGATTAAATCAATCTGCTTAACATTTTTCAGGAAATGATAATTTTCCTGTCAGATTAAAGAAATGCTGTATCCGATACCTAAACATTTATAAAGAGGAAAAACGATGTTTGTGTATTTGTTAGCTTAAAGAAAACAAAACCTCAAGGAGATTTCACGATTTAAACAAATTATCGAGTATAAATTTTGAAATATTCAATTAATTTGATGCGGTTTTCTGAATTCTGTATGAGTTAAATAGTGCTTCTTTAAAGATATAAAGCATCTCTATATCCTCTAGGGAAGTGGATTAATAAGAATTTTTTATGAATAAGGATTTCATTGTTTTAATCTGTTTTTATTTTCAACTTGCCATATCTTCTTACTGTATTTATTTATTTCCATGAAGTTTCACGGGGTATGCAGAAGAGTTGTTAAGGATGATAAAAATAAAATGTTTCATCGATGCAGGCTTGATAGGTTTTATTATCCTAATAAAATAAGGATAATAAAATGAAGTGTAGATGAAGTTTTTTCAATATGTTACGATGTGATTTAAAGAAGAAGTATGGATTTAGAACTTGATAGGTTTTCTATAATTAGGATTTATTGATAGCAGAGGAAGGTGTAAGCAATTCCTCCGCTGTTGTGAATGAGAAGGCAAGCTCTCTATTGTCACGTTGGTAGGCATCATAGGATGACTGTATCGAGGTCAAGGGGGCTTAAAGGATAAAGAAAGGATGGTTGCGCGGTCCATCCTACAACATTTTTTGAAGTTGTATGTTTTTGAGACATTTCTGGAAATTTACTATTTAATGTTTATTATTTTTTTCCCCTATTGAGGCACAACCTTGTGGCAGAGGCGGTGGTCTGCCATCAGACTGATGCATCTGAATCTGGGTTCGAATCCCGGCGTGGGACTTGGATGTTTCTTTCTTCTCTGTGTTTTTTTTTCTTCATAGGAAGCAAAGCCTGACTGTCACCTTCCAGATACATCCTGGATAGTTATCCGCACTCCCATCATAATAGCTCTATGACTAATGATTCGAAAAATGGATCTCGGGATAAATCACAATAACAACATTATTTATTTATTTTTTTGCTTTACATAATTTCCCACATTTTAACTAACAAGTATTTATTTATCCCGCTGCTGGGCAAAGACAAAAATTTGCAATACCTATTTAATTTATCTGCTTTTCTATAGTCATGCTGTCTAACTGAACATGTCTACTATTTGCTAATTTTCTAATCTTTATTAGTTCTATTTATCTATTGAAACTTAATTTGAGGACGCTGTTATTATGTTATATTGTTACATTTTATTGGACATCAATAAAAAGATATATTCATTTAAATATTCTTTTATTCATATTCATTTATTTACTTTTTCTGATTTTCTTAATAATATTTGAATTTGTATAAAATGCCTTCCATATATCCGCAGATACGTACATAAATATATAAATACGCGCGAAATTTGTAATTATTTATTTTTTGGAAATAGTTAAAAAATGTAAAAGACTCAAATGTAACCCTTCTTATAACTAGAATACGATCTATACTTAAATAGAGTCTTAAGCCAAACATTAACAATTCTTTGATTTCCAACATGCAACCAGGCGAAGCCGGATATTACAACTCGCTATTTTTGTTTCAGTACTAAACATAACATTTTCTATGTAATCTAAATTAAGTTGTTGGGAAATATAACTTGCAATAAAGTACTTTTTTGTTACATCAAATGTTTTTTTAACTCACACTTATTAGTTGCAACATTACAGAGCCATTCGCTGTTACTATTGTCATTTTGCTAAATATCCTCTGTTCAAGGCACTAAGTGATCACGTAGCTACAAAATGGCTTGCTTTAATGTTCTTTGTGTCCGATCTGGATTCAGTCAATATCCACAGAGAATCCATCTACTTTCTTCCTCGCCTGCCACTTATCGTGGATGTGTTTTATAGATCCTTTGGGATCTCTACAAGATTAACTTGCACCGAACTTCCTCGTGATTGGATGTGTAGATGAATCTCCTTTATCGGAATTTAATATCAAAACCAAATTATTAAAAAAAGGGTTAGATATGTGAAGCGTAAATCCGTAAAAAGTAGAAAAATGTCAGAAATATTCAATATCTAGCGAATAACTGCAAGATGATGATGATTACTTTTCCTTTGCAAAGAATCTTAGATGAAATGATAAATTTTCTATTTCCTTTGAAGAAAAACAGTTGTTTTGAAATGCATTATAGAAAATATTTCTAGGTTGATTTTTAAGATTAAGTTTTCATTCAATTTAGTCCAAATGAATGAAAATTTTATTTTTGTGATGCTTCGAAATACTTTTAATTTTTAGAATCATATCACTAATTTAGCTTTGTCTTTCATAATTTATTTGGAAAAGTTTCGTAAAATTAATTCAATTTTTCTTTCTTACACCTAAAAATCTAAATCCAAAAACACACTAAATATAGATGAAAAACAGTTTTGTTCTATTTGTGTGTTGATCTGTTTATTTTCTTTTCCTTATTACAAATGAAAATAGGACATATTATTTCAATGAACAGTTTTTGGTATTGAAAACGGAAGAAGGAAATGTCTTTCGAAAATTTGTTATTAAATATGTATTAACGTGTGTATATGCTTATTAAAAAGTTTTTGGTCATGTTCTTTCAACTTTATAAATTGGTATAAACTCAATATACAGTATATTAGTTTAATATTATAATAATAGTATAATATGGTGAAGACTAATTCAATTCAATGTTATAAGAACAAAAATATCAAATATGAATAGTTGTTAAGTTCACTGCTAAAGATATGTATTAAATTCACTTTTTCAATTTTGAGTTGAATCAGTTGTATTCACATAACTGAATGAGTGAATATCTTTATGTATATTAAAGTATATTTAAATGACTATCAGCTGCTTTCAGAACCAGAAAAAATGAATGACTGTGTAGTTACAATTTTTTTTTTAATAGAAATTCAAGGTTGGCGAAAGTATTTCTGAATTTAAAGGAGTTACTTTTAATTAGGAAAATTGGCAAATAACATACCAAAAAAAAGAAATAATTTTAAATAGAAAGCTTTCAGAATAGAACAGCAACTTTTTTCCTGTCCTTAAGACATTGATGGCACGTGTAGACCTTTAATGGTTTTTGTCTCAGAACTGTTGATTCCCTTAATGTTAAACAGAAGGCCTCAACCTTAGGCTAAAGTTCGCTAAAAGGATCCATTACATGGGTCAATGCTTGTACGATGGAGAACAGACATGCCCATCTGTGTGTTCTCAGAAAATACGAGACTGAAAACAGATTGTACAGAAATAATCACACCTTCAAGGAATTCAATGAATAAATAGCAACTCCAGAAACATTTTGACATTAAATAATTTTAAAAAAAATAAAAAGTTGCCTTCATCTACATTTCCTTTTCGTAACTTTTTTTTAAAAAAAAATATTCTTTTATCATTAATTTCCATATTAATTATCTTTGGCAATTCTCAATATTCGTAAAAGTAAAAACGTTTTTGATTTCTTTATATTTCATTTAGTGTTTGTTTGTTGTTTTTTTTTTTGTTGTTTTTTTTAAATTTATTATATTTAAAAAAAAAAAAACCTAAAGAAACTTCTCAATTTGAGAGTTCTTATTCATTACGTATTATTATAATTGAAGCAGTTACAGTTTCTTTAGTATGCAAAATACAACACATATAATATGGGAGCGGCCATCATCCAATACCATATTTACAGAGCCCTGTAACTGAGACGGACCCCGGATGCCAGGTAAGACTCACTAAAATACATAGGGTCCGTAGTAAAATATTAGAGTACATGACAAATCCATAATTAATAAATTAGGTAATATAAGCTTTTGGAAGGATCCAAGAGCTTTGCCACATCTCCATTATAAATTAATTGTAATGAGACTTTTTAAATACACATTCCTGAAATAATGATGATTATGTAATTGCCATTTTAGAACCAATACGATGTAAGTAGAAACACAAGCCAGCTCAGTAACAATTAGCCGTTAATAAAACATCTCTCGTTCCTAAGTTACTGGAAGCAGAAAAAGTAAGCATTGCCTGGACCTCGTTCGACTTCCGGTCTTAGATATGTTGTGAGGGGACTTGAATTGACGAGAAGGAGGAGAGATACTACAAGGAAGAAAGGACTGGAATTCAAAGGAATAGTGGAGACATTTCTCCTGGTAAATTACCAGTCTTCGAGCAGACAGGGGAAATGAAGGAAATCTTACCGGGAATTCGAATGAAGATCCTTCCTGAAAGCTCAAAATTGTCAATTGACAAATAGAGAACAAAAAGTTAAGCTTTTATACTAGGAGCAATAGATGTAAGTGTTTTCTTCTTTTATAGTGTTGTACAGCTATGTGGTTCAATTATCACTGATATGCATTTTTTACCTTTATGTCTGCTTCACGAGAAAAAAACAACTGATTTTAGTAAACTCAACTATCTTGAATCCCAATCTGTATTCAGAATTTTTGTATCAGGTCTATTTTTTTTGTAATTTGCACCTTAAACTCAAAAAACAAGAACTTCATATTTAAAATAAAAAATAATTAATGGGATAATCTGAGTTATCAAAATGTCAAGACAAGTGAAAAACCTTAAATAACTACTATAAAAAACTTACATTAATTCTGCTGATATAAGATTAGTTAGTTGTCTCGAAATCTTTCGCCGTTTTGATGCTCTGCGGTGACTCACAGAAGACTTCCTTTTTATGCACCAACAGTAATCCGCCAACATAGATTCATTCCATTTCCACTTGCCCTGATATCTTGTTTCCAATGTTTTGATATCTTGATGAAACCTTTCACCCTGCTCCTCACTCAAAGCATCAAGATTTTCAGGGAAATAATTGATGTGTCTATGTAGAAAATGAAGTTTAACACTCATTTTGGAACCCAGTGATTTGAAGTTTGTTAATATTTCATCAACAAGTTCGTCGTAATTTTCAGCTTTTTTATTTCCTAGGAAGTTTTCAGTCATGCACTTAAAAGACAACCCTGCAGATTTTTCTGTTGCATTCATGACGGTCGTGAAATTTGAATCTTTCATCAGATCGCGTATCTGTGGTCCTTCGAATATACCAACTTTAATTTTTGCTTCGGTCTTTCTAGTAAATTTCTGTTTTAGATACAGAATTACATTGCTTTCATTGCCAAGACTGATAACAAAGTACTTTACGATTCCAAGTTTAATATGAAATGGGGGTAAAAGGACTTTTTAAAAGTAATAATGTCATTAATTAAAATATCAAAATAAAAATATTTTATTTTTATATGTTTTGGATACTAAGTATTTGGCACATGCAATTATATGAATTGTAAATTTTATATTTTATTATTATCTTTATAGTTCAGTACCAAAAATTATAATTGTAGTTTAATTTTGTATGTATATATATAGTGAATTTTGTCATCAATAAGCATTTCAAGAAATTCCGTAAAATCATAATTTCTCAAAAACTGGACCTGACGAAGCAAAACTAAATATGACTTTTGTGTTTAGCCATAGTGTGGAACTGAAAAATATAAATAGTTTCTCTGAAGCAAAATGGTTGCATATCAGTGTTACAGTCTTTTAGTTTTGTTCACTTGTATTGCCTAACACGTGTACAAGTAGTTTTGGTGCTTAGTATTTCTTTGCTTTTATTTCCTTAAAGGGTATCAATACTATTGATTAAATACTGGAAGACTGAACACCAAAGTTGTAATAATATGTATTTCATAATATTTCTAAGTGCTTTGGAAATTCCTTATCTGATAATCAAATCAAATTTTTGGATTAAATTAAATCTAATCGGAAAAATTATGGACCAAATCGGAATTTAATTGCGAAATTGATTTCGACTGAAGACCCAATCTACAGTAATTTCAATTTAATTGGCGGAGCTAATCGTGAAGATATTAGGCTTTACTATTTCAGATTTCGGGCAAATTGTATTATATTTTTCCACCAGGTGAGCTGACGACTTGAAGAGATATTTTTTCGATAAATTTACAATTATGCTTTTTTTTTTTTTTTTTTTTTTTTTTTGAAAGAGCATAAAAACTAAAGATGACAGCAACGTAAATCCAGGCTAAAAATTTGATTAATGTCAAAATAGGAGCATAGAGAATCGGAAGCAGCGAAATAAGTAAATTAAAAATAAAACAACTAAAATTACAGTTGAAAATTACTAAGCACCATAATTAGAACAATAATGATGATTCCAAATTATTGCTTTAACCCCATCGTGAAGAGTCTTAGTACTACCATTCTCAAATACTTAGACACATTTCATAAACATTGTATAATAATCAATAATTCAAAGCATTGTATAAAAATCAATAATTCAAAGTAATGATTCAGAATCCAGTTCAAGACTTTCCTTGTAATCTTTTTGAGATTAGCAGATTAAAACTGACTGCACAGCAACGACAGAATTGATTCAGTGAAATATCAAGAATGTTGTAATTTTTATGGAGGTTGTAGAAATTTCATATTTACAACGATCTAATAAATACATGTTGTACATTGCGATTTTTCTATGAGTTTGATTTTTAGAGGACATAACTTAATATCACTGTTATCAATTTAATCCTACCAGTATGCAAAAATTAAAATTCCTATTAACACCTTCAACTGTTTTAAGAAACTTTTGTCAACAATACTTAGAAATAAATAGATCTTCCAAAATAATAATTACGAAGGCTTTTGAAATTTCTGATTTTCTAACAATTTAAGGAAATTGTTCATAAAGTTACGTCCGCTAATAACAATGGAATTATTTATCTCTGCATTGTATAATGTAGAAACTGTCATTAGTATTGTATCAATTCCAATTGAAGTTTTTGTTCGCTATATTTTTCTCTTTTTTTTATTAGCATTAATTAACATTTCAAATGCTGCATCCGAATTGTTAAGATAGCGAACTGACAAATATTTGATATCCTGGAATAGACTTTTTTTTTCCTTCTATTTTTGTCTTTTTAATCCTGCTTTGATTCTCGCCTTGAGAAATCCTGCCATTTCTACTTATCTGTATGTGAATAATCAACGCAAGGAAAAAAAATCCAATCGAAACATAATATTCTTCTAAAAATGAAGCCACTTTAAAAGAAGAAAGTAAGGTTGGAAATTGTGCAGTTCATTATATTAAAAAATGTTTTTTACACATGTTGTGCTTCTACAAACAGCAGACTTTTCACTGATTACATGCCATCATTTGTTTTGAGACGATCTTTATTAATTTACTAAATGAACTCCACAAATAATTTTTTGTCCTCCTAAATATATATAAATATTTAAGTACTAAATTCAAATAGTTTCTTTAAATTATTATTATCTATTTAATTTAATTTGGATTTTACTAATTTTACTTCAATTCGCTCATGAAATTTAATTTGTTTAATCATGAATTAATTAAAAACAAAATGAAAGATAATGAGCATAAGAGCATAATTATTTTTAAAAATCATTTGTTGGTCCAGTGATTTAGTAATATGACGATGCGTCGAGTCCGGAAATGAATGCTAGACGCTTATGATGTTTCATTCTTTTATCCTACATTGGGAATCATTTGTAGTAGTATTATCCATCTTTCTATGGGATTATAGTCCCTTTGCCAATTACAGATACTTTTAAAATACTTTAACTTTTACGTGTTAAAGTCATGTTGTCTGTAATAAGGAGTTGTTTTTTTTTAAAATAATTTTATCTTTACTATATCTATATAATATGCAAAATAATGTAAAATTCTATTTTTTTTTTCAAAAAGCAAGAAATATTCTCATAAATAATCCAATAATCTGATAAATAACATCAATAAAATATTTCATCTTTTCAGTTCAAATGGGAAAAAAATGGAAAAAAAATATGATATTTAATTAAATTTACTTTATTTCTGTTTATGACTGAACTGATTTGATTTAACTCATTTTAGTCGCTCAAATAGACTTTAAGTGAAAAGGTATGACTAAGCGTTTTTTGTTAAGTTTTAAAAATTTATTTTGACCACACTGCTATTTACACTTTACTTGTGTTCTTGTCGATGCGCAGTAAACTAGGATCGGTTCTATTATGATTGAATTACATTACAAATCTAATTCATGCTTCAACTCCATTAAATTTTTAATTAAACCGTACACTTTACTCATTACTGCCACAAAAGTAAATGAAGAATTGAGTTGCTGCTACTTTACTTTACTAATTTGTTTACTAAGTAGTAATCAGAGCTGCTTAGTTAACTAAAATTTCACTGAAGATGATGCATTTTTATTAGATATTTATCTTTTTTTTAGATAGATTTTAGATTTATTGTTAGAGTACGATGTTTTTCGTAGAGGTTATTTGTAGCATTCTACGATAATTAAAAGATTTTGCTACGAACTTTAATTAAGAAATTGGTTTGAAATTCGAAAATCTCTAAGTAGGGATGTGGTGCCTAGCCAGACCTAGTGCCTTGCATCTAATACCCCAAGCGAAATGAGAAAGGAAAGCTTGCTAGTATTAAATACTAATGTTTACAAATCGTCATTAGTCATCCAGAATTTTAAGACATTATTTTGTTGTTTTAATGTTTTATAAAAAAAATAGCACTACAAAAGATTGATCTAAATACCATCTTGGCAACTTCCAATATAAATCCTCAGGAAATTCATGAAAAAAACCCACTCTTTTAAATATAAATTACCAGGTTTCCGTAGACGAAACGTAATACTGAACTAAAAAATAAAAAAGATAAGATTAAAAGAAGAGATTACTGAGATGCTGAGAGATTAATTTCAAAAATTAAGAATTTAGGTTTTGTAGATTAAATTTTTGAGATTTCGTGAAAAGCCAAAAATAAACTTCAGCTTTCCATCGATCAATATTTCCATTAACGCTCATTATCTTGTTACCTTTTCCCAAAATAGTTTCTGATGTAACACAATTAGAAACCGAGAACACATCATCAGTTGAGCCAAAATTTAAAGAACTCTGTCCCCACTTAAGTTTCATTTTGAAATTGAAAGCTTAAGAGTATTTAGATAATAGCCTTGCATTTTGGAATATTCGTGTATTGAGAAGAATTTAGTATGGGTTTTTACTTATTAAAATTGTAACGAAAGTTAAAAAAATTGCATTATTTCTATTTCTAGAAGGGTACCTTTCACAGTTTATCCATCGATAAATCGAGTACAATTTTTTTCCAATAAGAAACAAGTTTTGTAGCTTTTGTAGCTTATAATTTTGTAAATAACTTACTCTTTATTGTTGGAGAATATAAATTTATTTATTCTTCTTTAATCCTACTTTAGAAAAGATGGGCTTTCTTGAAGTCTTCAAAATACATTCTGATAATTTTTTAATATTTTTTGAATCTTTTTATCTCAAAGAAAAACCACGATAAACACCCGCTTGGCGGTAACTGTTCGCAATGCTAAAAGCCAAGCAATGAACCACAGCAATGGATTCTTTGAACTGTGACGTAGGTTTTGATGACACATTTAATCGGTCCATCGGTAGCCAGCAGTTAGGCTATAAATGCTGAGTTTTTTACCTCTGACCCAATAGATAAAAAAGAAAACCTGTTAAAGGACTTTTCAGAAACTTTCCAAAGTTAATTTAATTAAAAAATGACAACCTTGTTTTATTAAGTTTTTTTAAAACTTTTTTTAAGTTTCAATTAAATAAATAGGTAAAAGGTGTTTCATTACAGGCCATGCAGGTCCTTAAGTGTGCGGGAGATTGAGGTTCCAACGATACTATCGTATTTACTCGCATATTTTACTCCCTCTTGTAATTTACGCACCACCCCAAATTTTAAGAGCAAATTTTGGATTTTTTTTCTCGCATAATTTTCTCAGTGTCAAATAGTAGACTGGTCAGTTATAATAGTAAAGGGCCTCACCACGCTCGTCTTAAAAATGCCTTCCTCCCCATCATAAAACGTTAGATTTCGTAAAGGTCGCCTCTCGCTTACAAGCCCCCCCTCCCCCCGACTGAGATTTGCTATAGCTGTGAGTAGTGATAAATATCGCTATCTGTGTACTTGTTTGCTATTTGTGACGAAAATGAGTGAAAAGCAGAAGTTTACCTGTAAATATAATAGTTACATGGTCAGTTTTAAAGTTCGTGTAATTCTATTTGCGGAGAAACATGGAACACAGCTGCTGGGAGAAAATTTGCTGTTTCGGAAGGATTTTTTTTATTTTTCGCGTAATTTACGCACTCCTATTTCAAAACGATTTTTTCTTCCAAAAAAGTGCGTATAATACGCGAGTAAATACGGTACTTAGAGTCTCATAGTCACTCTGACGCCCACCCGCTTTTAACGCTCTAATAAGAAATCCGACACCCATTGGCTGGGTGAGCCCTAGGGTCCGACTGGAGGAGTAACCCTTAAATGCGACTATAGCTCATTATAAATCGGGTTCCTCCAGTCGGCAGGAAAGTGCTTAAACCGTTGTCTACTGTACCCACAGTACCGCCTGAACACTACTTCCAATATCAGAAAGTCATCTGTTTTAAACATCGTTTCTGGACTTTTATTATCTTCTATTGTCTTTCATTCGTGTTGAATCATGTACTTGTTGATGCTTTTCGTGTATTATATGTAGTTTATGAAATTAATTACTAATTCCGGTTGTTAATCTCATTAATTCCAATGTTTAATTTACACTTCATGTTCAGTAATATATAATTGGTAAAGCTGATTAGGAAGATATTTGCTATTTTACCCTTTGCAATCATTTCATGCTCATAAGTGTTCATAAATATTTAATTGACAATGCAAATCTTTCTCATACATTTTTTTCCCCAAATAATCTTTTTTCTAATGATCAAAATTAAATCAAAGAAATTTAGCCATTAATAAAAAGAATTTAAAGTGAGAATACTAAAGAGAAGAAAACAAAAGTAATATGTTGATTAATACAATTTTAGAATAAGCAAAAAAATATAATATAGAATGTAGTAAAAGTGTATGTGAAGATAAAGGATTATCAACTAACCACAATCATGTTTGATTAATTAGTTCTATGCTACACCAAACAAATAAATGCATCTGCTTTGCCGAAAAAATAGTGATCTTTGTTCAAAAATTGTTGCTTTCAGTAAGGTTATTATTCTTTTTTTTTAAATGATTACTTTTAATCAAATCAATCTTCTTTACAAATATGAAAATCATAAAAAAAACAACATAAAATAAAAATATTAAAGAGCTAATCAAATTGCAATAAAAGCCATATACTTACGTTCCTCGATAAGAGCATTACAAATAATAATAATAATAATAATAATATTAATAATAATAATAATTATGTTCATTACGAACCAATCTATAATCAAAGTCTGGATGATTAAAATAATGAAAAGCTGTTTTAGGTTAAAAATTATCTTAACTGAATGACTTGTAATAACTTAAGACTATAAATATTTTTTCTTTACTAATTGTTTTAATATTAATATCTGCTTGGACACTGCAGACAGAATAATACGAGGGTTCATTCCGACTCAATAACTATGTCTAAAAATTGATTAAAACTTACCCCTAAGGTGTTGCGGAGACCGACTTATTAATTCACATTTAATAATAAGAACTCCACATTAAATTTATTAAAAAGGCATGATATACTTTTTTTTATAATTTTTTTTTTACTTTTTGTTGAATATAGTTCAACTTAAAGTTGAAGGTAACTATGCCAAGTTCAGTTTATTGTTGAACAAAATTCATGAGTTGAAAAATGCTTTCCTTTATTTCTTGACTGGTTATTATCATTTTTTTTTGTTTTTTTTTTATTTAATTTGAAGATTATTTATTAATTTTCTCTTTTTTAAGATATATCTTCAATTTCTTAATTTCAGCGGTTTAATTAAGTCAGAAAAGTTGTAGAACTCCCATTTGGAACGATCCCAGATTTACCCAAATTGAAACAGTAAATCGTGGTCATACACTGCCTAAACATAAGAAAAACTAATCCAATCTCGCTTTCAGCTTAAGAGAACTTCTACATACAGAAAGATTTCATGTCAGGGTTTAACGAGATTCCAGTCCTTAGGATGACTCTATGATTTGTCAATTTCTTTCTACGTACTATTTATGTTTCTTATCAAAAGATTTATGATTTATTTTATTCAGTTTGCTATCAGAAGAAAACTTAAAATGGATATGAAATCCATTTACGATTTAGGTATTATCAACAACATGTTAATAGTAAGTAAAGTTAATAGAACAAATAAGCTGGCTAAATCCCAAGACCGTGGCTTCTTCAGCCCGCAATAAGACAATGAGGCCCTATAAGGCTAGATAGCTCTGAACAAATTACTTTCTAATTTTTTCGAATAGCGTTGAAAATATATTCAGATTTTATTTAGCTCTCTGACTTAGATAATATTTTTTCCAGCTAATTAATTGTATATCTTTATTAAATGGATTCGAATAGGAGTAATTTCTACTTTAACTGAAGGAATCTTTTGATGTTCGTTTCTCGGATTTTTTTCGTCGCTTAATTTCGCTTAATTTCTTCGTGAAATTCAATTCCAAAGTCGAATGAAACACAAAAAAGGAAGAAGAAATTAACTCCAGAGAATCAGCAAACCTAATTTCATCGGATTTGTATTCCATTTGTTAAGAAAAGATATTGAAGAATTAGTGAATAAAATTACAACTTAAGTTTGGAACTAATTTATATTTTTTCTCCGAGTCTTTTGACAATTTGAAGTGTCAGTGGAGTCTCTTTATTGTTACTTTCTAATTTGGAAAAAAAATTGTCATTACTAATAAATGAAAACCTAATTATTAAAAATAATCAATTTTGTTGTATTGTCTAAGTAAGAATTATCTTCAAACCTCAACAAAAAAAGTATATTGAATTTATCGACAATAAGCCTTAGTCATATTAAAAGTTAGTGATTTGGAAGTAAAATTTCTTACAATCCATTTTAACAATGAAAACATCAGTCCAAATGGTTAAACTACAAGACAGATATCAAAATCATGCATGAAAGAATTATAGCATTAATTAGTTATATAAATTTAAAAAAAAATTCGCAACATTATACGTTTAAGTTTTTTAAATAATTCAGAATAAGCATTAATAGGTTTTTAATTTTTTGGAATTTCAAGGCAACCATTTTTATGATAAAAATAAAATTTACCCAATTTTACAGAAAAACAAAAGTAAATAAAATATCCTTTCTTATCTTTTTTCTTATCTTTTATTTACTTTTGTTTTTCTTTAAAATTTTGGGTAAATTTTATGTTGCAAAAATTGATGCTATGAAATTTGTTGTAAAATATCTTTTCTTATCTTTTTCCTTTTAAACAAAAACTTCATTTATACTGGTATCTATTTACGACTGACGCTTACGAGATATCATCGATAGAACATAAATAAAGCTGACTATCAAGAAGTTTCTTTTCTGTATATAGTTTGTTTAACATATAATAAAAATCGATCGCCGAATAAATAGAAAGTAATTGGACTTTTCAAAATCTTTGTTTAATTTGCACACGTTATATTTTTATCCGTTATCAAAAAGAAAGTATGTCACAAGGCTCAAAGAGACAGAGCAGCTTCAAACTTGCCTCTCTCAAATAGTTCATCATTTCTTCTAGGCGTGCTCGAGAGAATAGTCTAGAATGAGAATAACGCTTCCTGGAACCACAAGCATAATCGGTCAGTGAAGACAACGCGAACCTAAAGAACTGAGTGATTCGATGATCACCACAGAACTAGGAACGGGAAGCCAGCTTGGAATGAATATGATGAACATTGATGATAATATTCCCCAAAACTGCTGTACCGATTGCGCTGATTTTGTTGTATAATTTAGAATTTTATTTACAAGATTGATTTCAGATTTTACGTGTGTTAAAAAGAATTTTTTTAAAAAGGATTAAAAACAAACACATACAAGTTAACGTAACATCTAAAAAACATACATCACGGAAAGTTTTTCGGATCCGTATTTTGTGGCATCCTTTGTCAACCTGCTATATACTGTTGTCGGCGTATATGGAAAGTTCTTCTATCCGGCCCTAGCGGCTTCCTGACACTCAATCAATGGTCATCTTCCTTCTTCTTCTTCCAATGAAAACGTTCTGGGTGATGTAGTTTCATTGTCGTCATGGAAAACTTGAAATTCGTTCTCAATTTACTCTAATCGTTAATTTCGTCAGTGTCATTAAATAATTTATTTATTTTATATCTAATTTCTTTTTTCTTTTTTGTTTTGTATTGTTTATATTCCTGATTATTGATATATGTATTTATATGTAGATTATTAAGAAGATTGGGATAGGTGTCATCACTCTACCATCAATAGTGAATAGAAACGTGAGCAAATTTAGTATCCCGGGAAAATGAATTTCAACTTAAAATTAAAATGAAATGATCAATGTGACCATCTCCCTGTTGGCAAACTGCCCTCAATCCTTTCTTCATCGAGGACACACTCTTCCGAAACTCATCTAAGATGATATCCTACCATGCTCTACTGACGTTCTTCTTTCTGGACTCCAAAAACTTCTTTATGAGGGAATACCATAGTGAATAGTTTATCGGATTACAATCAGGGATCTGAGGTGGCCATTCATCCTTTTTGATGAAATTAGGATTCTCTTGCTATAGATGATCCTGGGTCACTCGCCTTGTAGGAGAGGTTTCACCGTCTTGCTAGAAAATGTAACCTTCATCAGGGTACAGCTGACGATCATCAGGGTTATATAGAGCTTGATATACTGTAGCTCTCAGAGTTAATTTCAGAGTAAACTTTAAAAACAAATTACATAACTTTTATTTATTTTTAAGATCGACTTCGATGTCGACAATTTTTTTATTACAAATCGTTTTACATAACATGTTACGCAATGAGAACGTTTAGATTTATTTCAAAATATTTCCCGTTATGCTTTTATAAAAGCATAGAACACTTTACCTGTAACGAAACTAGAACAGAGGTATTTGAAACTTGCAGCAATTAAAGATCACTCTCATTTCTTAATATGTATCAAATATCATTCGTCTAAGATTTGAATTGTTGGAAGTTATTATACTTTTCTTCTGGTTATCCGATGTATATTAACAATTTGCAAGTGGAAACTTCGCCTACTTAAGGTGTAAAGAATTTCAGAAAGTGTCTAATTATCACGAACAAGAGGATAAATAAGCGTGTGATCGAATAATGATTACTTCAATTGAAACGTTCCTAAAAATTCTGCACGATTTAAAAGAGTTAATAGCTTCTGTTGGGAATCAGTTCTCTTTCCCAAGGCCTTACTAAAGAAAAGCCGCTTCCATTAAGTCCTAAAAAGAATATCCCGCTGGGGTTACCCTCAGCAGGTGAAAGACAGTCTTCAAAGAGCACAAGAATCCTTGTTCTCAACCGAAAAAAAAATCCAACAAAATATTTGAATAGTTTTATTTCTACATCTCTTCCTTTTTTCCCATCACTTTCGGAAGACCATTTTACAGCTTCTAAAGAATGTAAACTTTTTCCGTTAAATCTAAAAATTGTCGTTTAGTCATTCTTTTGAAATGATAAAAATGCGTTAAAAGATAGGTAGTACTTTTTAATGCGCATATCGCTGCTCTTGGATATTTTCTTGCTTAATTTCTTAAGCAAATTTTTATTTAAATTACAAAATTGTATTATTAATGTTTTTCTCCATAATCTAGATTGAGCATTTTCTAAATCATGATATTGCAACAATATTGTAGCTGTTTTTTTTATAAATTTACAATATAAAACAATATAAACCCGTTAATCATCTTTTGATAAAATATTGTTTTTTTGATATACATTTGTTTTCATTTATAATTATATTTTTATGAAAGCTTCTTAAGCGTTTTTACATAAATATCAGCAAAGTAATATTCCTTATCATTGTTAGCACAAATGATATCTTCCAGTACTTTTACAATGACTGAAAGAGGAATACAAAAATTGTATTATCGATGAAAAAAAATTGAAGATTAAAACCAAATGATATCTCAGGTCAAGTTTCAGATTTCGAGGCATCTTGATTTGTATCATTAATTAAAAAACACACAGGGCTTGAATATTATTTACGTAATGAGTATTAACTAAAACATTTAGAATCACTCTTTAAAATTTGCGATTAAATTCCTTAACTGTTGAATTTGAAATTCTGTAAATTTTCTGTAGAAGTAAATACTAAACAATAAAAAAATATACAGGGTTCAATTAATCACCTATTCCCCAGCGCTTTTACAGAAAAGACCAATTTTTGGACAGCTTTGAAATTTGATAGGTACACTAAGGAGAGGATGCGGAATAGAATTATGTATAAAAATTTCTTAGTTTCAATTTTCACCATCAGAACATGTGGCACTGATCGCTGAGTAACGATACCATTTATGCGATGGATGTGTCATTAAAAGATCGATTTCTACTGAAAAAATAGTTCTACCAGAATAGACAGCCCACCAATTCCGACGATTCCCACGATTGAAAAAGGTTACGACATCTCCTTACAGAAAACGGTCTCCGTAAAATGATTTTAAGATTTGAAAGAACAGGTTCTCTAATCAAACTCCTGGGACGGAATGGAAACCTATTCTCGAATAGCAGATTGAAGGCATCGCAGTGGAGGAAAATGCTATGACAAATGAAGAAGTAAACAGTAGTGCACGAGGTGTTTTGCACGACGAATGGGTCTATCTCCTTTGGCTAGCCAGAAGGTCGTAGGCCACATTATGCACTTGTATCCATACAAATTAGCCATGTTCAACAATTTCTCCCTTCGGATACACATCTTCGATGAACATTTGCACTGCAGTTTCTTGCACGAATGAAAGTGGAGAACGGATGTCCTGGAACATTTTAAGAACAGGTAATGCACATTTCCACCTGAATGATATCATTAATATCCACAACTTCAGAATTGGGGCAAAGGACAACCACATGTCATTCAGAAGATTCCACGACAGTCGCCTATGTGTGGTGTAGATTTAAGGCGCAATTCATCACTTGTCCGGTTTTATCTCGAAGAGATTCTTCGCACAGGTTATTTTACACAACCATCAACGTCCAGACCTACCATTCCACATTGACTACCGGCATTATTCAAGTTCTTCAGCTGAAAGGATGAGTCGAAACGATTGTGTTTATGCAGGACTACGTTTATGCCCCTCCATATACAGCCATCCGTGTCAATGAGCTGCTTCGAGCTCATTTCACCAATGAATTATTAATCGCCACTTCCCTACAGCGTGGCCTTCACTTTGGGGGGATTTCTGAAAAACAATGAGTACTGGGATAACGTCGTTAATATAACAGATCTTAAGACTAGTATTACATCCCACTTCAGTAACATCTCACCAATACCGTAGAAAAAACGGTAATCGGTTCCAGCAAGTTATGGACCAAGGAAGACACCATATCGAACATCTGTTTCTCTAACTATGTTAGTTTTGTTCTGCATCGTTTGTAGCTGAAGGAGTGTCTCACAATCTTAATAACCGTGCAGTACAGATTTACACCGCAACACCAGCACCACACATTCGCCTGGTGACGAAAATTGAAACTAAAATATTTTTTTGCATAATTCTCTTCCGCTTCTTCTCCTTACTATACTTTCCAAAATTTCAAAGCTGTCCTGCAATTGGTATTTTCTTTAGAAGCACAGGAGTATGCGATCTTTAATTACAAGAATCCTGTATAATTTTTAGTGAATAGATTTCAATATAATTGTTTTTGAATTAACTAAATTTCTTCTATCAAATGACGTTGCATTCGATAAACTGATTCCTTTTCATTATTAATGGATACTAGACTAATCCTATACATATTCGCATTCCTTTTATCGTATTTACTAACAGTATAAAGAGTCAATAAATTATCAAATATCAGTATCAACATGAAATAAAGAAATGTCCAGATAGGAGAGAACCAAAAGAAATGACTCAATTAATTAAATAATTAATTAAAAAAAGGAATAGAATACAAATATCAATGAATTAATAACATTCATAAAAGCTGTAATATAAAAGATTATTGTAAAAATAAATGGAGCCCATACACAAGACTAAGTTGATAACAAAGCAAATATTTAAAACAAAACAATAGCCAGTTTCGGGCCTTTCCAATCACCTTTTTCATCTTGAAAGGCCCCAAACGGTTGTATTCTTTGATAACCCATTTTTTTTTTACCTAAAGTCTGTGAAACTGTAGAATAGTGTTTTAAGATGACATAATCACAGCAACAAATGAACCGACAGTTTCTGTTCTGTAGTTCTGTATCAATATGTTGGTTATCCCACAATAAATAAGAATTTTCCTTGCAACAAACTATACCTACTTTTAAGACTTCAGCTTTCAAACATAATTGTGAATTTATCATGATCTTAGATAAAGAAAAGTCATATTTCCACCTGAAAAAAAAGACTACTTTTTTTTTTTGGTACCCTGTTAGGGTTCCATGCGTGTATGTAATGCCCTCCATGATCTCAACGGGGAGTCGGTGCCTCACGATCTGGTGGTTTGGGAGAAAATCCAATTCCCTGCTAAGGCCAATTGACCGAATTGAAAAATATTGGTAAATGGTCAAAATTGGCATCTGTCTATACTGAATTGATTATGAATAGGATACCCTCGACCCATTGCGGCCACTGCACTGGTTACTTACGCAGACTCCCGAATTTTACTACATAAGAGTTTGATAGATTGCAAATTCTGTGAAATTGCTTCGTTTTCAACAAAACTGTGATTGTGTTGGTCTCTCCGATACACGTTAAGGTGTTTACAACGATAAACTGAACCTAAAATAATTTCCGATAGCTATCTTTGCTGTTTTAAAAATAAACAGCTACAAATGATTACTTTTGGACCCAACACTTCTTCAATGTTGAAGGCTATAATGTCTTCCGTACTTTACACTTTGGTATCTCTGGTTTCTTATTTTAAAAGTAATAAAGATGAAACAAGAAAAATGGTATTGAATATTTATTTCATCGTTAGGTATGATAGCACTAACTTAAGAAATGAAAATATGTCAATCAGATTTCTTTTTGCATTAACCATTTTGCAAACCAAGCAGTATTTTAAATGTTCAATTACACTGATATAGAAAATTGACTGAAAAATTGTTGTATGAAACATATTTCTGGACAAGTGTGAAGTGCTGATTTGAAATGTAACAAAATTTTCTATCAATCACAGTTTAGAAGAAATATGTTATTATTTAGGGCCGTTCAAGTATTACGTAAGCATTCAAGGGGGAAGGAGGGGGTTCAAGCTTTGCTTCTATTTGCTGATAAGGGGGAGGGGGTATCAAGAGTAATGCTCACGTAAAACAGAGAAACATGCACGCGTTAAAATTTTGATATAATTTTGACTGTTTTAATGTATTGTTCAGTGGTTTTTAAAACTGTTAATGATTTGGCAAATTTTACGTAAGCACAAGGTAGGGAGTGGTCGGGCATCTACTTATTTTTGCTTACAAGGGGGGGGGGGGGGCTAAAATGACTAAAAATGTACTTGCGTAATACTTGAACGGCCCCTTACAACCGTTTCTGTTATAATTCCATTTGTGAATGTATATACTAATCATAATATAAATTTACTTATAGTTGGTTAAAATCTTTTAAACTTAGTTGTTGACTTCCGTTTGTTAACTAGCTCCAAAAACTTCCTATTGATTGTCTAGCAGTAGTCGACAGGCCTATCAGCATTCTACATCCCATGGTAACGTTTCTCCATACTTGCTATATTCTTGTGGAAACGCTCCCCACGTTGGTCAGTGCTAGCGCCAAAATTTTGAGGAAAGGAGTCCAAATGTGAGTGTACGAAGTAAATCTTAAAGTGTCATGTTGCTTCATAGACCTGGATGAGTCTTAATATTTTATAGGCAAAAGTATATATTTCGAAAATTTGTCATTAAAGAATTTCGATAAAGTAAAGATTACTTCCAATATTAATATGCTTTCTGGATGAGTCTTTCCACGATTTTCTGATAGTTAATAGAAAGGTTTTCATTGATACTGCACGGTATATTTTAATGATAGGGATATTCCATTTATTTTAGTTGAACAGAAATAGTAATTAGACACTTAATCTTTTTGCTCTCTTCGGGTCATTGGAGTAAAATCCCATCTTAATCATATATTACACAATAGGAAACAAAAACTGTAATGCAATATTATCGACTTCTGTTATATCACAGAAAAAAAAATAATTGATCAGAAAGTAAACACATTACTAACTGAAAAATTGATTTTTTTTTTTTTTCACATTTTCAATTTTCAGAAAGATAACATTATGACTGCATTATAATCCCAGAACGGTTTTTATTTTTTACACTGATTCTACTGAACGCATACTCCTTCGCAAATATTGCATACAATTTTTAAAGTTTTTATTTACTTACTTTAAATTAAGTAAATAGAAATTTTCTTAAAATTTTAAATTTTGAAACTATTCAAAATTTTTCCACTTTTAGGATTTTTTTGTAAACATATCGAGGGCTCTATGACAAAGGCCTAAGTGACAAAATCTCCATTCCGAGTTATTAAGGGTTTTATGCTTGTATTGCCTTGCCAGTTCTATGGAAGTAGCTTTTTTTGGAAGTAGAATTCTACCAGTTGCAATGAAATTTTCAGTTAGGTCTCTTTTTCATATGAAAGATATGGTTCTCGGATTTCACTTAAGACATGTAACTCAATTTTTACAAAAATGTCACTTAGGCCTTTATGTCATAGAGCCCTCGATATAAAGCATAGCCTTAAGTTCTTGTAGCTTAATTACTTAATTACGCACATGCTGTTTCTGGTATTTGAAGAGATAATTTATAACCTACAGTAAAAATATTGAGAATTGAACTTGGTTGGAAATGTGGCTTGAATTAGGGGAAGGTGTTGTACCTTGGACCGATTGTACCTTTGACCACCCTTGCTAGTACTGTCATCTATTAGCATACTTTAAAAGCTTTTCTGTTTAATGTATAGCATTCCTACTATTAGCGCCTTTAAACCTTCAGTAGCAGTTAGATCTTTCACTTGCAAGGAGTGAAAAATATATTTCCAATTCCATCACTGAAAAGTAAGTATTTTGCAAGTGAATGTTTCTTTTGATTGTTTGGTTTCTTTTGATTGTTATTTTAACAATAATGAGTAATACATATATGCCTATACAGTAGATTAATTGTTAGGACTTTTAAGATGACTGGATTAACCTAAAAATTGTAGCATGGCGTGAAACGTAAGTTTGACTGATGTTGTACCTTTGACCACAGCAGGGTGTAGTTCCTCTGACCAGATAAAAGGTATAACATTACTTAATAATATGTAAATGTTTTTACTTACAGTCATTTTAGCAGTATGTAATTTGGAAATTTAAATATTTTTTACCAAATTTTTATTTTTTTACCAAATCTTATCCAAAGAAAATAAACAATTGATTGTTTGTCCACGACTTTGATGTTGAATATTCATCAGGGGAAAGTGTTTTCGATGTTTCAGATGAATGCCATGAGTTGGAGAAGGAATTAAACTTTGAAAAAGAAGATTTAGCTGAAGAAAGTTATGTCCTTGTCAAGCTGACAACAATAACAAAAAAAAGCAACAAATACTTTGTGGCCCAAATAAAGGAAGAAGCATGTGATTATTTTAAAGTTAAATATTTAAAAAAACTACCGATGATGGCTAAATTCATCCAAGAAGATAACCAGCTGTACTACATAGAACTACAAGATATTGTGGCCAGGCTACCAAATCCAACCACAGCTGCCGGCACAGCTCGACTAAAAGAATGTCTATCTTTTGGAGATAGACATTGATTTTTCATTGTATAATAAAATCAAAATAAAATAGAATAGACGGGCAGGAGTAGGCTACTTAAGCCATTAGAATTTATTTCATGTTTTATTATTCTACTTTGAATTGCATATATTTGTCGAATGTATACATTTCTGAATAAAAATGTTAATTAAATAACTTGTATCTATCAGTCAGTTTCTACTACCACCTGGTCAAAGGTACAATACCCTCCGGTCAAAGGTACAACACGTAATTGTACCTTTGACCACAAGGTATAGTTTTTTGTAAAATAAAAATAAAATACTTATACTCAAAATATAATATACAAAACACATGCAGTTGATTGCAAGATATATGAAGATCTCATGTATCCATTCAGATAAGGATTTACTTGAGTACAAAAAATTGGAAAATTCATTTAGTGAAAACTGGTCAAATGTACAACACCTTCCCCTAAGTTATAAATTACATTGATCATTCCTCATATTTTGCAAGGACTCTGAAACTTAGATATTTTTTTTCAGAATTTAATGTCTTTGAAAAATCTCAAATATTGCTTTGTTCTTAACATCAAAAACATAACAACTACAGTATAAAAATTAAATATTGGAAACTAATGTTTTAAGGTTTTTGGTTAATTACATGGGCTTATTTATATTTTTTTTTTGAAATTACTTAGTCTTTATAAACTTACGATATATACGTACATTATGAGAAATATTATGTTGCCTACATCGCTTCCCGGATATCAGTTTTAAAGTCAAACTTTGCTTTCCATATTTATTTTTATCTTTTTTGATGCGTCTCGTCAATCCATCTTAAAATTCAGACTTATTCTCTCCTTCCTTCCTGTAATTCCAAAGCTCTGAGTCTTAAATTCCGTTATCTACTTTAGCGCGTGATTATCGGGACCTCCATTTCCCCACAACAGGTTTTCACGTCGTAGGCACTGGGATTGAGAATCCCGTTAAGAAATATCGATCCAATGGAGGTAATCAGGCGTTTTGGCTGTGATAAAACCATCCATAATTTCTCGCATACCTTGTA